>CM077646.1:127672714-128060214 GCA_039707465.1 Rhabdophis nuchalis
ATTTGTAAGAGACCATTAGATATGTAATGGTCTCTTACAGAGAGACCTGTATGACTATAGTTGGCTTTGGGTGCTGCTTTCTGCAAAGTCTCCTGCATGTTCTAGCCAGAGACTTCTGCAAAATAGCCAGAACTTCCTACAATCTTTTTTATTTAAAAATTAGCGATGGCAGGCACACAAAAAAGTTTCAAGTGATAATAGCTGGATGTTTGGGAAAGCATATTTATGGAAACCATAGTATACTAAATCTGGAAGAAAGTAGTTTGGAAGAAATTGTTACTCTTAAATTGGCAAGAACTATCAACACCAAAGATTCATCCTGAATACTAATGTTCATTCAATAGCCCTGGAAGTTTATTTAAGGATACCCATGTGACTTTGAGAGAATCAATTTTGTTTTAATAATGTAACTAGATGACTACCAGAGGAAGGTATAGTGGTAGATGCTTGCACTGGGCAGGAGATTGGATGAAATTATTTTAATGGTCCCTATCAACTTTTGTATTCTATGATTCTACAACATTCTGTTTCCTTTAATCCATTAACAATTTGTAGGACCACTGTAAACAGGCAACAATTGGAAAAATAGCTGCTTAAGGGAGCTAGATTTCTCTTTAGAGGATTTCTTGATTTCCAGATTCCATTTTGGGTCTGGAACTCCTGAAGCACCTTTCTTCCAATTCCTTAGCTGCTATATTATTTATTTGAAATAACAAAGGACTACTTAGTTGGACAAACTGGAGCAAATTGCTTCAAGCCTACCAGAACTACTAACCTATGTGAACATATTTTCTCCACCACTTGTCCCATTTACGGGAACTGCAAAAGGTGCGTGTTTTCTCATGAACTAGCCAGCACCATCATCTGGCTTTAAGGAGAGGTCTAAAGTGGAAGTCCATGGAAACAATTACGATGCAGCAAATAGGGCCACACATTTACTGTAATGAAATTTTGGCAGAAACTTGGATTGTCCCATCTTAGGACTTAAACTCATAACTGCTAACAATCAAGAGACTGGAAAAGACCATAACAATACAAGAAGTGGAAAAGGACATGTTTACAGTAATGCAGACTAAAGAAATATTGCTTAATTGTGAGCAGTATTTAGATTCAGCACTTGCCAGCTATTGAGAGGTAGCTGGGGGACTGAGGAGTGCCTTCAACTCAGTATTTACTCTGGGGGGACTGCCATTAGCTCATCAGAAGGTATTGAGGAGAGGGTGCAAAGTAAGACCAAAACCATAAGCTGCCCATGGGCTTTCCTATTCCTGGCATATGGCTTTTAATTTCAAATGGCTTCAACTATGATCTTTATAATATAATATTACTTATGATGTCACCTAGTCCTTGTAATGAAACATCTGAAAGTAAAAAAAGAACACCAAGGATCTCTCCTTTCAAACCTGAGCTACAGATATTCTCCTTTATACATCTTTGCAATAATTAAACACAATTGAAGAAGCTTCTGGGATGAGAAGCAAAACCTCATCAAGGAAAAATAAAGCCCAATTGCCTTGAAAAAGCACCTTTGGGACAATTAAACAGAAGATGTATACTGACTGGTCCCAGACCAGATAGGAAGCCATATTTCT
Source organism: Rhabdophis nuchalis (assembly GCA_039707465.1). Taxonomy (NCBI): domain Eukaryota; kingdom Metazoa; phylum Chordata; class Lepidosauria; order Squamata; family Natricidae; genus Rhabdophis; species Rhabdophis nuchalis. The sequence goes on from CM077646.1 coordinate 127,674,307, forward strand.
GTTTTCAAAACTAACAGGAAAGAGCTGCTGGAATGGTGGCAGGAGAGCAGATCCTAGCCTTTGCTCAGAGTGTGACTCCACTGGACAGAGCCTTGCCCAGATTTTGATTGCACTGGAGGAAAAGCCCCACAAAGGGGGTCAGGTTTGAGGGCAATGGCCTAGGGCTAAGGTAGGAATGAGGGGTATGCAACATGCCTCATCTTTCAACAGGGCTCCTCCACTGAGCCAGTGGCTGCACTACTCCCAGCTACGCCAGTTGCGCCCCTTTCTGGATCGTGATGCTCTACGGACGGTCACTCAAGCCCTCATCATCTCCCGCCTGGACTATTGCAACGCTCTCTACATGGGGCTCCCCTTGAGGTGCACCCGGAGGCTCCAGCTAGTCCTGAATGCGGCCGCGCGGGGGATTTTGGGAGCCTCTAGATGCTCCCATGTAACACCTCTCCTGCGCGAGCTGCACTGGCTGCCTGTGGCTTTCCGGGTGCGCTTCAAGGTGTTAGCAACAACCTTTAAAGCGCTCCATGGCAATGAACCTGGGTATTTGCAAGACCGCCTCCTACCAAATACCTCCCTCCGACCAGTCCGCTCCCACAGAGAGGGCCTCCTCAGGGTGCCGTCAGCCAGTCAATGTCGGCTGGCGACCCCTAGGGGGAGAGCCTTCTCTGTGGCAACCCCTGCCCTCTGGAATGACCTACCCCCTGACCTACGCACAACCACGGGCTTGCGCCTTTTTCGCCGAGCCCTGAAAACCCATCTATTTCGTGCGGCCGGCCTGGTGTAGTTTTTAATTTGCTTTTTATTAGGGGTTTTATAGGGTATTTTAGAGCAGGCTTCATGTTTAATCGATTTTAATATATGTACTAGCTATACCCGGCCACGCGTTGCTGTGGCCCAGTCTGGTTAAATGGCCAACCAATCTGTGTGTAGATCTACACCTGCACACATACACACAACCATCAAAAAAGGCCCAACCTACCTACCTACTGTATTTCTCCCTCTCTATCTATCTATCCCTCTACCTACCTACCTACTGTATTTCTTTCTTTCTCCCCCTCTTTCTCTATTCCTCTACCTACCTACCTACTGTGAACAGTGCAAGCTGTTCCACTGATTAATTGTTCTGTCAGGAAATTTTTCCTCAGTTCTAAGTTGCTTCTCTCCTTGATTAGTTTCCACCCATTGTTTCTTGTTCTGCCCTCAGGTGCTTTAGAGAATAGCTTGACTCCCTCTTCTTTGTGGCAACCTCTGAGATATTGGAAGGCTGCTATCCTGTCTCCCCATCCCTCTTTTATTAAACTGTATTTCTCCCTGTCTCTCTATTCCCCTATCTACCTACCTACTGTAATACAATAATACAATAACAGAGTTGGAAGGGACCTTGGAGGTCATCTAGTCCAACCCCGTTGCTCAAGCAGGAGACCCTATACTGTGTCAGACAAATGGTTTTCCAGTCTCTTCTTAAAAACACATCCAGTGTTGGGGCATCCATAACTTCTGGTAGCAAGATGTTCCACTGGTTAATAGTTCTCACTGCCAGGAAATTTCCTCTCAGTTCTAAGTTGCTTCTCTCCTGGATTAGTTTCCACCCATTGCTTCTTGTTCTGCCATCAGGTATTTTGGAGAGTTGGAAGGGACCTTGGAGGTCATCTAGTCCAACCCCGCTGCTCAAGCAGGAGACCCTATACCGTGTCAGACAAATGGTTTTCCAGTCTCTTCTTAAAAACACATCCAGTGTTGGGGCATCCATAACTTCTGGTAGCAAGATGTTCCACTGGTTAATAGTTCTCACTGCCAGGAAATTTCCCCTCAGTTCTAGGTTGCTTCTCTCCTTGATTAGTTTCCACCCATTGCTTCTTGTTCTGCCCTCAGGTGCCTTGGTGAATAGCTTGACTCCCTCTTCTTTGGGGCAACCCCTGAGACATTGGAAGGCTGCTTTCATGTCTTCCCTAGTCCCACTTTTATTAAACTGTATTTGCTGTCAGATGGGTGGTTCTTTGTTACAGTTTGGTTCAGTTCGTATTAAACAGTTTAAAGCAGCTGCCTGCCTCCGTGTTTTTACCTCAGAGAACAGTCTTGAGCAGTATTTCTCCCCCCCTCTCTATGGGCCACCTGGGAGTTTGCTATCCCAGTGCCTTTTTGGCCCCAAGAGGCCTCCATTCCAACACTGACAGTTGAAAAGCAGTTTGATGGGCGTGGCTACAGGGAAGTGAAAACACATTTCAGTGCGTACCTTTTATTTGTGTGTAACTTGCACACGACACACATGTGCTAGGCACAAAATGAGTAGCTATTCTATTATCGGAAGTCCTTGGCTACATTGTGTGAAAGTTTGGTGTAAATCGGTCCAGTAGTTTTTGAGATTAGTGGATTCATACAAACTATTTTACATTTTTATTTATATAGATTGTATTGGATGTTTTATTGTTGTTTTTATTACTGCCTGTTCACTGCCCTGAGTCCTGTAAGGGAGATAGGGCGGTATACAAATTTGAATAAAACCTAAAAAAAACCAACCTACTCTGCACGTAAGAGCTACCACCTCATGCCCAGCTCCAACATTCATGGCATCCTCAACCAGCATTGCAACCATCCCTAGAGCCTAAGTAGCCAAAGAGAAATGACAAAAAAGTTGCAGCTTTGCATGAACTTTTTTTAATTAAATAAATGTATGTAAAATGGTACATCATGATCCTCTTTTTTTTTCTCCCTTCCATTTTGGACTGACAAGATACTTTTCTATGAATGCACAACAAGACTTCAGGGTTGTGGGCCTCACAATGCTTTGAAATTGCTACTTCCTTGTGTTCTACTCAAATACATCCAGGGAAGGTGAAGGAAAAGGAGAATCCATCTCCTCTCTGGGTGATGAGCTTTGAGCTATTACTATTAGCAACTGGCAGCCTTCCCCCTTCTCTGCTCAGTTTCCACTAAATATTTTGTAGCGTCATCTTAGCTTCTGCAGCTATCCTCCATTCTTTTTGTCTTTTGAGTAGAGGGAATCTCATTTTTTATAATAGCACTGCATCTGTTTTGAGTGTCATTCCCCTGCCATGATATCCCATTGATCTACAGTATTAAAATCAATCCTTTTAAAGTCCAAGATGTATCTTGACTAAACTCATTTTTTGTTACCCTTAACATTAAGAATTCACACAATTATGTGATTATCCTTCTTGCTACTTTTACTTCCTCAACAAAGCTTTCCTTATTACTTAGAATCAGGACAAGGATAGCTGATCCTCTGCCCCCCTCCCCTCCCCCAATGGAGAATATTGTGAACAAATTTCCTACTTTTGGTATAAATTGTCTCTCAAAAAACGTGAAACAAACACGCATACATAGAAACACACAGTTTCTAACAAACCTTTATTAGAGTCTTTTCAGCAGGTCATATGTAGCCCTTCCCAGCAAGGCACAGACAACGAAGCAAGAATTACATAGACTTCTATAAAGTGTGTTTAATGTTAGGATTGAAGGCAAATTGGAGAATCTTGGAAACAGCAGCAAATTCCCTGTCTTCTTGCATTAGTTGATTAAGATTTGTGTGTCTTTGAACCATCAATTTCTTCTTCCTAGGCTTTTTGCAGCCTGGGCTGAGCTGCTGCTTATTACCAAATTCTTTCTTGTCTCTTGATGCTTTATATCCAATGTTCCCTCCATGACTTTCCCACTTCCCATAATCTCTCATAGTAATCATGTTAGTAATTAAAAAATAAAATCAGGTCCTATGGTAAGAGTTATTCATTTAAATTCCTCTGACATATATTTATCACTTGTTCTTCATTTTATCAACGAATCTCTAATGCTTAAAAGTTGGAAAAATGCTTTTCCAATATTGGTTTTTTTAGTCAGAGAAATTGACCTTTTTGTTGTAGTCTATCCAGTTTCCCTAACAGTATTCGTTTCAATAAAATGTTCTCTAGATTTAGCCGGAATTGTGTTAAGTGTGTTTCTGTTCACTTATTGCCTATGGAGGAGCAGGATTGGCATTCCTCTACTGCAGGGATGTCCAAACTTGGGAACTTTTAAGACTTGTGGACTTCAACTCCCAGAATTCCCCAGCCAGCATAGCTGGCTGGGGAATTCTGGGAGTTGAAGTCCACAAGTCTTAAAGTTCCCAAGTTTGGACATCCTTGCTCTACTGCCTCCTCTTCCATTTCCTGTTTTCAATTTATAAAGGATGCTCACTTTTATGTTTGTAAAATCAGAAGCACTGATATATATTTTTTAAGCTGAGGGACGTGGCAATAAGTTAACCACTGTCAGACCAGGTCTTTTCTTTTATACTCGATGCCCACTATAGTCAATTTATGACCCGGGGGTTTATCTACTTACCAATTCCTAAACTTATTTTCTCTTGGGATGAATGTTTCATTCTAGGCATATTATCATATGACTTGCTTCCAATATAACTTTCTCTTCTTATAAGGCATAACTTTTAGCAAGGAGTAAAATAGAATTGTATTAGCCCTAAAATAATCTGGGCTATTTTCAAAGAGCATTTCTTGTTTATTGTATGCAATTTTCAAAGATTTTCTTCTGTTTTGATAAGTGAATCACACCTGACTTTTTATGGCACCTGAAACAGACACTCTCAGCTCCTGGTCTTTTTAATCAAAATAATTTGTTAAGGATTTGTTAGAATGCTTATTCAGTTACATACAAGAATATCTGTTTTATTTTGATGATAGAGAAGGATAACGGGAACCAGCCTTATCTTTCGTTCCCAATTTACCACTGGGGACTGCATCCAGCATGTCATTCTTGTGCATGGCTGATAAGAAATTAGCAAGCCGCCATGAATAGAGTGAATTACACTGGTCAGCCATGTGTAGCAAAAAAGCAAAATCATCCTGTCCATCTGGGATATCAAAGACACAGCAGTCTTCATGTGCTTGCTTAAAAGAATATTTCTGCAGTGGTTGCCACAAAAGCCATAGGAATGAATAAACCCCCACAATTCCATACAGGAATACTAAAAAAATATAAGTAGCTATCAATTTCTGTAGAATGAAAGCCATGCTATGGGTACAGATGAATGTAGAATAGCCAATGACGTTTTGTATGTCGGCCAGGCAAAGATGCTTGAAGGAGATGGATCCTACACAGTTGAAGGTATAACCTAGCACAGTTAGAACCTTTGCTGTTTTGAAGATGGTTTGTCCCAAATAGATTCTATAAATCATCCTACCACCTTCAGTGTGTGCCCTGAATCTACGGATCTTCTCAAAAAGGGCCTGGCCAAGTTCCCGATCCTTTGAATCTAGGATGGGAGAAGAGGAAGGAGACTTGAGCTGTCCTAGATACCCCATATTAACAGTATTTGTGTGCGCACCTAGGAAGTTCTGGCAACCTATTTCAGAGAGCGCCTTGGTGGTCCAAGGTGACTCAAAACATTTCACCAGAATGGACAAGAAATGTTCAATCTTTGATGAAGTCTTAGGATATCGGAACCAGAAGTTGTTGCTTGCCATTAAGAACAGTGAATTGACAAGTGCAAAGTAAGGAAAATACTTCAAGAACCAGGGCAGAACTTTCTGATAACAGACATAGCTGATATATAGATACTGTTGGTAGTCCAGCTTGATTGAGTGATGACTATTTGCCACAGGAAGCTCTTCACTGATGATTTGATCCACGGCTCGAGGCTTCGGTACAACTGCTGAAGTCTCATTTAGCTTATCATTCAGAGGAAGGCAAGTCATTTTATCAACAGAGATTATTAGAGTCCCCGAGAGAAGAGAAATCATCAGCATTGCTAGTACCAAATAGTCCATCAGAACGTCCCACCAAGGCTTTAAAGACTGGAACTGGGCAAGGCTGTCATTGAAGAAAGTGACTTCTAACAGGGTAAACATCACTAGAAAAAACAAATAATTATTAGGAATGTGAGTAATTTGTTTGGCTTTTGCACTAAAATGAGTGTCGAACCTGTAGGCAGGATGCGTCATGCGCAGGCCAGCTCCGTGAAGGAGAAAAATGTTGCAAAACTTCACATGACAGCAACATGACACCACAAGTTTGATGCCTGTGTACCTGCCTGCGAAGATTTTAGAGCATTTGTTGTCCTAACTTCAGTTTATGTGCATATTAATATATTAATAATATTTATCAAATTTATATCCCGCACCTATCTCCGGATTGGACATGTGCATGTCTGTGTCTGTCTGTCTGCCCGTCTGTCCATCCATCTCTCTCTTTGGAAGTTAAGTCTCACTGATTGAGTTTACACATTGTGCCCACTAAGGTATTTCGACTTTTGCTAATTACCAGAATAAACAAATAAACCAGAAGTGGTTTATTTACTGAAAAATGGTTGAAATGCAAATTAGGCTACAAAAAAAATGGAATTGAAATACGTTGTCCCATCTACTGTAGAGAGAGGTATAGGTAATCCTCCACTTACGGCTACAATTGGGATCATAATTTTAGTCATAAGCTGTGACAGTTGTAAATTGAGGCTTCCATGTGCTCAGACTTAATTTTATGGCAGTCACGAAGCAAATTGGGTGCATCACAAATCGCTGATCAAATCACATGGTCATAAGGGCAAACCCATTCTCCTAAATGAATGGGTTTTTTTTGCTGGAAACCAGCAAAAAACATTTCAAATCACAGTCACAGGACTGCAGGACACTGCGACCAGTCATAAATGTGAACTGGTTGCCAAGCACCTTAAATGCTGTCATGTCACCGTGGGGAAGATGAGGAGCATAAGATTTTGCAACAACCAGAAGGGCTTTATGGGCTGTAAAGCATCTTTTCCGAGGCCACTGTAACTCTGAATGGCCGTTAAATGGCTAATTGCAAACCGAGAGCTACCTATGGTATAATATTCAACCTATATTATCAGAGAAGCAAAAGATCAAATATATTTCAAATGCTTGTCTTTTACTGAATTTAAGGTATTAATAAATAAACAAATACAATAAAAATGCTATTGGATGATACTGTTTGCTGTTTTTCCCGAGCAAGCCTCGAAGAAGAAAAAAACCCTCTTGCAGTATTAACTGAGTGAGAAGTTTCTTACAGTTTGGGTCATTTTATTATTATTTTATTATTTTATTTACAACCTGCCCCCCCCCCCCCGACCTTCGTACAACTACGGACATACGCCTTTTCCTTCGGGCATTAAAAACACACTTATTTCAAGTGGCCGGCCTGGCATAGTTTTTAAATTGATTTTGGCATAGTTTTTTAAATTGATTTTAGTGATAGCTTTTAATTTAGCACGGGTTCGCTTAATTTAATTTACTTTTAACATTTTATTATATTTATTGTATTGTGTTTTACTGTTCCCTGTGCACCGCCCTGAGTCCCAAAATTGGGAGATAGGGCGGTATATAAATATGAACAAATAAATAAATAAATATTACTGTTACGTTTTATAAACTGCCTTAAGACCAATGGCAGCTTCTCGTCTATTCAATTTTTAGACCAAGTATGTCATTCACTAGCTGAGTTGGTCTTTGTTTTAGAGCATTATACAGCCTGATTGATGTGATTGTAAACCATAGTTTATAGTTCAGTGTGCCATGTGGCAAAGCAAACACTTCCCCCCTTACTGTTTGCCCACATTATCCACCACGGACCACAAGCCCCATGAATCTGCCTTCCCTCCCTTATTTTTTCTCGCTTCCTCTGTCTAGCACAGTGCTTCTCAAATAGTGGGGCGGGCCCCCCAGGGGGGGCGCGAGGCTCCGTAAAGGGGGGCGCGTTTGACCTCGGCAAAGGATTTAATTTTTTTTAAATTTCTAATGCACTTTAAATCTTTTCTGCTACAGTTAATAAAGCTATTCTTTGTTGTAAATTGATCCACATTTCTTTCTTTTTTTATTCTCTTATACGTTAATAAGGATACACTGTTATGCAGAGGTGTACTTATAACAATTTTATAAACAAATGATACTATTTACAGTCGCGCGGGGGGCGCGAAATGTTTTCTTCTTCCTAGGGGGGGCATGACAGAAAATAATTGAGAAGCACTGGTCTAGCATCAGATCCTCACCTGCAGGAAGCCGATCCTTTCTGCAGGCAATCTTCTCTTCCTTTTTTCTATCCAGGAGGGTACCCGTTCCCAAATCTTCTCTCCTTTACCTTATGATTGCCTACGATTTCTCTGGGCAACCCTCCGCAGCACAAGAGGCTTTATTTCATCTCCATGGCAGCTGAATGCCAGAGGAAAGGACTGGAGGGGGGTGGGGGAGAGAACAAAGCTAGTGTGACCTAGCCATGAGGACTCATTTGCTTTCAGCATGATTGCCCCTCTCTTGAAATGCAAACAGCAAAACACAGAGAAAAAGAAAGAAAAAACAACAAAGATCACTAAACATTAAATCACAGAACTATTAAGAGATTTTTTTTTTAATGTATTCTTCCAACAACGCTGAATAAGGCCAGCTGACGCCTACCGAGAGTTTAATAGTGGTGTCCCACTATTAAAATTAGAGACAAAACTCTCACACCAGGAGATGGAAACAATCTGACATCTTTAATCCAAACTTTTAAACTTCACGGTGCCAAAGAAAACTTGTTTTTAACAATGCAGATTAAAATGGAACACAGTAGATAAGGACAATTGCCAAAGGGGAGGGGGGGATTGACTAAAGTTGAATCCAGGCAGTCTTCAACTTACAACCACAACTGAGCCTAAAATTTATGTTGTTAAGTGAGAAATTTGATAAGTGAGTTTTGCCTCATGTTATGACTTTTTGCCGCATTTGTTAAGCGAATTGCTGCGGTTGTTAAATTACTAACACAGTTGTTAAGGGAATCTGGTTTCCCCACTGACTTCAGAAGGTTGCAAAAGGGGATCGCATGACTCCAGGACCCTGCAACCATCATAAATGTGTCAAGCATCCGAATGTAAATCACCTGACCATGGGGGTGGGTGGGGTGCAACAGTCTCCAGTGTGAAAAATGTTCGTGTCACTTTTTTCAGTTCTGTTGTAACTTCGGATAGTCACTAAATGAACATTTGTAAGTCAGAGATTCCCAGTATGGCAGTGAAAGAGATCAGATGATAGGTGTGTATGTGTATGTGTGTGGGGAGGACTCTATGGTGTCCCCTACCCTGGATGCCTTAAGCAGGTGCCTACCCGGAAATTTAAGGAAGCATAGGTGGCTCTTCCATATTTTGATTCTCATGACAATCTTGGGTAGAGACATACTGGAATTGTGCTTAGGTTTAAAGGAAGCATCCCAAGTGTTCTTGGTTGACTGTAGCCATTTGCCCTGAAAGTTTCAGGTTTCCTATCTAAATATTATCTAAGGGGCCTTAGAGTGTACTTAGAGGCGAGAGCTCCAAGGGCAGCTCACTGCTGCCACCTCCAGAGGCAATAATTAGCTCGATCTTGGGAGGTCTGTAGAGATTTTCCATCATCCAGGTCATGGTTGTCCCAAAGGTGCTTTTTCAGGAGGCAACTGGACTTTGTTTTTTTCTTTTGAAGACATTTCACTTCTCATCCAAGAAGCTTCTTCAGCTCTGACAGGATAGTGGGGAATGATCTGGGAGACTGCTAAAAATACCTGGAAATTGCCCAGAGAGCTTTAAATGGGAAATATATATGTATATGTATGAGTGTGTGTGTGTGTGTGTATGCATGCATGTATGTGTGTGTACACACACACATACACACAAATTATATGTATATAATTTGTGTTACATTTTTGTGCTGATAAATAAATAAAGGGAGACTAGTATAGATCTATTTCAAGCTATTTAGCTCTCATCAGCTAGCCATACCCATACTGGGATTCGAACCTGGGCTGTTTTACATGTTAGGCAGTTTGTTTATTTATCAGCACAAATACAACACAAACATGATTTTCTGCCTGGAAGGCTCCTAGGGTGGAGCTGAAAGGCAAAAGGGAAGCAGTAAGCTCCCTCCCATATTTGGGCATACCAGGTGTTTTCACATAACACTTAATATATATCCATTAATTATAATATATATATATAATCCATAAAAAAGTGAAATACCCACAACCATCTTGGTTTGCTTGCATATTCTCTACTCTTTTGACTTGTGCAGCACAAAAGGCTGTCTATAAAGCAATTGCCTCCTAGCCAGTTTAAAAGTGATGTATGGTTAGAACCCTTTTGTTTAGAAATGTGCCCAACTAATTAGGAAAAACAATCACTCAAAAGATAAAGTGGAATAATAGAAATCATTAGAAGGAATAAAGTTTTGGGGAACCATTTTATCACCCTGTCTCTTAGTGCATATTTTATAGCTGGTTCTGGTATCTGTTTTGCAAACAGGCAACACCTTCCCAATGAGGCCATTTTATGACAAAGCCTATAACATGCTCTTAAAAAACCAAGGGCAGCCACAGCTCAAATATTTTACTCCCAGGCTTGTAGCTAGGGGTGGGTGTATAAGGACCAACTCCCAACTTTTTCTGCTGGCCTTAATTTCACTTTGTCCTTAAAAAATGAGATAAATGTACTTTATATTTTTAGGCTTTCTGCAGGCTTACCACATACCAGTGGTGGGTTTCTGCAGGCTCGCGAGAGCCGGTTGGTAAAATTTAGAGAACCGGTGAGAGGGGGTTCCACCAGCGTACCTGGAAGTAAATCTGGCCCGCCGCTGCCAGTGACCCAACGGGAAGGAAAGGAAAGGAAAGGAAGGAAGGAAGGAAGGAAGGAGGGAAGGAAGAAAGAAAGAAAGAAAGAAAGAAAGAAAGAAAGAAAGAAAGAAAGAAAGAAAGAAAGAAAGAAAGAAAGAAAGAAAGAAAGAATTTATCATCACAATTGAGTCCAAAATTTTGGTTGCTAAGCAAGTGTTGTTAAATGAGTTTCACCACATTTTAAAAGGTGGCCACTCCCACCCTGTCACATGACTGCCAAGCCACGCCCACAAAATAGGCCACACCTACAGAGTAGGTTCTAAAAAAATTTGAAACCCACCACTGCCACATACCCAATCTAAATTATTTAACACTAGGACGCAGTAACATTTCGGCTTCAAAGGCAAAACAATGTTGGGGGGGAGGAAAGCATAAAAAGTTACACATATAGGTAGTCTTTGTTTATAAACTCGCATTTAGCAATTATGCAATTTCTCCAAAACAGATGTGTCCATTCCTGACATTGTGTGGCTGTAGCAGATGATACCTGTAACATAATTCCAGGAAGACATGTTGGGTTTGAGTTAGGGTTGTCTTGCTAGGACTCCTGATGTCCACTAGATAGCAGCAAAGAGCCTCTCCTCTCTCAATTGGGTTGGGTTGAAAATGTGTGGCTAGAATCTCCAGCTAGGCTACCATTAATCACAACTCCCATCTCATTCTTCCACCAGCACTCAAATGAACAGCATGCTTAAATGTAGTGTAATGAATTTATTTGAGATATTTTGGACTCTGCTTTAATTATTCTTAAGAGGAGGAAGATTTTGTTCATGGAAATGTGCACATTTTCCTTGTTTTGTAATAGAGTAAAACAGCCTAAAAGTCTCCTGTTCATTCTGCTAAGTGAGGCCTTCAATTTCTGTTCCAATGTGCTGATGTGATGATTGACAGCATCTTAAAAGAAAGATTTCTTACAATACAGCTCAATTTCTGATGACTTCAGGGACACATATATAGACCTTTCTTGGCAACAATACAGAAATGGCACTTTTTGGAAATTTTTTCAACTTTTCTAGCCGTGACAATTCACATCCCCACATCTACCTATTCTTTCAGACCTGCAACCATGTTAAGTGTAAACCAGGGGTCTCCAACCTTTGCAACTTTAAGTCTGAAGGACTTCAGCTCCCAGAATTCTCCAGCCAGCTTTGCTGGCTGGAGAAGTCTGGGAGCTGAAGTCCTTCAGACTTAAAGTTGCAAAGGTTGGAGACCTCTGGTGTAAACCACCATTTATTGATTTGCGTAGTGTACATTTAATTAAGGTTGCAGTTTTACTCTAAACAATACAAGAACAAATCGCTTCAACCACACAGCTCTATGCACCTGGCACAGACCAAGAGATGAGGTTGCTTGTCATTGGAAAGCTATGAAAAAAATTCCAGGAAGGTTGACTTCTCATACAAAGGCAGTCTGTTTCTTGACTGGGTTTTCAAAATATAATATGCTGCATTTCTTTCTTAAAGATAGCTCACAACAAATTGGTAACATGCAGAATTAAAGCTTCATCTGTGCATAATTTCCACTGAGGTCTAACTAACTAGTTACCTGCCTTACCTTTAAAAAATCATGTTTAGGATATTCTAAACCTTCACATTTTATCTTAGATAAAGGAAGCAAATTAGGTGTCGTCGTCCCCCCCTTCCTTAATTAACATCAACCGCTAGGTGGCAACAAGATGTAACAGACTGTTTCTAAACGTCTCTTGACTCTATTTTATTGGCAAAAATATAACTTTTGACACTGGTTGTAATTGCAAACATACATACATACATACATACATACATACATACATACATACATACATACATACATACATAGTGTTGGTACTTAGGGCTGGTGTCAAATCCAAAAATACAAGACAAGCCTTAGGCTTGCAGTCCCTCATGAATTAGACCTTTATACCAAATCTCTTCTATTGCCAGCTATTTATTCTTTCAACTGGAGGTGAATCTGATACACCATGTATAGAATGCTAGTGGTTTACCATAAAATAAATTGCCATATCAATCAACTAACCAGTTAAATTACTGGTAAATGTGGATCATTCGTACTAAATGAAGATAAATAATAATGACTGGGTCTTCACAGATCTTTTACAGTTATTTTTGAAATCTTTTTATACATGTTTCTCCTTTTGCACTGTTGTCTTTAACTGTTTTAGCACTGTTTTAGCATATTATTACAAAATAATGAAAATCCCATGGGAGATGAGTGGCACTGATATCCACAATCTAGATTAACGGGATTGTTTCTCATCTAAGAAGAATCTTTTGAAGCCTTCTCAGTCATAACCTGATATTCCCACCAAAGGATTTGCTTGATGCTACCTCAATGGAATGCCATTTGCTTTGATTAGAAGCAAGGCACTGCCTAGACAGCTTTGCAGAGGTACAAACAGGACAGGAACCTAAGGCAGAAATCTAATGCTTTCTTCAAATAAATCAATAGAAAAACCCTCAATTGTAGATTCCTGAAAACCTTGCATTTCAAGAAGTGATAGTTTACAGCAACATGAGTTTTCTGTCTGCACGGGACATATTACTACTTCATGTTCCCTTGCTGATTTATTACTTTCTAATTACTAAGAGAACCTGGTTTTTTTTAATCTCATGACTGCAGCAGCTTGTTCAAGAGTCTTTTTTTAAGGTTTTTGTCAAGTCTTTGAAAGTGCATCACAACAATTATGATTTCCATTTGATAGGCAGAAGACAGTAGGATTGAAAGTTGAGTCATCCTTTAAGACTCTTCCAATGGGTATTCATCTAAGGCAGTGTTTCTCAACCCTGGTGACTTTTAAGTCCTGTGGACTTCAACTCCCAGAATCCCCCAGCCAGCATAGGTTGAGAAACACTGATCTAAGGGCATATAGTCACATTAATAAGATATAAGAGTTGCACTGTATGTCTCCTATATTTGTCATCTGACAGGAGAATCACCCCAATATTTCCAAATACTTGCTATGCATGGAAGTTACTTCCACTCTGCCAAGTACATGGACAACCTCCATGAGAGAAACTGCACTGCAGAGATGTTCCCATTGGCAGAATGCTGGATAGGATTTAGGCCAACCTGACATAGAAAAATTAGAAGTTATATCACATGATGAATCCTTATTGATCAAAGCAAATGCTTTGTGATTTGGCTCTTCAACATTTCAGAACACAATTCTTCTTCGAACAAAGAACAGAATAAAGAGAGCTAAGTTATCCTGATAATTATGCAAAATTCCTAGTCCCTGACTTAATTCTCACTTATTGCAATAAATAGGCAAAGCATCACCCAAAATCACTTTTGATAAAATTAGGCAATGTCTCCAAACATGGCAATAAGAAGTTGCAGCTGAAGAGTGGACAAATGGATCCACTTGAAGAAGAGCATCGAGCAAAGCATCAGAGCAGTTAAAAATATGTACATAAATAGACACAAAAAATTAAATACAATGATTCTTTGGTCTGATACAGTCTTTTTTCTTATAAATTATTTGTCCTATTTAACTGTTCCGAAAATTGGTGTTTTTCAGAAAAACAAAAAATGAAACAAAATGTCACTTTCTACTTTTTGCTGGGTCTTCTCATTTCCGCCCCTCTTTGTAGGGTTGATGCTGTCAGCTCCTTCCTGATTTCATCCTGAGATACAGATTTGCTAGACTAAGACTTATCACATCCATTCCATGGTGACATGGAAAAAAGGTTGGGATTTACTGGGACAGCATCTGGGGTGGAATAGAGCCAGACTCTTATGTATTCTGGTTCTATGCCTACACAGTTGGCACTTGAGAAATTACACTGTCCTTGCTACTGTTCACATCCGTCATTCGTCCTCCATTTTTACCCTTACTTCTAAAGGCAATGTCTCATAAAGATTGCTCTCCACCATTAGACCACTATGCTTGAGGAGTTTGCACTGACCAATCTCCGAGGGTAGGGTTTCAAGCTGGTTCCCTTTCAGCTCTATCCTGGACAGTAAAGGAAGCCAGCTTATGCGCTCTGAGATGCGCCGGAGTTTGTTGTGTTCTGCTTTGAGAACTTTGAGTTTCTTGCAGAAGTAAATTTCATTAGGCAATGTCTCCAAGCAATTGTGTGAAACAGCAAAATATTGAAGGCCTTGTAAAACTCCCATCCCAGAAGGGATGATCTGAATTTTATTGTAGGAAAGATCCAAATAATGTAGCCTGGTGCACATGAAGAGTTGGGAAGGGAGAGTTTCGATGTAATTATGGCTGAGATCAAGTTGCTCCAAGGTCTTGAGTTTGCGTATATGTTCAGGGATGGTGAAAATCTGGTTGTGCCAAAGTTTGAGACATACCAACTTTCGGCAATGCTGGAAACTAATGACTTCCTCAATGGAAATCAGCCTATTATTCTTCAAGTCCAACTCTTGCAAGTTCACAAGGCTAAAGATAGCATGGGGGATCCGTTCCAGGTTACAGTTTATCAGTTTTAGTTCCTGCAATGAGAAGAGCTTCTTGAGATAGCTAAGGGCTACCAACTTAGTCCCATCATTATGTATCCTGAGTTTTTGCAGGTGAGTGGCCAGATCAGCCACACTGGGTGGCAGTTTTGAGATGTTGCTGTGCAGTGTCAAAACCTTTAGGTTCTTTAGCTCACGTAAGCTTTCTAGAGTTCCTGTCCGGCCCATCTCCTGGTTGAAAAATCCTGAGATGTACAACTCTTCCAAAGCTCTCAAGTTATAGATCCACACAGGTATATCTTTTATGTCATCAAAATTGACCATCATCACCTTCAGCTGTTCACGGAAGAACTTAAGAGAGGTAAAGGACAGCTTAGCAGGACAGTTGATCAGGACTAGCTCTTGGAGATTGATCAGTTGAGTTACTGAGGCCTGGAAAGTGACATCTTGGAGCAATTCCAGTTTTAGAGCTTCCAACTCAATCATCTCAAAAGTAGTGTCAGGCAACCCAGGCAACATGAAGAGATGGAGTTCTAGGCGCCCACTAGGGTTCGTCTGCAGTTTCTGCTGCAACTTATCATGTGTCCACTCATGATTGAGATTGAGCTGTTTAAGTCTGAACTCACTGTCCTCAGAGAGGAATATAGCAAAGCGCTTGGAGTAAAGGGAATCATACTGGTCTATGAGATGGAGCATGAAAGCAAAATCATTTTTAACATCAGGGATGTCCTTGATGCCAGTATCCTCACGGGTACAGCGAAATGAGTACTCTTTAAGTGGCCGGTGAAAGAGCCAATAAAGAGTATAGAGACAGGTCAGACCATACACTCCAAGGAAACAGAGGTAGCACAAAGCCAGCTTAAAGAAGAGACAGGCTTTGGTGTGATTGCAACAGAAATGGTCATAGCCTGTCATGTCCTCCATTTTAACACTACAGGGCACTACGAACTTAATATTGTGAACAAGGACTGCATTGTAGACAATAATAACTAGAAATTTGCAAACTTTGAGAACAGTTTGGCGGATGTACATTCTGTAAAGGATGTCTCCTTTTTCGACATGGAGTCGGAATTTTTTAACCTTTTCAAACAAAGCCTTGGCTTCCTCGCCTTCCTTTTTGCCCAACATGCTACCGGAGGGGGACTCTGCAACTTTCTTTCCTGTAACAGACCCTCCTGTAGGAGAAAGTTCAATCAGTTCACTGGGAACATTACTTTTCCTGATCCGATTCACTTTTCCTGAGCTTGTATTCTCTTCCTCAGAAACCTCTGAGATGGTTCGAGTAGTCCAAGGTGAGTCAAAACATTTGCTCATAATGGAGATAAAATGTTCAATCTTGGAACTGGTACCAGGAAATTTGAACCAGAAAGAGGTACACACCATGAACATCAGTGTATGGATAACAACAAGATAAGGAAAGTACTTAGCATACCAATGAAGGGCTGTCTCATAGCACATCTGATTGATGTAGCTGTACTGTTGGAGGTCTAGGTTGTTCCGTAATCCACTCATTTCCTGGAGGACAGAAGACTTGATTGGTTCAGAGTTATTGATTGTCGTCTTGGTGAAATCTTCACAAGTTAAATCAGTCAAAGCTGTACCACTGGGAACATGATTTGGAAGGCAGATAATCTTGTCATGTATCACCTGCCACAACACATAAAAGAAACATGATATATCAGAGTCCATATGATACAACAGTTTACATCACATAATAATGATCTGGTAGGTCCAAGAGCTACAATTTCCTTTTAATATTTTTTTTTTAATCCTACAAAGAGAAAAATAGCACAATACAGAATAAGCTAGTCTAGATCTTTAGTGATGGGCATTTCCCCAAATGTTCTTTGTTCTGAAACACTGTCACAGCAATTATTCTATCCTTCTGAACATGTAGCCCAAACAGACCTAAAATGTATTATCAGATTTCTATTTTTTTTAATCTCCTGGGATGGGATGAATCCTGCAGTAATCTGGGACAGGAACTCCCTGTGCATCAAATGAGCATCCTGTAGCTCTTTGGTCAGCATGTGTTACTTTATGCCAGCAGTGTTTTAATAACCAATTGTGATTTGATGAATTCTAGAAACATGTTACTAGGCCCCTTAATCCTTTATGGGCCTTCTTTCCAATGGACTTTTTTAGTAGAATGTCAACCATGCAAGTTGAGTAGATATATATGATAGAGGCATACAAAAGTCCCTTCATTGTGTCTGTTGCATCGCCCAGTATATGCTGTTTTTCTATATACCTTTTTACTATACCAGCTCTCACGTTTTCTATAGTGCTGAATTAGTTCAGTCAGGGGTGAAATCCAGCAGGTTCTGATAGGTTCTGCAGAATTGGTAGAGGAAATTTTGAGTAGTTCAGAGAACCAGCAAATGCCACCTCTGGCTGGTCCCAGAATGGGGTGGGGGAATGGAAATTTTGCAGTATCCTTCTCCAGCCACACCCATCAAGCCACACCACGCCCACCAAGCCACGCCCACACAACTGGTAGTAAACAAATTTGAATTTCACCACTGAGTTCAGTGTATCCAACTTAACACTATCTCTGATTTTCATACAGGTGACACATCTGTCAGCAAGGTATTGACTGATTGTGTGCCATTAAGTTGATGTTATTTCTTAACCATACAGCTCCACAGCACACCCAAATGCTACTGTAACTGAGTCCATTCCTGTTACTGCCAGTGGTCCTTTTTCTCTTTTCTTTCGCCTTCCTCACCATTACTGTATAGACTTCTCAAAGACGATTAAGTCTTTCCATGATGCATCCAAAACCATAATTTCAGCCTGGCTGTTTTAAGTTTTGACTGAGAATTTTGCATTCGTTTGTTCTTCAAGCTACTTGCTTGTTTTGATCAAGATCATGAGGGGAAGGGAGAGGAGTTAGACATGTTTGACTCATTTGTTATATGTAAATAATTCATGAGTGTGTGTATGCGTATGCATGTAGGCTTCTAATCCTGTTGCGATATAAGAAGTCACTGGGGAAGAAAAGCTTGCCCAACATGTTTCTACATGATTTCTAATCTGCCTAGGCTGAAAATTTTTTTACTCTTTCTTAGGATCAAATCATAAACCCACCCCAGTATGTGTAATCAACTTCCAAAGCCCTTTCTGGATCCTGTTCTGCAATTTCAGTCAGTGATTCCATGACCTTGTTCTGGAATTGTATTGTCTGCTCCCCTATTCACTCACTTGCAGAGTGCAGCCGAAAACGCCTATCATCAGCATGACTATGGTGATGTACTCAGCTAACACATCCCACCAAGGCTTCAGAACTTTGAAAGCAGGCTGCTGGTCTGTGAAATGCTTGAATTCAGCCACCGGAATCATACTGCCTGCCATAAAAAAAAGACAAGAAGTTAGAATAGTCTCTGTTTCAGGAATGCTAAATTGAATCCAAAGTTAATTCAAGGCTCGATGCAGGAGCTATAATCATCTCTTCTTGTACACCGGAGGCATGTCTGGAACATAAAAATTATCTGTGGATTTAAGGCTGTTGCTCAAGCGTATATAAAAAGGAAGGTGCTCTAAATCTTTTTCCTATCTACTGTTAATCTGGATATAAAAACAAGCCAACGAAAGGTCTCTTATTTGACACTTACCTGTTATTCCCACAAGCATTTATTCCTATTAAAAGTCCTAATAAAGTTTCAATGCACGTGATCCTCACATCTCGGAATGAGTAGTACAGCCTTTGCCAATCTGCTATATTAGGCCATTCTGACTGAGCTGAAGTTCAGCACTTTTGGAAGCCATGTTTGGAGATTATGGCAGAATACGACCCAAACCTTCAAAAGAGCGGGAAAGCCCTAGCTTTCAACTACCATTAGAGCACGGTTCCTTATAGATATTTGCCAGTTTTAACATATTTTATATTTTAACATATTTCAATGTATTTTATATAACATATTTCAGTGTATTTTATATAAAATATTTTAATATATTTTAATGTTTTAAAATGCTTAACATTTTAACTTTTTTTAATGCGTTAAATGATCAAATAGAGGAAACCAAATATTACTTATTTCAATTCTTAATTCTGAAGTTAACACTAAATGAAAAAACTCCTTGAGTGATGCTACAGCTAATCACATCTAGATTTGGTTAATACTTTGAGCAGGGGTGGGTTCCATCAGTCACTACAGCCAGTTCACTTGTGGCCGCACCACGCTTGCATGCACAGTACAATAAAAATTGTCCTGCGCATGCACAGAAGCAAAAAACAAGATGGTGGGCCTACTGCGCCACCCAGAGAACTGGTTTGGGGCCTGGCAGGCCTGGACCGCTGCCAGTAACCCAGGCCGCTAAACCACTACCGGTTTGTCAGAACCAGTAGGAACCTACCACAGTTAGTGAGCTGCTTTGGGACCTT
This sequence comes from Rhabdophis nuchalis, assembly GCA_039707465.1. NCBI lineage: Eukaryota > Metazoa > Chordata > Lepidosauria > Squamata > Natricidae > Rhabdophis > Rhabdophis nuchalis. The sequence continues at coordinate 127,693,733 of CM077646.1, forward strand.
GTATACATAGCCTTGAGGTCCATAGTGGGAAAAAGGCAGGATATAAAATCAGATCATTTTTAAAAATTCAGCATTTCCTGTCAACCCTAAAAATCTCAGAATGGTAATTAGATTTCAGAAAATTCTCATTGCCAGGCAATGATCAAATGTTTTGTGGGGTTTGAGGATATCTCTGTACATCCAGGATCACATCTCAGCGTGGAATTGTCAACCCAAGAAGTACAAACCTTAGAAGATACTATTGTTGTTGTTTAGTTCAATATCTCACTTTTTACTCAGGAGTTTAAGGTAGTACATATAGAGTTTCCTCCTCCTCTTCCTTTTTCCCATAACCACCCAGGGAGTTTTCCACAATTAAGGAAGGATTTGAACCTGTCTCTCTCCAGTCCTAGTCCAACATATTGAAGGAAGACAATATTATATATAAAACAATGATTGCTATAGCTACTTTTGACACTACCTCAGCTGATCCAAGGTTTACTACAGCTAAAGGTGTATGTTTATATTCCAACTTTCTTTACTTGGTAAGAAAAGGACTAGTCACTCACCCAATTATAATAGTAGCCGTTGTGAAAATGGGGTCGATTTCTAGTCATCATCTGAAAATCTAGCCCTCAGATAGATTATTGCAGAAATTATTTTATTTCTTATAACCTATGCCAAGTTCTGTCATCGTCTTTCTCTTTAGCTTAAGATGGAAAAGCAGTAAGACCAAGTCAGGCATTATATGGATATCTGGACAACAGCCCAAAAGAATTACAGGTGAAACTCGAAAAAGTAGAATATCGTGCAAACTTAAAAGGTGAAATTATTATATATGAGATAGACTCATTACATGCAAAGCAAGATAGTTCAAGCCGTGATTTGTTGTAATTGTGATGATTGTGGTTTACAGCTTATGAAAACCCCAATTCCACAATCTCAGAAAATTAGAATATTACATGCAATCAATAAAACAAGGATTGTACATAGAACAATATCGGACCTCCGAAAAGTGTAGGCATGCATATGTACTCAGTACTTGGTTTGGCCCCTTTTTGCAGCAATTACTGCCTCAATGCTGCGTGGCATGGAAGCTATCAGCCTGTGGCACTACTGAGGTGTTATGGAATGCTTCAATAGCGGCCTTCAGCTCTTCTGCATTGTTTGGTCTCATATCTCTCATCTTTCCCTTGGCAATGCCTCATAGATTCTCTATGGGGTTCAGGTCAGGGGAGTTTGCTGGCCAATCAAGCACAGTAATCCCACGGTCATTGAACCAGGTTTTGGTGCTTTTGGCAGTGTGGGCAGGTGCCAAGTCCTGCTGGAAAATGAAGTCAGCATCCCCATAAAGCTCGTCTGTGGAAGAAAGCATGAAGTGCTCCAAAATCTCCTGGTAGACGGCTGCATTGCCCCTGGACTTAATGAAGCACGGTGGACCAATACCAGCAGATGACATGGCTCCCCAAATCAACACAGACTGTGGAAACTTCACACTGGACTTGCAGTGTATGCCTCTCCATTCTTCCTCCATACTCTGGGTCCATGGTTTCTAAATGAGGTGCAAAGGTTGCTCTCATCAGAAAAGAGGACTTTGGACCACTGAGCAACAGACCAAGCCTGTTTTTTTTTAGCCCAGGTAAGACGCTTCTGACATTGTTTGTTGTTCAGGAGCGGCTTGACAAGAGGAATACGACATTTGAAGCCCATGTCCAGGATCCGTCTGTGTGTGGTCGTTCTTGATGCACTGACTCCAGCCTCAGACCACTCCTTGTGAAAGTCCCCAAAACTTTTGAATGGCCTTTTCCTGACAATCCTCTCCAGGCTGCGGTCATCCCTGCTGCTTGTGCACCTTTTTCTTCCACACTTTTCCCTTCCACATAACTTTCTATTAATGTGCTTTCATACAGCACTTTGGGAACATCCAACTTCTTTTGCAATTACCTTTTGAGGCTTTCCCTCCTTATGGAGGGTGTCAATGATGGTTTTCTGCACAACTGTCAGGTCAGCAGTCTTTCCCTTGATTGTGATTCCTACTGAACCAGACTGAGAGACCATTTAAAGGCTCAGGAACCCTTTGCAGGTGTTATAGCTTAATTAGCTGATTAGAGTGGGACACTTTGAGCCTAGAATATTGCACCTTTTCACAATATTCAAATTTTCTTAGATTGTGGATTTGGGATTTTCATGAGCTGTAAGGCATAATCATCACAATTATGACAAATCACGGCTTGAACTATCTTGCTTTGCATGTAATGAGTCTATCTCATATATTAGTTTCACCTTTTAAGTTGCATTACTGAAATAAATGAACTTTTGCATGATATTCTAATTTGAGTTTAGAATTTCACCTGAGGTTTCACCTGCATACATGTAACCTTTCAGCTACATTCTTGCCTGTAGGGTATCTTCTGTCAATATAGAATGGGGTGTGTTTTTCAGATTCTGGTTGCTATAGTAACTATATTCCCATTACATCCGTCTGGTCAGAAATGTCCCAAATAATATGTATGCAACAGGTTACTCCGGAATATGAGACTTAATATCATCATGAGGTCATGCTCATGTGCATTAGTTGATACCCAAAATGCTGAAGTACTAAGACAATTCCCACAGAGATGAGTGTCAGGACCAAATAGAAAAGCACATTCCAGTGTGTAAGAGAGAAGAGTGATACTGATATAACTCAAACGCTGTGGCTTCATCCTATGGACTAATATTTTTATTTATTTATGACAAAGTGGGGCTTAGTCTGATCAAAAGTGATGGAGAAACACACAAAAATAGATTGATTGTAATAGATACTTTAAAATCCCTTCAGCTGTTTCTCTTATTATATAGGTTTTTCCATTAGCCTCTTCTGTTTTTCAAGAATAATAGAATTTACTTCCTCGGTTAGTTACAAGCTACAGTAAGTGAGGGTTACCTAAAGGTACTGCCCACTACAAAGAGTGTAGATCACGTGTGTTTTTCCCCTGGAAAATTTCCTTTCCCCTTTGTGTTGAAATGACACCTTTCCATTTCAGAAGACTTCCAGAAAGTTTAGCTACCAACTTTTCTCCTCTAGATCGCCTAATAGATGGGGAAAGAAATTTAAAATATTAATGCTATCAGAATCTTCTTACTGGAGCAACCTAAGAGAGAAGCAACTTAGAACTGAAGAGAAATTTCCTGACAGTTAGAACAATTAATCAGTGGAACAGCTTGCCTCCAGAAGTTGTGAATACCCCAACACTGGAAGTTTTTAAGAAGAGATTGGACAACCAATCTCTTGTCTGAAATGGTATAGGGTTTCCTGCCTTAGCAGGCGGTTGGACTAGATCACTAGAACATCTCTAATTCTGTTATTCTATTCTATTCCTATTCCTATTCTATTGCAAGTGAGCAAATAAATACGTAAATGAATATAAAGATTTTTCTATTCTAATTTGCTTTGTTTTCCCTTAAAGATATGGAAACCAAGAATCCTATCTGCCATCTCATACTTCTGAATGACATCCATTTAGTTCCCACAGAGGCATTATTTCCTTTTCACTTTTTTAATTTAACCTCTTTGATATAAAAACACATCTGACTTTGGGACGTAGCAAGAAGAGAAATGAAAATATAGGCAAGCAAAATGGTATCTTTCTGTTCCTTCTTCACTAAAACACATTGTTTTTGTTCTTTTTGAACAGTGGGTGGACTTTTGTTCTAGAAACAGTTAATAGTATTTGCTACACTGTAATTTTCCCAGAGAACTTCAATTACTGTACAGTATTTATTTATTTAGGAAATTTATATGGACGCTTACTTGCTCATAGTGAATCTAGGTAGATTACAACACTTTTGGACTGATTAGAAATATAATAAATGTGTTAAAAAATAAATCATTAGCTACCACAAAATTTTCTCCCAAGCAAGTTTTGTCCATCAAATCCAAAAGTGTATTCTGAGATTCAGAAGAATTTAGTGAGGTTTGGGGGAGATCTCTTGCTCCACTTGGCTCTTGAAACCACAACCCATAAATGATTTATAAAGCAGCTTTATAAAAATGCTTTATAAATCGAAAGTGTTGTGGCCTCCAGTTTCTCCTTTCTGTAGAGAGGTTCCTGTTGACACCTGAAAGTCAAGTTTCTTATTTCAAACAGAACTGGACTTCTGGTGCATTCACGTGCTGATAATCAAAGTTGAATAAGCAAGCTCAGTTTTTTATTTGTGAAAGGGGGTGGGAGAAGAAAGCCCTGCCGTCTTTTCCTAAATCTCTATTTTTGGAAGAATGGATGGGTCTCCAAAAGTACAAAGATTCCACCACAATTCAAGTACAACGTTAATAAGAGACCAGGTCATGCAGAGTCCTGTTGGAAGAAATGTCCATCTGGGTTCAGTTCCAAGTGGGGCGAAAGACACTGGAAATATGGAGATTGTTTGGAAAGATGGTTTTAATTGTGGACAGGATCACATGGTTTGAGGCCCTGGGGGGAAAATGGGGGATCACATGCCTTTAAGATCTTGAAGAAAGAAAAAGGAAAGAGATGCCAAGAGAACCTGAGTTTTATACTCTCTTGGGCCCTGCCTTGGAGCTTCCTGTTCCTGTGTAAGAAACGTATTCTGATTGGTGGTCAGACTCCCAGGGGGTGGTGATCTTAGCTAACTGTAGGCTTTCTGTCTCCCAGCCTTGCTAGATGATGTAATCTTCCCAGATGCCATGTAATGCATGGGAAATTCCTACTATGCCTCTGTCTGAAGAAGGCAGATCTTTGTTATATAAAATAGACTGGCTTAGGCCTTAATGGCCAATTGACAAAGGTGAGGGAGATGGATTTCTGTGTCCCTTTTAGGGAAAATATTCTTCCCTTTTAATATTTCCTAAAATATCTCATTTTTCTAGGAGATGGGTGGGTGCTAACTTCCTACAGTCCCATAGATTCTCTGGTAGAAAGTATATTTTGAAGCTGGAACCTGTAGCACATGGCTAATTATATTCCATGGGGACAGGTCCTACAATTTTACCTTACATTTAAGAATGCAGCATTACCTAACTAGAGATTATACTACAACCTGCTAAAGACATTTTACAGCAATCTGCAGGCATGGTGAGATGAGGGTAACTACATAGCCATAAAGTAACCACAAAAGTTGGTTTTGCACAGTTATCCTGGACGTGAGCCATGAATCATTGATGCCAAACAAGGTGTTAAGATCAACCAAAATTTGGGAAGATTGTCAATATTGAGCGAATAGGTTTCAAAATGGCAGAGTTCATAAAGACAAATGCAAGTGCAGTTCAGTGTAAAATGATGCACTTTTTTTTTTAAAAAGCCCAAACACTATCTGTATATTAATGGAATTTCAATGGGCAAATGGCTAAGCAGGCATGGGACTTTATTCTTTACATGCGTTGCTGTGGCCCAGTCTGGTTAAATGCCCAACCGATCTGTGTGTAGATCTACACCTGCACACAAACACGTACACACAACCACCGTACCTACCTAATGCATTTCTCCCTCCCTCTCTTGATCCCTATAGCTGCCTACCTACCTACCTATCTTAGGGACAGAGTATTTTATGTCATAAAGGATGATAATACCTGTGGCCCACTGCTCTCTCTATATCCATCTATCTACCATTTTTACAATTTTTTACATTTCTGTTGCATGTACCTGGCACAGGTGTGACATCTACACTATCTATATATATCATTGGTGCTGTATTCGAAAGGAAAGTTGTGTGAAAATTTGGAAGCGATCGGTGCAGTACTTTTGGAGATGAGCGGTTTTGAACAAACTCTTGTTACATTTTTATTTATATAGATAACACAAAGATAATTAAGGGTGCAGGTTCAATAAAAAGCCTATTCCATATTTGGAGTCGTCAGAAAGAACAATAGAACAATGTCTTTATATAACCCATTGCAAGACTGTACTTGGAATATTGTGTATAATTCTGCTTACACCTTAAAAAAGGATATTAGAGATCTACAGAGAATGCAGAATAGAGCTATCAACATGGTTCGAAGGCTGGAAAAGCATCCTTCCAAGAAATACTATAGCAATTCCGCTCCTTACAAAGGGGAGATATACCCGGTAGTAGAGAAAATAAGCCTAACAAACAAAATGGACATAGCACCCTTTTTCTCTCTGTCTTTTAGATGGAATCAGGGTCAAACTAAGTTCCTTTCTTTGTCTGGCCCTAATCCTATCAAAACCAGATTGGCCCAAGGGCAGCCTTTACAAGGAAATTGCAACAGAGAAAAATGCCAGTCTTCCATCTTCAATCAGTCTGATTACATCAACATTCCATCTCCTTTAAACAATGGACTTTCTCAGCTCAGGTTGCCCCCCCTGAAAGGCCCATTCTGCCTAAAAATGGAAGTAATCCCAAGTAAACTGACAAGGACCTGCCTAATTTACCCAAACTGGTTAGCAAATCAGATCTTCAGATATTCTGCTTTCAATATTTCTATTTTTAAAAAACTGCTATTTTGCAGTACAGTTCGGGGTCAATAAAAGGAAATTCCCTCACCAGGCTGAAGAAATATATGGAATTTGCTGCTAACAGGTGCAGTCAGGGCAGCCAATTTGGGTGGTTTTCAAAAGGACTTGACAGGTTTATGGAGAATCAAGCTAACAATAATTTCTAGTTTCCTCCCCCCCTCCCAATCATAGGCAGCAGGTCTTAGATATTGGCTGCTGGGATATATACCAACAGAAAAGTTCTATTACCCTTCAGTTAAGACTTGTGACTTTCCTCTATGCGTCTACATGGGTAAGTGTCCCTATGCTGGTCAATCCTATTCTATTTACGGTAGTTTACTCAGGCCGGAATTCACATATTCCTAAAACAGTGTTTCTCAACATTGGCAACTTTTAAGTTGTGTGGCCTTCAAGTCTCAGAATTCCTCAGTCCGCATGGTTGCTGGGGAATTTGCAAATTGAAATCCACGCATTTTAAAGTTCTCACCTTGAGAAACACTGGCCTACGATAATTTCCAGATAACTGGTAGCTGTTGTAACCTCAGCGTAGCTAAATGCATTCCCTTTTCTCCTGGCTGGAGAATTCCAGGGGTTGTAATCGTTCTGAAACTTCCTGGATGGACAGAGAATAGCAGAAGTACATGTTGGCCAGGGAATTCTGGGAGATGAAATCCATACAACTTAAAAGGCACCATCATAGAAAAACACTGGCTTAGGGTACACTGATTCCAGCCTGATTAAACTGAAGAGAGAACATATTACTGGGAGAGCAACTCAGCCAGCTGGCTTACAACTGATTGAAAGCAGCATTCTCAAGTTCCCTTTAATTGGATTCTCTACCTTCCTCTGCCCCGCCCCGCCCTCCCCCCAAACTTAATTGAACAGGAACGCTTGGCTTGGGTCGGTTTTTGGAGCCATTTCTTTATTGAAGTTCACTTAGGCCTATTTTAGCCATAGCCAGGGGTCAGCAGCACAACTCCTATACCATTCCAAGCAGGAGCATGTTGAGTACTCACAGCCAATGGTGTATTTAACCATTAAGCAAACTAAGGACGTGCTTAGGGCACCAGGTACAAGGAGGCACCACAAAGTTGATAAAGAAAACCAATGAAGATTTGTACAATATGTACAAAGGGGCGGGGGCACCAGGATTTGTCAGTGCTTAGGGCACCAGTGAGCCTTAATCCGCCATTGCTCCCAGCACAACAATGGAGTTTAGGACCCAAAAGGGCTTTTCATACTGTGGGAAGACTGGAAGCTCTTGTTGCCCTCACTTGCCCTCACCGGGGCGGGGCCATTGCCTCGAAGACCCGAGGTGCCCGAAACGGATCAGGAGCGGCTCCCGCCTTTGCTTTACGGAAAAGTAGAGGCCTTCAGCAGTTTTGTCCTCCGAAACTGAAGGCGGCCGAAGTCTCCCGCGTTCCCCTCCAGCCCTCTTCCGGCAAGACAGACGTGCTCTGGCTGTGGAGAGAGGTGGTCTCTGACCCCGGGGATTCGAGGGCACTTCAGGAGGCTCCAGGGCTGAAATAAATCCAACCCGCTTTGGAGGGGGCAGGGATGGCTTTCTGCTTCGTACGTTCTTCCCACCAAAGCCGGATGTTTTGGGGACCGAACTGGCAAAGGAGCGGGGAGCCACTTGGCGCGGGACGACTTTGGACCAACTTAGCCAACTCTCCTGGGTCCAACCTCCCCTTTGCCGCCTCCCTCACTCGGGACGAGGGAATCGGACGCGCCGCGCTGCGCTTTTCTCTCTAACCGTCTCTACTCCTTTCCCCCTTATTCGTGCCGTCCCTTCTCTTCTCTCCCTCCCCCTCAGCCGCCCTCGACGCCAACTTTCTTTCTCCAAGTCGCTGCTGCCCTTCGGCCCCTCGGGGTTACCACTTGCATCGCTCCCAGCCGGCGCGGCCACAGACGTGAGAGCGGTGTAAGAGGGCGCCCTGCTGGGGAGGGGGGGGGATTATGGCACGCGGGATCCCAGCCACTTGCCTGAGGTCGGTAGTGTCTGGTCCTGGTCGGACGGGGAATCCTGATCCGGCGCTCTCGCTGTGGCCACCTGCTCTGGCCGGCTGTTCCCCCCCTTCGCTGCTTTCCCCGGCTGCAGAGTTGACCTGTGCAAGCCGCCGCTGCTACGCCCGCCTCCAGTGGGGCGCCTCTCCCTCCCCAGGCGCTTGGCGATCCCGCCTCTCTCCCCATTGCTCCGAAGTGACTTTAGGGAGGGAGGCGACCTACTGTAGGGCGCTGCCGCCGAGGAGCAACTGGGAGGAAGCCGCCCGACAACCCACGCAAGTAACGAGGAACAACCTGAGACGGGCTGCCAGCCGGGAACCACCCTAGGGAAGGGCCTCTCTAGCCCTGCCCAGCCCAGGCTGGAACTCTTTTCCGGGACACTTGGTGGCAGAGGAGCTGCTGAAGGAGGAAGGTGGAGTCCTCTGCTTTGTACACCAAGCGGGGGCCAGTAAATCCGAACATGAGGGAGAAGCCTTCCATCTCCAACCTTTGCAACTTTAAGTCTGAAGGACTTCAGCTCCCAGACTTCTCCAGCAAGCTTTGCTGGGAGCTGAAGTCCTTCCGACTTAAAGTTGCAAAGGTTGGAGACCCCTGGTCTAAGCCAGGGGTTCCCAAACTTGGCAACTTGAAGACCTGTGGACTTCAACTCCCAGAATTCTCCAGCCAGCTCTGGCTGGAGAATTCTGGGAGTTGAAGTCCACAAGTCTTCAAGTTGCCAAGTTTGGGAACCCCTGGTCTAAGCCAATGGTTCCCAACCTCTTTTGGGCCATGCCCCACCTAAGCATCTCTAAAATCCCATATAATTCTTACTTTACTCAAAAAGTGAACTCGACTCACACAGAGGAAGCCTAAAAGGCCATTAACCTGGTTTAAACAAGGTTCAAATTGTCCCCCTGTGGGCCCCACATTGAGAACCACTGGTCTAAGCAGAAGCAGCATCCCCACCCCTGGGAGCAGGCTGGAGCAGAGCCCTATTTGCCTATGGTGGTTCCAGATCCTAAGGAGTCTGGTAATATTATCTTTTCCAGCTAACAAATTAAGGGAGTTGAATCTGTCTTAATAGTCGGTTGCAGCTAGTGAAAAGGTGTACACACCTTTATATAAATGTGATAGTCATCAGAAACAAGGCTGCCACACTCCTTTGGATTTTTTTGGGTGCTAATGATGCGAAGGTGCCAAAACATTGTGTGCTGCTTAAAACCTCAAAGGCATCCTGAGAAGGCGGGGTAAGTCAGCTGGAATCTCTGCAGTTGGTTCCTGGGCATTGTTCTCAGGACGGCTTTGTGGTTGGTAAAAAAAATCACTTGAAAGCTGTAAACTCAAGCGCACACACTATGCTTTTCCAGATGTAGTAACACCGTGAAGTAAATATGCAGAATTCCTCTGCTCACACAAGCATGTAAGGTGCTCTTACTGGATAACTAGTTCTGGGTTATGTAAAGGGCAAGTTTACAATTGCCACAAAAAGTATAATGCCTGGAATTATTTTAAACTTACCTCCCTTGACATTTGGCCTGTGGGAAATGATTGGACATATTGTATAGAGGTGATCCATGACTTGATGCTTAGATACCAGACAATAAACTTCCCCTGGATTCTTCTCTGATTATTGGAACTACGGGTAGATTTATAATTATCTACCAGGGTCTTTATATGGGCTGAATCCAATAAAATAGAGGAGGTTCATAGAATCTCATGCAGCTCTCAAAACTCCCTTTCGGCTGAGAAGCACAGAAAAACAGTAGCTTTAATTTATCATAGTTAAAAAGAAAAATAAACTAGCCCATACTTAGTCATGCTTGCATTTTTAATTGGCTCCTTCTCTTTGCACCATCAACCTCCTCCCATTCTTAAATGCAGCCTTGGTCTCCTGCGTTGGCAGTAGAAAATTAAATAGGTGCATACTTAGCTTTACCAGCTACAATCACTAACTTATGTAACCTGCAATAATGATTTTTTAAAAACTCAGAACTTACTGGACTTTTTCTAACATGTTTCATTTCATCTAGTGCTGAATGTGAAATATTAACATGAGTGCTGTTGAGAAATAAACCTGCTTAAATTGGAAGTTAAGCCCATTGATTCAAAGGCTTTCCGTTTTAAATATATATATGATTGGACTCACATTACTCAGTGGTGATAAAGCCCAGTTAACTGAAATATTCATGGCAGGGAAATCCCAGTATAGTCCTTGTCATCTTATCCAGGATAGTTCCCAAACTTAAGCATCATACGATGATGGATAAAATATTTGTAGTAATGTTTACACTGTGCATGTGTCGCCTCATGGCGAGTTGAGCAGCAAAAAGTTAATAAATAATATGTGTTTGCATATGTTCTACCTTCATTAAGCTTTCACAAGTTTTAATATGGCTCTGTCACAGGAATAAAGATCAACTGTGCCAAATGGGGCACTGCTGGCAGTTTCCATATTAAGTCTGTTATAAATACAACAAGCTGGTAGATGAACAACTATATGATCTCTCCTTCAGGCACAGATACATTTTACCTCAAAATAAAATATAAAAATAAAAATAAATTAAAACAAAAACAAAGGGCAATCTCAATGGACCATTAGGTCTTTTTCTGCTGTCAGTTTTCTATGTTTCTATAAGAAAAAAAAATCCCAAATGCAAAGTTGTCACCTCTTTTATAACTGTCAACCAGATTGTTGCGAAAGCATGCGTGCTTTCAGATTAGGTGATATCTTTATGCATAATGAGTGTAACACAAAGATCTTTTTTAAAAAAATTAGGAGCTTATGATACGGAGAACACCTTTACCATGCTGATGTGGACATTATCCAGCAAAAGTGTTGCTGTGCATTCTGGTGCCAGGCTAAGACAAGCTTTGCTTATGTCAATGATTCAGGTGTAACCAAACAGGCATTGCTGGCATGAAACTACGACTTGGGGGCAGAAGATCAAGGGCACTTTCTGTTGGAGTGTGGTACATTTTTCCTTACATAGAACAGAGAGCCATCACCGGTGCCACATCTGTAAGCCTTGTCAAGATTGTTCACTTTTTAAAGCCAACCTCCTGAAATCCTTCTAGAGCAGGGATGTCATACTCGATTTCATTGAGGGCTGCATAAGGATTGTGTCTGACCTGGGGGGGGGGGGGCTGGGGTGTGTGTGGCCAGGGTAGGCTTGGCCAGCTCAATGTCTATAATGTCAGGGGTGCCTGTGGCAGCCTGAGCACTCTGCCAGTGAAAACGGGCTCCCGCGCTTCATTTCTGGGGGTGACAGTCTCCTGCAACCCTCTGCCAGCGAAAACGGAAACACTTTTGCTGGCAGAGGCACCACAGGCTGGTCCCTTGCTATTTCCAGGGTGGGCCCACAGGGCAGATCCCTTGCTATTTCCAGGCTATTTCCAGGGGTGACAGTCTCCTGCAACCCTCTGCCAGCGAAAACGGAAACACTTTTGCTGGCAGAGGCACCACAGGCTGGTCCCTTGCTATTTCCAGGGTGGGCCCACAGGGCAGGATCCAGCCCATGGACCTTGGCCTTGACACCCCTGTTCTAGAGTTTTGATTTCCAGCTGGAGGACTTACAGACATTTCTGTTTCAAGACACATCCCATTTCCCCCATGGCCAGCCGTGTTGTAGGCTCACAATCTTTCAGTGTCACTATACAAAGACACTAAGCAGCATTCATCAGAACTGAGACTACTTTGGGAGGCTGCTTGTTGCTCTGACTACCCAGATACCATTTAGTGCCGCTGAAACGCAGCTGCCTCTGGGATGAGGTATTGTGCAACCCACCTTGCAGACTTGGGGCAACAGCAAGTTAAAAGAATCCCCTCTCTACAGCCATTATACAAACTGTTTGTTACACAGGCGAATCCTGGGCTAAACTGCACTGGGTGACTGAAGGCAAGTGACCTATAAAAAGCCCTTATTATGTTCTCAAGAAAACTGATCGTTAGTTCTCCGAATGGCCTCAAAGCCTTTCATTGACTTGGTGAAATTCAAGCGACCCAGACTTGCCTCTCTAAACAAACATGCTCAGGTTGTCCATGGTGTTTTTTGTAGTTTTCCGGTCGAAACAGACCATTTCTTCTTGTCAGCAATATGTGTGTGGGCCTGGGACCAGGGCTTGGTGACCTTGCCAATTTTCTCTCCCCCCCCCCCCCCAAGGACTGAAACAGTACAGCTGTGTGTTGTGGCCCATAACCCAGAATCTGGAAGCAACCAAGGAATGAAAATAAGCTGACCTGATATCCAAACTCCAGATGACTGATAAATGTGAAAAGTTGCTAGTGGCTCCTTGTTTCTTTTATAACCTTTGTGTGGCTTAAGTATTACTTTACCTGGCGTTTCATGCTGACAGTTTTCCCAAGCAAAACAATCCAGCATTTGGCAAATTGACTGATATAAATTTATACAGTGGAGCTGAAATACACAACCTGATACTCCACGTTTATTCAAATTCAAGTCCCGATTCTATCCCTGCACATTTACTCAGAAGTAGGTCTCAGACACGGTGGCTCAGTGGCTAAGATGCTGAGCTTGGTGGTTTGAATCCCTAACGCCGCATAACGGAGTGAGCTCCCGTTACTTGTCCCAGCTTCTGCCAACCTAGCAGTTTGAAAGCATGTAAAAATGCAAGTAGAAAAATAGGGACCAACTTTGGTGAAAAAGTAACAGCATTCTATGCACTTTCGGCATTTAGTCATGCCGGCCACATGATCACAGAGACTTGTCTTCGGACAGCGCTGGCTCTTCGGCTTTGAAACGGAGATGAGCACCGCCCCCTAAAGTCGGAAACGATTAGCACATATGTGCAAGGGAAACCTTTACCTTTAGGTCTCATTAGTTTAAGTGGAGTTTACTCCTGTGTAAATGTTCATAGGTTTGCAGCCTGAGCTCAATGTTTGTTTATTATCCACTCAATCCACAGCAGAAACCAGAAACCAGATTTAAGGTTTAAGAATTCAGTTCTTAAACCTAGAGGGGGCATCTTAAAGTATAAGATGCCCCTGTGTTTCTATTTGGGCAATGAGAAGTCCCTCTCCACCCAATATTGACAAATTGGTTGCATGCAATAGATGTCTGACCAGAGCTAAGCTTTTCTTCTCCAAGATGCATCTCAAACATTCTTCCTGGTTCGTAGTAGCAACTTCCTCATGTAGGAAGTTAGCACCTACCCCCCTCCTAGGAAAATGAGATATTTTAGGAAATATTAAAAGGGCAGAATGTTTCCCCTAAAAAGAGAAGTAGAAATTCAGCCCACCCACCCCACCTTTGTTAATGGGTCATTAAAGCCTGGGCCGGTCTATTCTACATAACAAAACTATATCCCCTTCAGGCAGAGCCATTTGACTGCCCATTGCACCACCCACCAAGTTTCAACCAAATGTAGCACACAGACAACCTACAAAGCTAGCTATGACCTCTGACAGCAACCAATCAGGATAGTCTTCCTGTGCCCCAGGAAGTTGAAAGCCAAGAGAGGGCATAAAAAGGGCAGAGATACTATCAGCATCTCTGCCCTTTTTTCTTCAAGATCTTCAAGGCATGCGACCCCTTTTCCCCCCAGGACCTCAAATCATACGATACACATACACATACCATACCATACCATACCATACAATCCCAGAGTTGGAAGGGACTTTGGAGGTCTTCTAGTCCAACCCCCTGCCTAGGCAGCAAACCATATACCATTTCAGACAAATGGCTATCCAACATCTTCTTAAAGACTTCCAGTGTTGGGGCATTCACAACTTCTGGAGGCAAACTGCTCCACTGATTAATTGTTGTAAGTGTGAGGAAATTCCTCCTCAGTTCTAAATTGCTTCTCTCCTTGATTAGTTTCCACCCATTGCTTCTTGCTCTTCCCTCAGGTGCCTTGGAGAATAGTTTGACTCCTTCTTCTTTCTCTCAGAAATGCATATAATTGGTGTGTTCAGTGATCCTTCTTCATTTAGAAAATACGGTAGGTTTTGAATTGGAGCCTTTACCTTAATTTCAAGTGAAACTGGCATTCCTTCAACAGAAAGTGTAACAGGAAGGAAACAGTGTTATTCCTCAGACCAGCCCTTCTAAGAGGCCTGGGGCAGAATGTTAATTTGAGACCCACCCAAATTCCTTCGTATTTCTGTTGCCATTTTTGAAATCAATTGAAGTCAGTGGTCCTGCAAACAGAAGTACTAAGGATTGCAAATGCAAAGATTGCAAATGCAGAACTCCTGAGAGGCTATGTTTTAGCTGCCCTGAATGAAAAGCATTGAACCATCTAGTCACATTGAATAATGAACAATGGTGGCATCTCCACATATCAATTCTAGGGCAATTATTGTCCCCACCTCTGCCCCAACCTATTCCAGCGTAAAATCTGAGTGCAGCTGACAACATCCTCCTTATACAGGACAGAGGGCAGCCTTGGGAGTCCCCCTTTCTGACCAGGATTAAGATTTAAAGCAGAGTTGTCGCAAAGGTGCTTTTCCAAAAGGCAACTGGACTTTCTTTTGTTTGGCTTGAAGACGTTTTGCTTCTCGTCCAAGAAGCTCCTTCAGTTCTGTGTATGACTGAGAATCTCCACAGACATTTAAAGCAAAGAAAAATACACTATATTGCCAAAAGTATTTGCTCACCCATCCAAATAATCAATCAGGTGTTCCAATCACTTCCATGGCCACAGGTGTATAAAATCAAATACCTAGGCATGCAGACTGTTGTTACAAACATTTATGAAAGAATGGGTCGCTCTCAGGAGCTCAGCGTGGAACTGTGATAGGATGCCACCTATGCAACAAATCCAGCCGTGAAATTTCCTCGCTCCTAAATATTCCACAGTAAACTGTCAGCTGTATTATAAGAATGTGGAAGTGTTTGGGAACAACAGCAACTCAGCCACAAAGTGGTAGGCCACGTAAACTGACGGAGTCGGGTCAACAAATGCTGAGGGGCATAGTGCGAAGAGATCACCAATGTTCTTCAGAGTCAATCGCTACAGACCTCCAAACTTCATGTGGCCTTCAGATTAGCTCAAGAATAGTGTGCAGTGGACCAACATCATATTGAACCCTATGGATTAGGAATGGGATGTCACTGTAAGTTCATATACGAGTAAAGAAAGGTGAGCAAAAACTTTTGGCAACTTCAGCTTTCATGTTATATCTGGACCGTAAGGTTTTGTATCTGCTCCTCTTCAACTGAGGTTCATTTTGTCCACCATTCTGATAGGAAAGATGAAAGAGAATAAAACCCCTAATGGATCTTTTTGGAAGATCCTGAAGCAGCAGCAGCAGCAACATTTGCCTGCTTCCCACTTTCCCTAAGAGGTGAGAGGTGGATGCAGCCAGAAGCTCCTGGGAGATTCAATCAAGGATTTCCTGGAATCATTACTTTCTCATGTGTTATTCTTCTGAAAGGAAGGGAGGGTGTTGAAAGTGCTCCAAGTGCTGGAGAGCAATTTCCTAAAGAAATGTTGACGTCAGAGGTGGAGGCTCTCAGGGAGAGTCTTCATGGAAGGCGTTTCTCACCCATTCCTTCCCGCCAGGTGCATTTCCCCACCTTTGTTTTCAGTTGTCAGGTTTCATCCTTCTTGTTAGGAATGTAATCCTAGTGTTGGGTTGGCAATATATATAAGCCATGATTGGAATATGGTATCTGTAACTTTAACTGCTACAGTGAGATGTGATTGGCTGCTGTTTCCTCAATCAGCCATAAGAGGGAGCCAGAATCACTGTTAGACGCTGATCTCTTGGATGGTGGCTCTGTATGTCGGTTATAGATCAGTGAAGTGAATCGTGAGTTGAGCAATTCTAAGCCAACGTTTGAGCAATAGACTGTATATGATTCAGGACTACTTATCACTTGTTTGTGAAGAAGTGTATCTTACTTTATTTTTCCAACGCAAGTAAAGTCTACTTGTTTTACCTTCAGGTTCTGTGGCTGATAGTGTGGATACCTAGCAACATATCTCTTGCTACATTCCGTTGCACACTTTTCGGTCTCCTAACGGAGATACCCTTAACACTTCTGATGCTTATTCCTCCTTTTCCGATTGCCCTCCTCCCCTCTTGCCATGGCCTAAAGCCAAGGTATTTTTACTTTATACTTTCAAATCACTCAGTGCAATGTGAGTGTCATGGAAACCAATGAGAGAAGGTACAAGCGTCACAGCATCCTATTTACTTACATAACTAATGAAGGTTTAACAGCAACCAACCTTGTTGCCATACTGCCAAGACAATATGGATGAAAATGGATAGGTGCATCAAGCAGGCACATAGTTACCCAGATGTGATGTTTTGGAGTACATTCTTGAACCAGAAGAACAAGAACCTGCCAAGATATATCTCCAGTTATATTATTTTATTAGAACTGGTAGAAGAGCAAAGTAATCTGCAAGGTTTATGTACCTAATTATGCATGGATTTTCACGGTTGGCTCTAATTACTACATCTTACTTTCTTGAAAATAATAAGGTAATAGATAACAAAACAGAAAGAGCATTGGGAAAAAAGTTACATAAATATGAAATAGCAAAGCGAGAAGAAAAAGAAAGAAAGCATACAGAAGGGCAAACAGAGAAGTGGGGGGAGGGGGATGGGACGGGACGTTGTCAGTGTTCTTCTAAAGCAGTGTTTCTCAACCTTGGCCCACCTGAAGATGCGTGGACTTCAACTCCCAGAATTCCCCAGCCAGCTCTGCTGGCTGGGAGATTCTGGGAGTTGAAGTCCACGCATCTTCAGGTGGGCCAAGGTTGAGAAGTATTGTTCTAAAGATTAAAGAAAAGCAATCAAAATGTTTTTAGGAGACAGAAGACCCAATCTTCTGTAGTCCCCTAAGGGAGATACTGGGCATGTTGAGCGGCCATCATCACCTCTCCCTATCCCTTCTTCTCACTCTATGGATGAGCCATAGTAAAACAGTGGTAAAGCACTTTCCATACATGCAAAAGGTCTTAGGATTTTGTTTTTGTTTTTTTCAAAAGAATTTTATTGGTTTTACAAATTATAATGAGGGAAAAGGGTATATAGGGTTTACAGTATATATTTTAGAGCTTCCATGTCAGAAATGGTGGTTGCATCCGGGTCTTCATACAACATATTGTTAAGTAAATGGTGGTAAGAGATACATATATATCACATTTTAAAATTCGTACATTCAATCTTTGTTTTGCATTAACATCCGTTTCAGGAATTACAGTAATTCAAAATTAACTTATTTTTGAGATCTCCTTTCCCTAAGGACATCTACCGATCAGTGGTGGGTTTCAAATTTTTTTAGAACCTCTACTGTAGGTGTGGCCTGCTTTGTGGGAGTGGCTTGCCAGCCATGTGACCAAGTGGTGTGGCTTGCCAGCCATGTGACTGAGTGGGAGTGGTTTGGCAGTCATGTGACTGGGTGGGCGTGGCAACATGTAAAATGTGGTGAAACTCACTTAACAACGCTCTTGCTTAGCAACCAAAATGTTGGCTCAGAAACTCTGGCATTTGAAGCACGCAAGTCTTAAAGCTGTCAAGTTACAAGACCGTTGCATCCCTAACCCTTTAGAAAAAAAACAACCCAGGGGTGTTCAAACTTGACAGCTTTAAGACGTGGACTTCAACTCCCAGAATTCCTCCTCTCACTATTCATCTTGATGATGTGGACGGGCGGCGGGAGGGCTGGAGCCAGTTCTAAATGGCACTGTAGATTTGTGGAACCTCTTCTACAGAAGAGGTTAGAACTGACAGGAACCCACCCCTGCTACTGATCCTACAAAATCAGATAGGGGGGTGCAGTCCAAGTCCCTTCCCCTCTTGCCATCTGATGGGAGCTTAGAAGTGTGCTTTTTCTGTGACAGCCTCTGCCCTATGGAACACTCTGCCCTAAAAAGTTTGGCAGGCCTATACTCTCCTAGCCTTCCGTAAAGCTTTTAAGACCTGACTTTTCCCTCAAATGCTGGGACAAGATTAGATAACTGCACATTGGAAGTTTGACAGTGCCAGATTTTTATGAAAGTGTAAGGCTAATATACATAGAAACATATATGGAAATTATTTGTTGAAGTCCATGTGTCTTAAAGTTGCAAAATTGGAATCTCTGTGCCAGCACTTCTCCTGCAGATTTATCCTATTTAGTGAGCATTTAATTTGTATCTGGTGCTTTTTTATTTGACAGCTGATCCACTATAAAGTAAATTCCTTAATATCCATTTACCGATTTCAGATATTTTCTGTGAAAATGTTAATTTGCTCATTTGCTCATTTGATCTAGTGGTGAAGGTGAAATTCAAGTCCCATCTTAGCCATAAAAGCCAGCTGGGAGGCCTTGGGCCAGTCATTCTTTCTCAGCCCAACTCATGGATTTTTTTATTGTGGGGGAAATAGGAGGAAGATGTATTGGATATGTCTGGCACCTTGGCTTGTTTGTAAAAATAATAAAGGAGGGATACAAATCAGTAATGGGATTCAAAGATTTTACTACCGGTTGCATAGGTGTAGCTTGGTAGGTGGGATTTGGCTTGGTGGGCATGGCAGGGAAAGGATACTATAAAATCTCCATTTCCTCCCCACTCCAGGGGAAAGTTACTGCAAAATCCCCATTCCCTCCTGATCATCTGGGACTCAGGAAGGAGTGAATAGATGGGGGCGGGGCCAGTCAGAGGTGATATTTACCAGTTCTCAGACTACTCAAAATTTCCACTACTGGCTCCAGAACTGGTCAGAACCTGCTGAATACCACCTCTGATACAAATAAATAGAACTTGTAAGATTCTCTATAATTTCTTTGATCTTAAAAAGCTTCCCTTTTCTCCTCTCTTTTTATATTTCTCTAGAATATTGTTAACCTTATTAACTAAGATATTTATCGTTGTCTCTTTTTGCTTAATGTAAGAAGTTTGCATTCATATAATGTTCTTACATAATACATACTCATGTTACTTAAAGCCCTCCATCCTCCATCTCTTCTTAGTTATTATGACAGTTTGTTCTGATAGCATCCTACGTTTTCTTCTTTGAAATACGAGGATGTTTCTTTACCTTATATTTATATTGTGACGCATGTTCTGCAAATGATATCTCTAATGGAGCCCATTTAGCTGCAAAATAAAAGAGGATGATTTTTAAAAAACTTTTTAAATATCTAATTTTCTTGGTCTGGGATTTTGAAAGAGGAAATTTGTTTGAATGGAAACTTCAGACAGATTTGTTTAGTTGAGATCAGAACAGGAAAAGGAAAAAATGATTTTTTTCCCATTATATATTTCTAAAACTCTCGCTGTCAATACCTTTTAATTAGGCAATATACAGCAACAATTTTCAAACCAAGGTACTACAATTGAGCTAACTTACACAATGTGGCCAAAATCTGGGACACCTTAGGAAATGAAATTTGGGGAACCTTTGGCCACCTCACCTCTTGGTTGTGCTGGACTGCTGCTTCAGTCACATGATCTTCATTTTCAATGTTGTGTGACAGTTTCCCAGGCAGTCTTGCAATCCCTTGTTCCCTCCCCCAACCAGCAGCAGTCGCTTACCTGTGTGCAGGGAAGGAAAGGGAAGAGAAAGGGAAAGGGAAGGAAAGGAAAGGAAATACATTTGGGCTAACTTACAGAATGTGGCCAAAATCTGGAACTCGACTACTTAAGAAATTAAATTTGGGGAAAATTTGGCCATCTCGCCTATTGGTTGTGTTAGGCTACTGCTGCAGTCATATGATCTTCATTTTCAATGTTGTGTGACAGTTTTCCAGGCAGTCTTGCAATGCCTTGCTCCCTCCCCTAACCAGCAGCAACTGCTTACCCGTCTGCTGGAAGGGAAGGAAAGGAAATGAAAGGAAAGTTCCAATACACCCTGCCAAATTATCACAAGGAAACTCAATGGGGAAACTGGCAGGAAGTTGTTCCTGCTCCCACTGTTTTTGTTTGCTCTTGGTCATTCTGTTTCTTTGTTTAGATAGAAAAATATTTCTGAAACGATGATTCAGTGGGTCATGAGTTGTCTAGTACTTACTATTTTTGTATTTGTTTTTGTTGGAAATTGGGGTGGGGAGAGTTATACTGTAATTTTGGCATTTCCATTCTGGGAATCTATGTTTTTCTAGTTGCTTTACTTTTTCCTCTCTTATTTTTATTGTTTTCCTTTTTTTTCTGGTTTTTAAAAAAATATATTTTTCAAATTTGCTTTAAAAATACTTTCTAAAACTCCTTCTTTCTTTTCATTCTGTTTGGGAGTTTTAATTGTGTGGGTGGGTGTGTTCATGTCTAATGTGGCCTCAGTCATATAAACATTACTTTTTTACTTCAGTCTTGACTCAGTTTTACATTATGTCATTTCTAGTGGTTTCCTGGACTGCTAAAAGCCATAGGTGTCTTCCCAAGAATAAACACATTTTTAGTAAACTAAGTCATTTAAAACCCGAAGCTGCATTTTTACAAGAAATGCGCATAGGAAACATAGGGATGAATCTGTCAATCTGGCCGCTTCTCTGTTGCCATTCCTGTCCTTCTACTAGCATAGAGAGACAATGGAACATGGTTTTGTCAAAAAAGGCTCCCTGAAAAATGTGACTTATGGCCGTTTTTCAGTTACAACCTTTGCAGCATCCCCATAATTGTCAGATCAAAATTCAGACACCTGGTTCATATTTATGACCATTGTTGTATCCTAAGGTCATGTGATCACCTTTGGTGACCTTCTGACAAGCAAAGTCAATGGGGAAGCCAGATTCACTTAACAACTGGGTTACTAACATCAATTGCAATGATTCACTTGACAACTGTGGCAAGATAAAACACAAAATGGGGCAAAACTCATTTAACAAATGTCTCAGTTAATTGTGGTCGCAAATCGAGGACTATCTGTAAAGCGTACCACAATCTATGTGGAATACATGTCGGTCCAGAAGGATCCCTGAGTTAAAGAAAATTTACTCATCAAGTAAACATATAGGATGCTTGATTTAAAAATATCCATTATTCCATGCTAGTTTTGCCTTTGGTTATAGAATGGAGATGGCAAACACTGTCTTCTAACCTCCAGATAATCCCACAGGGAGAAAAACTGTACCTGTAGTACCAGTAAATGTAATACCAGTAAGACACTGAGCTTGTCGATCAGAAAGGTTGGCAGTTCAGCGGTTCGAATCCCTAGTGCCGTGTAATGGAGTGAGCTCACATTACTTATCCCATCTTCTGCCAACCTAGCAGTGGATGGTGGCTCTTTAGAAACATGAACCTAACAAACTGCACCTGTGCTTAAGATCAGTTTCTGAATAAGATATTCCATGTGCAAATAACAAGGGCTGGAATTGCCTTAGGACCATCTACTTGTTGTTTTCCCCCCTCTCCCGATAATCTCAGGTTTAGTAGAATTTATTCCCATATGGGTGGACATGGGTCTAGTCTTAAATATTTTTATCTCTAGTTCATCTGGGTGTTCCTGTTAAATGTCCATCTTTGGTTCCACCTAAGATGCTGAGCTTGTCGATCAGAAAGATCAGCAGTTTGGCGGTTCGAATCCCTAGCATCGCATAACAGAGTGAGCTCCCATTACCTGTCCCAGCTTCTGCCAACCTAGTAGTTCAAAAGCATGTAAAAATGCAAGTAGAAAAATAGGAACCACCTTTGGTGGGAAGGTAACAGCATTCCATGCTCCTTTGGCATTTAGTCATGCCGGCCACATGACCACGGAGACGTCTTTAGAGGCGTTTAGAAGCTCTTTGGCTTTGAAACGGAGATGAGCACTGCCCTCTAGAATCAGGAATGATTAGCACATATATGCAAGGGGAACCTTTACCTTTGGTACCAGTAATAACTTGAGGCTGGAAAAGACCCAGAGAAAGGATTCGCACCCAAGGTCTTCAATAAGGAGAGGAGGTTATATTGGGCCAAGGAACTGAAAGGAAGTTAGTAGTCTTGAATCTGGAAAATGTGGAAGAGGGAGAACAGATAGTAGGGAAACACTGAATTAGGTTATCTTGGATTGCCAAAAGATGCAGGATACAGAATGATTCAAGGCCACTGAAGCAGAATTCCTATGTCAGAGAGAGAAGGAATCAGCAGGGGATCTGTCTACCTAGCACTGATACCCAGAGAGAGGCAAGAATCCAAAAGCATGAGCAGGAAAAAGATCACTGTGTCATCAATTGATAGATGATTTAAGTTTAATTGAAAACCCTTGACTGGTTTTCTGGAGAATTTAATAATAGCCATATTTTTAGCAATAGCTTAAGAGAGGCACACTGCCATATTGGCAGAAGCAAGCAGGGAGATAGTTAACCTTGAAGTAGTAGAGCAATTAAGCCATTAAGTAATTCACTGCATTCCATTCTCCTTGGAAAGCAAATGTCAAAAGAGAGAGAGGGAGCTGAAGTCTGGTATGGTTTGACTGAATCCACCTGCATTCAATTATGTGACTGGCAGAATCGTAGAGAAACCAATGTCTTTCTATCCCTGATATGCTACACATAAGGATTAACAAGAAAGACCTCATGTGCTACGACGGTCTGATCAATCCTGAGAATCTATGATACTTACCATCAGAAGTAATTCTGCATTCAAATTTTATTTCACACTGTGCAGTGTGCACATTTGTCAGAGAATTCATAAGTGAAGTCTATTAAATTGATTTAATTTTGAGTAAATATGCCTAGTAGCTTTCCCAAGTTGGTTGTCTCAGGTGTTAAATTAAAACTCCTACAACATCTAACAGACCAGTTAATATTTATTTATTTATTTATTTATAAATACAGAAATAATAGCTTCCAAGTAGAAGTTAATCCCATAAATATTTGCACTAAAGGCCTATACCAGGGGTAGTCAACCTTTTTATACCTACTGGCCACTTTTGTATCTCTGTTAGTAGTAAAATTTTCTAACCACCCACCGGTTCTGCAGTAATGGTGATTTATAAAGTGGGGAAGTAAGTTTACTTTATAAAATGTATAAAGCAGAGTTACAGCAAGTTAAAGCGTGCGCGGGTGATACAAATAGTATATTTTCAGAAATTTAAATTGTCACAGGGCATTTTATGAAAACCTAATGAAAATGTTTTTAAATAATGCTGTGAATTTTTTTTTAAAGTCAATTAAATTTTAAAAAAGGAAAGTGCTTCAGTATCGATCAAAACCCCTACCGCCCACCATGAAAATTGGAACACCCACTAGTTTGCAGTATGGACCAGATTGACTACCACTGGCCTATACTATGCTCTAGAACCGTGATGGCGAACCTATGGCACGGGTGCCACAGGTGGCACGCGGAGCCATTTGTTAGGGCACACATTTGTTGCCCTGTCAGCTCCAACGCGCATGTCCAGCTGAATTCAGCCTTATTTTGAGATGGTTTTTCACCCTCTGGAAGCTTCCCTGAAGGCTCTGGAGGGCTGAAGGCTCCAGAGGGCAAAAAATGACCCTACAAGCAAACCAGAGGGGGAAAGCGCGCGCATGTGTGGCACGCCCGCGCACAACCCCCCCTGTGCTCCTACCGCTTTTGCCATGCAAGCCAAAAAAGGTTCGCCATCAGTGCTCTAGAATCTTCTCCTAGTACTTTTAAACTTCAAATGCCATCTTTCTTTTAACTTTTTTTTTGTGCTTCTATTTTGCTTTCAGTTGCATTTTTATTGCTAAATAAAAATAGCCACAAGGTGGAGAGCAGGAGACGTGATCCAGTTCAGTGCTCCCCCTCCACTCTTTCTCCCTCCCTCCCTCCCGTGTGTGTGTGCGCGCGCGCGCGTTCTTTAGGGAAGTTCTTTTCCCCAGGCTAAAAAAATATATTCTTAGCTTGTTCTGATCCTACTTAGCATGCAGAGAAGTGAATCCTCTTCCTCACCAAAGGCGGCATAGATAGCACACAATTAAGTAGATGCAAATCACAGTGGTTGATTACAGTGCCCCATTTATTTTATTTTTTTACAGAAGAGCAATGTCTCTTGCAAGTCCCTAATGGAGAGACTGACAGATCTCCAAATCTGAGCACATAAAAATCTAGTAACAATTGAAAATCAGATGGATTGAGACAACAGGGGTCTGCAAAGTCGGCTCTTTTAAGACTGGTGGACTTCAACTCCCAGAACTCTGGGAGTTGAAGTCCACCAGTCTTAAAAGAGCCGACTTTGCAGACCCCTGGATTGAGATATAGGATTTCGATAAAAGTGTTGGGGGCCAACACTATTAAAAAGTGTTTGCCAAGTTGTTATTAATAGGCCGCGTGTTTATCAGAGTCGCTTTTGCAGGTATAGGGAGCTGGTGACCTGGCTCTGCCGATGGGCCACTTAATCCCGAGGGGCTTATAATGGGAGCCTTAGTCTAAACTTTCCATATGCTCCATTTTTATCCTGTTTGTAGGAAATCTCCACACACACAAACCCTTTGTTTACGATAGTTGTTGAAACCCAAGCTGGGGGAGGGAAAAATAGAAATTGGCCAAGGGCCATGTTTACAAGCTCTGTTAAGAATGTCGCTAAGGGAGCAATCCTATTCCTATTCATCTGAAGCAAGCCCCCTGACCTCAGCGGATCTTCTTTTAGAACAGCCACCCGTGTGATTGCCATGTTTCTGGATCGTTGCCTATGACTGATCCTCAGCTCCAAACCTCACCCAGTTCCTGGTCCTTAAACTGTTTCGGTAGCCGGAATGAGAGCTGAGACCAAAAGGTGGAGAACTGGAAAGGGAAAAAATAGTGCCATCCCATTTCACAGAATTTCTAGCTCCGGCTGTGTAATGGATTTCACCCTGTTGTCCCATTCCGTGGCAGCCTCCTGTTGAGGTACACAAACCACCAGTCCAAGATCTGCACCTAGAAACACACAATCCGTTTCTCGGGTGTTTATGCTGATTTCCATCTGCTGCACTCCCCCCAAAGCGAACATCCACGGCTTTTGCTATGGTTTCCCGAGTGACAATCCAGCACTCTGAGTGGCGACACACCACCTTTCCATTCTTCAGAATTCGGGTGTGCACATGCATGGTACATGCACCTAGACCCCTCCACAGGGTGTGTGTGTGTGTGTGTGTCAAGGAACTGCAGGGCCGATGCAAAGAAAGCTGCTTGAACACAGAGTCCGCTGTCCTATAAGGAGCTTTGCCAAAAGGGAACTGCCTAAAGGTTCCACAAGCATCCCAGGAATCTACAGAGCACACTGGCTGATGGATGCATGGATAGGTGAGCAGCAAGAAGGAAGCTTAGGGTGGCCTCCGTGTATGTGTGTGTATGTGTGTGTGTGATCATTTTTTCCCCCAGTCAGGCAGCAAAAAGGATCACACTATTCCACAGAATTCAGGTTAGGTATAGGTGTCCGTTCTCCAGGTGAGAAGCATGCAACCTAGATGTAGCAATCGTGGCATGGGGTGGAGGGGCTTGGGGTTCAGGGGTGTTTCACTGAGACCTTCTATTTCCTCACGGGTATAGATTGGCAGAGGGCCGTGGTGGCTCAGTGGCTAAGCTGTTGAACTTATCAATCAGAAAGGTCGGCAGTTCGGCAGTTCGAACCCATAGCTCCGCGTAATGGAGTGAGCTCCCATTACTTGTTCCCAGTTTCTGCCAACCTAGCAGTTTGAAAGCAAGTAAAAAATGCAAGTAGAAAAACAGTGTAGGCATTGGTGGGAAGGTAACAGCGTTCCGTGCGCCTTCGGCGTTTGTCATGCCGGCATATGACCATGGAGACCACGGACAGCACTGGCTCTTTGGCTTTGAAACGGAGATGAGCACCGCTCCCTAGAGTTGGGAATGACTAGCACATATGTGTGAGGAGAACCTTTATACATTGGTACGACAATTCTAGCTTTATCTGCTCTCAGCAGTAAGCAGGATTCTCTCAGCATTCCAAACCAGTCTCCCCATTTCCCAGTCTCTCCCTGCTCCACCTCCTACAATATTTTTTGACTTGCTCACTTTTTAGAGATAATTCACCCAACATTTCCTTGTTCCTTAAAGTTCAACATACCATAGCAACAGCCAACAACTTACTGGAAACAATAAACAGAGCAATTGGTTGGGCCAGTATTTTCTCAACCTTTGCAACTTTAAGATGTGTGAATGTCAAGTAACAGAACATACATTCTTTGAGTTTGGGTGATCATGGGTAGAGTAAGGTCTTAAAGAAGTTAAGCAACTGTACACAAGTAAATCACAAGGTGTATTTATAGTATAATGTTCTGGGCATATCCAGGAAGTTCTATGCTCGGGGATGGAATATTTCATCATGACCAAGTGGTGTGTGTCCAATTCCAAGGCAAATATTGTGCTGTGTAAGAAGGAAAACCGACATATGGAATGGTCTGTGGAGGCCCAATGTCTCTGGGATGGCAATGAGGAAGTAGAAAAAGGCAGATCATAACTTGAATTATTCTATCAATTCTATGTCTCTCTGATGAGTTTTAATAAATGTTAAGTTTTAGACATGGACACCTTCCTTTTCACCCTCACTCTTACTAAACTCAGAGTGTAGGCTAATGTATAGAACTGAGAGCTAAGGTAGTAAGGTAATTACAATAGCAATAGCACTTAGACTTATATACTGCTTCACAGTGTTTTACCGCCCTTTCTAAGTGGTTTACAGAGTCAGTATATTGTCCCAACAATCTGGGTCCTAATTTTACCCACCTCAGAAGGCTGGAAGGCTGAGTCAACCTTCCGCCTGGTGAGATTTGATCTGCCAAATTGCAGGCATCTGGCAGTCAGCAGAAATAGCCTGCAGTATTGCACTCTAACCACTGCACCCCCATGACAATTGTATTAGCAGAAGACTCTCTATCTCTTGGAGACATATTATAAAATTAAGAAGTTTTTATTAAATTAGACCTCTTTTATCCCAGAAATGTAGGAAGAAGGCGTATCTTTGATAAAAGAAGGTCCAGTCTTCAAAGCCATGTTTAAAGGCTGGGAGATTTGAGAAAAACAGAAACAAACCATAGTATCCTGGGGTGAAATCAAAGTTGTTGGGAAAGAAAGGGTGTTTGATAGGATAAATTGGAGGTTAAAAAAAAAGTAGTACTTGTGAAAGCTCAGGAAGACCTCCCTGGATCTCTGGCTATGCCAGAGAATGGCTTTGGAGAAAGCACTTTCAGTGGATGTGGAATAATTCCATGAAATCAGAATAGCCAGAAAGAAATATCTGAAAACAGAAAATGGTATAAGCCTTAGAACTGTAGACAAAAAAGGAAGGTATACAATTATTTTAGCTTGAA
This sequence comes from Rhabdophis nuchalis, assembly GCA_039707465.1. NCBI lineage: Eukaryota > Metazoa > Chordata > Lepidosauria > Squamata > Natricidae > Rhabdophis > Rhabdophis nuchalis. Next base: position 127,721,298 of record CM077646.1, read on the forward strand.
ATGCCTTTTGCAGTGAGAGACGGAGGAAGGGTGAAAAAGAGATAGATTATGAAACAGAATCTCTTCAGAATTTAGAAACCAGTTTGGTGTCATTGATGGTATAAGCCCAGAGTCTATCCCAGGGGTCGGCAACCTTAAACACTCAAAGAGCCATTTGGACCTGTTTCCCACAGAAAAGAAAACACCGGGAGCCACAAAAACCTTCCAGTGCCTGAGTATTTTGGAGTGGCCACAAGAACTAGCATATGTAGTTGAAAACGTTCTGTTTTCTTTTGAAACTTTTCTTTTCTTGGATTTATCCATAGTTGGCCTACCGAGAGTCGAAAAGTTCAATAATCACATGCCGGCAGATGCTGCACATTGGCAGTTGTGACGCATATTTTGAGTGATAGGCAGTAGAGGGATGAAAGAGTCACATGTGGCTCCAGAGCCGTGGGTTGCTGACCCCTGGTCTATACACTCTCAGTACCCTGGCATGGCAGCTGGGAGGAGCTGTCCAAACTAGTTGGTGCTGGATTCCTGATGGGCTCTTCTTATCTTCTCAGGTGCATGTTATAATAGCCTCTTGTTTTCCTTGGAAAGCTATAAAGCACCATGAGCCAAGCTGAAAGAGTCTAACTTCATGTTATTTTGTTTGCAGTGCTGTGCAAGCAACTTGCAAGTTGCAACTTGTTGTGCAACTTGCAACTTGCAGCTTGTTGTGAGATGTTGATTTGGCATGTTTCAGAAGACTAGGCAACAGCTGCTGAGCTGAGCATAGATTATAAGAAGGAAGATTATAAGAGAAGGACACAATACTCGTAAGTCACCAAACACTGTTGCAAGGTGACAAAAATATGCCCCTTAGTGCAAGTAAACTAATGCATTTACTTATTCATCATTAAACACCGAGTCCACAAGTGTTAAGTAATTCTAAATCCATGTTTCAAACCTGTCCCAAAGCTTCAGTAAAAAGTGACAGGTTGGACTCGCTTCACAGAATCATAGAATGGGAAGGGGTCATCAAGCAAGTCCCTTGCTGAAAGCAAGGATCTAAATTAAAGCCACTTAATGGCTGTGCAACTTTTACTTGTGGTGATGGGAGTGGGAAGACTTATTTTACTTCTCTGGCTAATTGCCTCCCCTGTTAAACTGCTCTTAAATTAGGAAGCTTTTTCTAGCATCCAGTTGGATTCTCTCTTCCTGCAACTTAACTTAAAGCCATTATTCCATGTGTTACATTATGGAATGATGGATCAGAGGTTCTGACCTTATTTGTGACACTATTTCAGCTATTAAAAGAATGCTATCATATGCAGCCTCCATCTAACATTCGGTTAACATAGAAGCTGGCACAATCCTTGTGCCGTCATGATTATTGAAAGCCAGATGAGTCTCTGGTTGAGAAAAGACTAAACCTAATTCACAAAAGAACAAAATTAAGATCCACTCCACCCAGGCCTCTGCTGGGCTCAGTTGAGGTCCCGAGGGCAGGCACTTTTGTCATTCTAATTCTAGTCTGCCCTTTGCAAAGATATTAATGGATACCCATTTCTGGGTATGTGGAAAAATAGGTCAACATGCGTGGATGCATGGGGAAAATTGTATTTTGAGAGGATCGAAGCTAGGAATAACCCCCAGGACTGTGCCAATTGTTCACCCAGGCAACTACTCTGTATAGCCAATAAAATCTAAGTTTGTTTTCTTGAGGATTTTTAAACATTTGCAGATAACGGAATGTCCTGTGTTTTATTTTCTTCTGAGAAATTGTTGTAGCGAAATCATTCTACATTTTATGGAAGTGGCAAAGGTTGTTTTTAAATTAGTTTATGATTTTATTTCCTTAGTTTAGAGATTTATTATCTTACAATCCAACGTGTTATGCAATAAAAGAGTTGTAAATATACACACTCTAAAATAATGAGGAACAAAGCCATCCTGCTTGTGGTTAAAACAGCAAAGAACAACCTATTTCATAATTCCAAAGGTGGGCTTATTGAAAGGCCCTTCATCCCCTCAGCATGAGGTGCATCTGCATGAAACAGGGCCGCAAAGATTGTCATATGGTTTCATAAAAAATGAAAGTTGATAAATTGAACCACGGTATGCAGGTAACCCTAGGAATTGTATTTCTCCCTCTGAGGAGTTGAGAGCAGAATAGATGCTGGTCTTCTCCGTTTCATAATTGTGTTTTGCAGTACTTAGCAGTACTTATTCTTTCTGGTGCTGTTTATGTGCACTTAAGATTAAATGGTATAAATTCAGCCTGATCTGACACTTGTACATTCTCCCGAAAACTGCACAGAACATCTCACAGGCATCATTGCATTCAGATTATCCATAGGCATTTCAGGCATCTGATGTTCCTGATTCCTAGAGCTTTTGAATCTACCTGAGAGTCAGATCAGAGATTCGCTCTACGAAAGACGGCGTTGGCCTCCTTCCGTTTATTTTTTCTTCTTCCATGATGTTTTCCTTCTGCCTAATTTGTTTTTTTGCAGGTCAGGAATGTTTATGGCTGCTCCTCACACTGGATTGCCTATGCGGCGATGTGCCCCATGGGAGTAAGAACCTTAATTCAACAGTTTGCATAAAAAGTGCTTCTCTGCTAGCGGAACATCTTGGCCTGCGTGAGACTAAACGCACATCGCCTCGGAATGCACTGGCTTTCTAATTTTATGAATGACTCTATTCATGCGGCCCCTCCTACCTTTTCCAAGTCCCACCCCTGGAATGTTTGGAAGTGCGCCACCGTTGCTATTGGCTGACAGGAGGTTCCTATTGGCCCTCAGCCCGGTAGGTGGGAGGGCCTGGGGAAAATATAAATACAGAAAGAACGAAATAGCACTGTAGGTACTGAAAGTAGCATAAAAGGGGGTGTGCCAGGGTCCCGAGAGGCAAGGAGTCTGGGAGGCAATTTTGCATCAACTCACAATTCTGTCTCATCCCGTTCCTTCACCCTTCAGGAGTTTGCTTCTCTGGTTCTTTTGCTTCTCTCCTTCAGCAATAGTCGCCCTCTTCCTGGCTGTCTTTTCTCATCGAACAGGAATGAGAGCGGCTGCCCTGACCCTCGGGGCTTTCCTGCTGTGTTTCTCTCCGGTGAGTAATCTTAGCTGGACGAGCCCTTTCCCCTCTACTTCGAGAACTGAATTGGGAGGGCCAGGTTATTGTCAATATGACAGTAAACAATGACTAGCTGTCAAACAGTGGCAATTATAATGGGGTTGGATCAAATAGCAATAGCACTTAGACTTATATACGGCTTCCCAGTGCTTTACAGCCCTTTCGAAGAGGTTTACAGAGTCAGCCTATTGCCCCCAACAATCTGGGTCTTTCTTTTACCGATCTCGGACGGATGGAAATTCTCATTAAATGCCCAGTAGCAGCTTCTAGCTTGCTTAGCTCCCAAAGCAGACCTTCCCGGCCGGGGAAATTTGCCTGACTCGGATCATACCAGGTAAACGGCATGTGCTCCAGCTTCATCTGACCACCGAATTCGGCTTGACAGAGTAACAGAACGACCGAATTGGAAGGGACTTGGGAGGTCGTCTAGTCCAACCCCAAGCTGCTCAGGCAGGGAAGCTCTACTACACTCTTTGGCGTCCGAGCGCTTGCTGGAGGTGTTCCGCAACGCCCCAGGACGGGATCCGGCCGAACCTCCTGCTTAAATCCGGCCGCTCCACGCCGGGCGAGATCGGGAATAGCAGCAACGCAGCGCTTTCGTTTTCCGCCTCCGCCGAGTCCCAGAGGTGCCGGTCGCAGGGCCTCCGCTTGTCACTGCGGCCGGGCGCTTTGATTTGTCTCCAGAACGATATCCCCCGCCAGGTCGACGGGATGGAGGCCTCGGCGCGGTCGGTGGAGCGGGCTGGTAGTGGTGATGGTGGTGGGGAGGGATTGGCGGGATCGCGCGGTACGCAGCGCCCTCTAGGAAACGATTTCGGTGTCGCCTTTGAAAACGGGGGTTGGGGGGGGGGGGGACAAGGGACGGGAAAGCGAAAGCGTTCGCTCCTGAAGAGCCAAACGCAGGAAGGGGCTTCGTGGTTTCCTTCCGAACTTGGAGGCCGCTGGGAGTCGTTTAGCTGGACGTTTTCCTCCCGCGGCCGCCGAAAGAAGTCACCTTTCCCGGCTGCTCTCGCTCTTTTGCAGGTCGCGGGCCGCTGCCCTTTCCCATGCCGTTGCGCGCCGCGTCCCCTGCGCTGCCCTCCGGGCGTCAGCTCGGTTTTCGACGACTGTGGCTGCTGTCAAGTGTGCGCCCGCCAGCTCAACGAGGACTGCGATAAGCTGTCGCCCTGCGATCCTCATAAAGGCCTGGAGTGCAATTTGGGGGCCGACCCCTTTGCGAAGCAGGGCATCTGTTCGGGTAAGAGACGCACGATAGCCTATAGCACAGCGTGTGATCTGGAGCTGGAGGAGCCGTTCCTCATTGGGTGTTTCTATAGATGAGGTGGGTGGCAGCTTCCTCCGTTCCCAGCGATCATGGAGGGTGCCATGCGGGAAGAGGGGTCAACAGATTAACAGAGTTGGAAGGGACCTTTCAGGACATCTATCCCACCCCCCTGCCCAAGCAGGAGACCTTACATCTGCCTCTACCTAGGATCGAACTCACAACCTGCCGATTGAGAACTCAACCTCTAGGTCATAGCAGCCTGGAAGTGGCCCTCTGAATGACAGAAGGTTGGAGTTCCAGGCTGGAGTTGTATGTCTAAAAATTTACTGCTGGGAGAGAAGTACAAGTGGAATATTTTTTGGCAAACTTTTAAAATGTCATCTAGAACAATTGTGTAAGCTTTTATACTGGGATTTCTGCATGTTTGTCCTATTCCAATACCCTGTGTTAATAATTAAGAATTTGCAGTGAAGTTTTAAATGATTCTGGCTCATAATATACAGTGCTCATCCCAGTGAAGTTTCTAGATGATTAATGCTTGACTGAAAAATGCTTGAGGTAGTGAACAACAGATTAGTTACTCTGAGTTTCACAAGAAGCAGCATTTTATTTCGGTAGCAGGGAATGGTTCCAAATCCATCTGTCTTAGAAAGCTGCCTTCATTCATGTGCTTAGTGGCTGATTTAATAGGGCACAATCTTTGCAAGCCAAAGGTCACAATATGCTGGATGACTGGTGGCAGGCTTATAGCACCACTGCTCATCAATGTGTGTAGACAGATTTGGCTGGATGGACCAATGGTTTAACAGAAGGCAAGTCTGTTTGTTCAGGCTATTTGGCATATAAATCTGAGCTGGAGTGATTCCGATGCCCAGTGATATGTTAGGTCAGTTATTGGAAATAGGGAGATCATTCAGAGCTAATGAAGATAACATGTGTATATGTGATGGAATGTACACCTGGAGGAGCAGTGGTTGAGTATGGCAACAGAGAGCTTTCCCAGAAAGAGGCCCAGATTAAGAGACTGCACAGTCCTGAGCTGGATGCGGAAAAGGGAAAGTGGTTCAGGATAATCACACTCTAGAACAGCGGTTCTCAACCTGTGGGTCTGGTCCCCTTTGGGCTTTCACAGGGGTCGCCTAAGACCATTGGAAAACACATATTTTCAATGGTCTTAGGAACCGAGACACCAATTTTATGGTTGAGGGTCACTACAGCATGAGGAACTGTATTAAAGGGTCATGGCATTGGGAAGGTTGAGAACCACTGCTCTAGAATCTCTCAGGATACATCTATTAGCTTAGAAAGTTACAACTTTAGCTTGGCAAGAATCTGTCTATTAGGTGCAAGCAAATAAAGCATTGGACTTGATTGGATCTCAGTGTCTTGTCTCTTGGCTTGGACCTTACAGTAAATTTCCAAAACACTGTGTCTTATCCCAGCTTCCTCTAGGTCAGTGCTTCTCAAATAGTGGGGCGGGCCCCCCGGGGGGGCGCGAGGCTCCGTAAAGGGGGGCGCGTTTGACCTCGGCAGAGGTGTACTTATAACAATTTTATAGACAAATGATACTATTTACAGTCGCGCGGGGGGCGCGAAATGTTTTCTTCTTCCTAGGGGGGCATGACAAAATAATTGAGAAGCACTGCTCTAGGTTGCTGGCAAATAAGATCACTCTGTAGTACCTAGTAACTTCTGTGCTCAATAGTAGAGTAGTATAGAAAGAGATCGGGGCAGTGATATATGGTAAATCCAGAGATTTGAGAAAAGAGACATTTTAAATAACTATGCAGAAGTGAAAGTAGAAAGAAAGCACATAGAAAACCAGATTGCATAACCGAAGGTGGTTTGCTTCATAGCAGGCAGAGCAGATAAATTTTTTTTTTCCATAGATAAGACTTCCAGGATGTACATACATGAGCAGCCTTGCTTTAATGCTTTGCTTTAGATCCAGATAATCTAGCCCAGGGGTGTCAACCTCGATTTCATTGAGGGCCGCATCAAGGTTCTGTTTGACCTCAGGGGCAGGCAGCTGGGAGGACATGGCCGGGGTGTATGTGGCCATCTCATCACTCACTGAGACTCCATTTTTGGCTGTGATGACCTTCCCCGGGTTCCGTTTTCAGCTGTGATGGCCTCCTGCAGCCATCTGCCAGTGAAAACGAAGCTCAGAGAGGCCACATGCAGCCTGACTGGGCTTCGGTTTTGCCGGCAGAGGGTTGCAGGAGGCCGTTGTGGCCAAAAATGGAGCCTGGGAGGGACACTAGCTGGCAGAGGCACCATGGGCTGGTCCTTTGCTGTTTCTAGGGTGGGCCTGCGGGCCAGATCTAAGCACCCCATGGGCCAGATCCAGCCCACGGGCCTTGAGTTTGATGCCCCTGATCTAGCCATAGCTTCACACATCCAGTGGAAAAATTTACAGAAAATAAAAGAAACCCTTATAAGCACATATAGTAAAAAAGAGGGCAACTTGTTGCAGAGCAAGGAGGTGAAGACCACATCCTTTTATGCTAGAATTCTTCTCAGCAGACTCTCCAGCAGAAGGCTTCCAGCCCTGTCCCAAGCCTCTGCAACCTGATCCCAGGTTCCATGTGCTTTTCACATCCTGTTTTCACATGTCTATTTAAAGCTCAGAACACTCGCCTGTTGTTGACGTGGCCCCTAAAAACCCAGTTCTGCAGATAAATATTTTCCTCTGACTTCTAATGGTGATATCCAGGGACTTGCTGTGTTTTTCACTTCTGCATAATCTGACTCTGAGGTTTCGGGTACCACTCCCAGCTTCAACTGAAGCTGTATGTTAGCACAGACCAGAGGGAAGTGACTTTGAAGTCTTCTCGGTACCTCTTGGTTATTTATCTGGTCTGTTCGTGTGAACAGTGCTCCCTGGTGATGATGAAGGTGAAATCTTACTTAGATGTAGGTTGGGAAATCTTCGTGCTGAAGTTCAGGGTGATTTAAGACTTCTTTCTACAGCTATTTCAAAGGATTGTATGTATGTTTGTTTGAAAGCAGATTAATAAGAAACTACCTAGTTTGGGAAAGAAAAAGGATGATTAGTAATAGCTTGCTCCAACACAGTACCTTGGTAGTTCATGCGATTTGTAACTTCTAACAGGATCCTCTCTTACAAATTTGTACATTATATATAATTACCCCTTTAAACACACAACTACTAAATTGGAGCGTCTTTTTTCTTCCCTTCCCCAGCAAAGGAAGAAGGTCGGATCTGTGAATACGATGGCCGTATCTACCAAAATGGAGAGAACTTCCAGCCTAGTTGCAAACTTCAATGCACTTGCATTGATGGAGTGTTGAGCTGCCAGTTTCTTTGCCCACTGAAACTACCTCTGACTTCACTAGGCTGTCCCAGTCCTCGGCTCCTTAAAGTACCTGGTCAATGCTGCGAGAAATTTGTGTGCAGCAAAGGCCCCAAGAAGTACAAAGGTGTCGCCTTTGAGCACAACTCAAATGGAGAAGCCAGTAGCAATGAAATCATCTATGTGGGCAAAGGCGGACACTGGAAGAACCTGCCAGGTGAGTGGGAAGAAGACAGAAACTCAGCATAGTCAAGTTACTCAAACCCCACCAGGGTTAGTGGGTATGTTCAGTTAAGAGCTGTAAGTACTGCCCTTATTGAACTAAAAGAAATATTTATCTTGGTAAATCATAGGGAAAAAGGATTTTGCTACTTATAATTGCTTCAAAGATCTAGATAGGGGTAACTATAAGATCACAGAGTTGCATCAGTCAGGAGTATTCTTTTGAAGGAACAACGTCTGCGGGGCACCTAACCAGAATAATCACTAATCATCTTTTTTAAGGCTGGAATGTCATAGGCCTGTGATGGCGAACCTATGGCACACATGTTAGAAGTAGGAGCGCCAGAAGTAGGAGCACTGGAAACCGGAAGAGCAGGTGGTGTGCATGCATGCAGGAAACCAGCAGCTCAGCTTCCTGGCGTGCGCATGTGCACTGGGAAACTGGTCCTCCAGTTTCTGGTGTCTCCTGCATGCGTGTGCACTCCCATTTCAGCACTTGGTGTCCAAAAGGTTCACCAACACTACCATAGGCTCTCTTTGTGGTGCTACTGCTTCAAGACAAACTTATTGTTCTTAAAGTAGTTTGTAGGGATACTTTCTTTTACAATTGTATAATAGAAATAATACTTTGTAGGCCTACAGTAGGTCTTATTCGAATTCAGTTTACAGGGGCAACACATGGAAAACCTCAGCAATATAATCTTAAATGTGACTGGATATGAAGTCAATGGCCAAGGCAGCCTCCTAAATTTGTTGTCTGTTAAAATTTTCTGGTTGAGGTTGAGTCTTGCAATCCCTCTGCTTTTACTGTGTGCAATCTGTGCACTCTCAAACGTTTGTGCTTTGAGAGGATAGCATAGCATAGAATTCTTTATTGGCCAAGTGTGATTGAATGGGCACACAAGGAATTTGTCTCTGGTGCAGAAGCTCTTGGTGTAGATACAAACAACAAGATGTGCATAGGATATAACGAGCTGACCTTAAAAATAGTTTTGTCTCAACAACAAGAGATTAAAAAGCTAACCTTGCATTGGGAGGTGATCCTAAGTAGGATGGGAACACCAAACAAAAATAGGGATAAGAATGGCAGTAGCCTGTTGCCCTTTTGGGATCTAAATCTGATGCCCCTCAGGGTCATGAAATGTGATACTTTTTTTTGCATTTTGCTTTGGTTTCCAGCTGCTATTTGTATTAAACATGACTGTGGTGAGGCTGGGGTCAGAAAGCACTGCATACATATGAGGGTTCCCCCCCCCACCTGATGTCCAGAATGTAACCTTTCTGAAGGTCTCAGGGGATTGCAAGATAATTCTGTGGGTTCATTCTCACATCCTGCTTGCTGCAGCACAAAGATGGCTGGTTGTTTTGGTGGGGCATATCCTAACGGCATGACTTCCTTCTCATCTCCAGCCCACAACTGAGGCCACCCATTCTTAGTTGGAAGAATTGTTTCCTTTCCCAGTGCAAAACCTCTTATGTAATACTGTATTTGTATGTATTAGTTTGTCAAACATGTACAAGATAGCAGGTATAAATATAAACATGGCTATAAACAAAATAAACGAATACAAATAGATGGGGATAGTAGGACAGGGATATTAGGCACGCTGGTGTGCTTATGCATACCATAAGTGAACCTCTTAGGAATGGGGTGAGGCCCACAGTAGACAGGTTGAGGTTGAAGCTTTGAGGGTTTGAGGACGTAACAACAGAGTCAGGTAGAGCATTCCAAGCGTTGATCACTCTTGCTGAAGTCGTATTTTCTGCAGTCGAGTTTGGAGCAGTTCTTGGAGTGGGTTGGTCAGGAACATTGTCTGCTCAATTCCAATTGGCTCAGCAGGTCAGCCGTAGGAACACCGCTCCCCATCAATTGTTGGACACTGGGACTACATGAGTATTTTGGTTTTGGCTGCAACCTGATCTTTTTATCTTTGCAATATTGGACTCCCAGGACACCGATAGATCTTCAACCAGGAATCTTGCTATCTGGTATGAGTGTACATTGTGTGTGTGTGTGTGTGTGTGTGTGTGTGTGTGTGTGTATTGAGAAGATTGTAAATAAATATAGAAAATATATAGAAAAAGTCTAAGAGGCACATATACCCTCAGGGAATGGGGAATGGGAGGGAGAAAAGATATTTTACTTGATCAAAAATGATTTGCAGAGGGACTTGGCTTCAGAGGGGGGAAATTAAAAACAAATCTAGAGGCAAATGGTGTAAAGGCACAATAGCATTGAGTTCTTTCTGGTTCAGGCATTTCCGCATTACGAATGAGCTCTTCTGATCTTTTAGGCAGACTTTTTGGGTGGGGAGGCACACATTATTTGATGAAGGCTAGAATGTATTTTTAATTACCTCTCTAGAATGGTTTCATAGCTGCTGCCATTTAGTGGTTGTTTGGATCATCGCAGGCTTTATAGAGCAGGGGTCCCCAACCTTTTTGGCACCAGGGACCGGTTTCAAGTTTAAAAAATTCCGCGGACCGGTGGCCATGGCTTGGCCGACATAGAGGGGGAGCGGGGGGAGGAGGAACAGGCAGGGCATGTGTGCGCGGGTTAGGTGAGTCGGCTCACTCACCCCTCTCGGGCCTCCAACGGTGCGAGTGGCTGCGCCTGCGCTCTCCTGCCCCTGGCACGCGCTCTACCCAGGGGGCTGCCCCCTCCTCCCTCCTCCTCCTCTCCCTCCTCTAAGAGTTGTGCCACTCACTGCGGCCTGGTTGCTATCAAGCCACGGACCTGCACCGGTCCGCGGCCCGGGGGTTGGGGACCCCTGTTATAGAGGATTGTGGATTTCCCTGGAGTTTGATGTTTGTTAGAACCATGTAGAAAACGATAAAAATTAGATGTTGATTTATCAGTGCACTCTGCACATGTTCAGAAGAGTGATAGGTGGCTGATTCTCCTTCTGGAAAAGCTAGCAAGAAATCCAGCAGTCGCCATCCTGAAACTACTTTTGTGTTGAAAGTTGCATGAAGGCGCATCACTCTCCATTCATGTTGCTGAGTCATGGTGAAGATACTGTAGTTGGTGGGAATAACACAATTTACCGCAATATAACTTCTTACCAGCAGAAGGACAGCAGGGGAAAAAAACATGGCTGTAAGAGTGAGCCCTGACTCTTGTTTAATTTTTCCATGCAAAATAGAAATAAGAAATGTCCCTTGACATTCTTTACATTACAAGGGCATGGAAGAGAAAGGCAGATATGAGGTGGGCCTCACTGACATTGGGACATTGCTCAGTCACCAAAGTTTTAAAGACAGAAAAGTTGTTACAAGAATCCCAGAACTCAAATTTGCTTTCTTCTTCAGTTTTCTATGCTATAACCATCTGATGCATGGTTTGCTTTGACCTCTTCATGAAATACCCAGTGGAGTAGCACAACTGCCACAGAGGCTCTTCTTGGCATAAGAAGAACTTCGCTGGACAAATCTGAGTATCTAAATAATTAATTCCTCAGTTTCCAAAAGTGCCCAGCCCTGAACTCACTAGCAGTGCGCTAATAGCTGCCCGCTACTGGTCCATCAACAGCATCTTCTTGTTTGCAGTCATTCCAGTTGCTGGGATGTTGTTTTGCTCATGTCTCCCTTGGGATCCTTATGATGGTGAAGTAATGAGATTTTCTATCTCTCTCTCCTCAGCATGGAGACCATTCTTCCAGGATCAGGAGACCAAGCAAGAGCGCAAATGCTTGGCCCAGGCTACACCCTGGTCGCCGTGCTCTAAGAGTTGTGGTTTTGGCATCTCTACCCGCATCGACGGCAACAATCCCCAATGCAAGCCGATCAAAGAAACCCGATTGTGTCAGGTCAGGCCCTGCGAGGAGCCTGATTTTTCAAAGCTAAAGGTGAGATGGTGGGCCCAAAAGAAAAGGTGGGCTAGTGTTGGTTACAGCAACCTTCCTTATTGGATCCTAGCTATAGATGTGTGGAGTTGACAAGAGTTGCAGTCCAAATGGGGAAGAGACCTTACAATTATAACCCAGTTTCTGGAAATCAGAATAGGAATGTATATATTAATTTAAAAACTACGAGTTTCATGCAGGCAGGTATTGAAGCGGTTCTGGGTAAGGAATGGAGTATCCAATAATGGAAGCCAGCATTCCCTAACTAATGCTGATCTGTGGTTCTCGCTTCAGGCACCCTAATTAAATGTTCTGTAGTTTGATTTTCTCCAGGGATATTTGGGACAATATCTCCAGAGTTTTACTGGCCATGTTTGCAGGGAGGTTTGGATGGGTTCCCGCAGTGCACTACCCTGGGGAAAGCTGTATTAATTCATAGCAGTCTGGACCCAGGAGGGGACTAGATGGGTAGCATTAAATGCTTTCTCTCCCCACCCCCTTTTTTTTTTAAATAGAAAGGCAAGAAATGTCTGAGGACGCACAAAGTGAAAGAGCCGGTGAGATTCAGTCATGCCGGTTGCAAGAGCCCACGTCGTTACCAGCCAAGTTTCTGTGGGGCCTGCCTGGATGGCCGCTGCTGTGTCCCCCTGCGCACTCGCACACGAAATGTACCCTTCCATTGTCCTGATGGGAGTGCTTTCACCAAGAAGATCATGATGATCCACACTTGCCAGTGTGGGCCAGCTCACTGCCCACTGCTGAGTGAAGCTGCCATGGGCCCCCAGTATCAGCTGAATGGGGACGTTCACAAATTCCTGGAATGACAGGGCATACCAGCCTCTCTGCCGGTGGCTCTGATGGAGTTCCCAAACGACTTTGGATCATGATCCAGGCCCCCTGCTTGATCTATGAAGCTAAGATGCTATAGTTGCTCTGCTTCCCTGAGTGCAAATCCGGAAGACAAGACAGCATTTGGAATTGGCCTAACCCTTCGGTATTTGGAAAATGGATTGGGCTCTGTTGGGAGTATGGCTATCCAGTGACTGGGAACGGATCGCGTGGCACTGATTTTAGTCTCTCTATTCAGTCCAGCCGGGCTCAGGCTGGGACTGAGTCTCTCATGCTACTACGGTAGTAGAAGATCAAAGACTACTGACTTTATTTTATTTTTGGGATTTCTTGGCCCTCATGCTGGAAAGGTTGAGGAAGCACAGCATTATGCACTATCGGTAGCTGGGAGTGGGGTGGGGAGCTGTGGTTCAGGTTGCTAAATCCCAAATTGGGCAGTTTTGACAGTTTCAAGATCCCAGAATTCGGGCGGGGGGGGGGGGAATAGTACATTTTAATTTAGATAAGAATCAACTATGGTGGAATAAGTTGTCTTTCAAAAGGGCCATAATTCTGATAAGTTTGGGATCTGGCAATAAAACCTTAAAGCAACTTAATTGATAAGGAATTAAAAGGAGATGGGAAACAAAACTCAGATAACACAGCATATATTCCCTGCCCTGCCGCCGCCCTCCCAACCTCCTGTGACGTTTCTGACCCACTGGCCAGAAAGAGATGCCGGTTGGGTCTTTCTCTCCCTTATCTAACCATTGTTTTCTTCTGCTCCTTGGTTTGCTTCCTCCTTGTCCTTCAGTTTGAAACTGGCTTGCTAGTTTGCCCATCTTTACATCCAAAGGTTGCCTTCCTGACTGCCCGCAGTGCCCCCTAATGGCAAGATGTTTCCAGGGTCCAGGAAGGACCCACATGCAATGACCCAACAGGAAGGGAAATCCATATAAAGGCACTGCTTATCTGTAGTCTACCTTCAATCTTTTCTAGTTTGCACTCAGGCTACCACAGGGGTCTGCAAAGTCGGCTCTTTTAAGACTGGTGGACTTCAACTCCCAGAATTCCCCAGCCAGCTATTCTGGCTGGGGAACTCTGGGAGTTGAAGTCCATCAGTCTTAAAAGAGCCGACTTTGCAGACCCCTGGGCTACCAGACTGTTGTTGCTGGTCTAGATTTTAAGCTTCACATTCACGAATCTCAAACGGGGGAAAAATGAAATTACTTTATGGGCACGTTTTAAAATGAGTTAAAGTAGAGCTGAAAGAGCATTGTTCCATATGTGCAGCCACTTTACTCTCTGCATTTAAAAGTTTGTACAAAGAAGATAGTTTCACAAAGAATTATGTGTTGGGCTGCCCTTTACAAAAGCACTTTAAAAACAAACAAACATCCAATTCCCATTCTGTTCCTGGTGAACAAGTAAAAGGAAGGCTGAAAGAAAAAAATTCAGGGCACAGTTTTAGAAGGGACTTGAGATATTTTGGAGCAGTTAGAAAAACCTATATTTATACGTGCAGCAAAGTACTCTCTGCTCCTAAGATTATTTTATGGATTTTTTTTATTTTGTTTGTTTTGCATAAAGAAAAGCTTCAACAATAGATTGGAGTGATGGCTGCTATAGCTTCATAATGAAGCCTTCTGTGCATTACCTTCTGTATGCAAAGCTTTTATTCCTATTTAATCTTAAGAGTTGCTACAGTGATAGTTCAGTGTTTCTCATTTTAGTCTGTTTTATTACCCTTCCTGCTTGATAGAAGGCTTTGTAGCAGAAAAACAAGATAATTCCCTTTCAAAATGATATTCAAAATGGGCTTGATGTAATGCTTCCAAAACAATCTTAGGCCAGAGATAGACAATGGAATGGATGTATCGTATGGATTTTGATGTTGCTCGATCACTTGTAGGCATAGGATGCCCACTAAATGTATTCTTTCATAATTACGAGTCAAAACGAATAGTGCAAGAGATTGTAGAGCCACCAATGATCTTCCAGGATGGGCTGTAAGGTATACACATGAACACATATGCACAGCTCATATCTAGTGAGATTACAAAACCTTGAGAAAGGGTGTTATTGCTGAAAAACCACCTGAGACTTTGACATTCTTTATTTTGGCCTTTTATTTTAAGATTAAAACTAATTGTTATTTGGTGTAGGGATCCTACGGACTGTGTGTGTTGGGAGCAGGAGTCACATACTATGGTGAGTACAGGCACCACGTGGCTGATCTGTGGCTTATATGGCAGTACTCAAAACAACCTTTCATTGCAGGGCTTCAAATGAAGGAAAATATGAGAGTGCCTTGGAAGGCACCAGCATGTGTTTGATTCTTGAACAGATTCAACTCTGAATCTGCAACTCTCTCACAATGACTTTAGAGATGGTTGTAGTACAAGTAGCTGACTATTCCTGGGCTTGTGGGGAATGAGCATTGCTATGCTACTTGCATTGGAATTGTACTTTGGATTCTCCCCACCCCACCCCCCCAATCTGTAAGGGAACAGGCAGGACCTGGCCTTATTTGGAATGCTTCTGCTATTTTAAAATATATTTTATTCAAAGCTATGCTGATCCTTTGTTTCATTGAAGATAATATGGCTAGAATTATGTACACTGTCATGTCCACGAATGAAGGCAAATCTAAGTGTCCCAGGATAATGTTGTAGGATCTGATCCGAGTCGGTCACCGAGACCAGAGTTTTAGTCTTCCAAGCTTTTGGACTCCTGCTGGAGCCCATCCATTGTCAAGTTCCACCCCCCCTGCCCTTTTGGTGGAAGGTATACAACCCCTTAAAGAAGAAAATTGGGAGAAGTAAAATACTTCTGAATATCTGGAGCACAGCAAGGAATTCCCGATTCCTTCCAGATAAATGGCTCAGATCCCTCGTTTTACAGAAAACTTCAACAGGTATTGAATAGCAACTGTGAGAGGGATCTTGGAATCCTAGTGGACAACCATTTAAATATGAGCCAGCAGTGTGCAGCAGCTGCCAAAAAAGCCAACACAGTTCTAGGCTGCATAAACAGAGGGATAGAATCCAGATCACGTGAAGTGTTAATGCCACTGTATAGTGCCCTGGTAAGGCCACACTTGGAATACTGCATACAGTTTTGTTCGCCACGATGTAGAAAAGACGTGGAGACTCTGGAAAGAGTGCAGAGAAGAGCAACCAAGATGATTAGGGGATTGGAGGCTAAAACATATGAAGAACGGTTGCAGGAACTGGGTAGGTCTAGTTTGATGAAGAGAAGGACCAGGGGAGACATGATAGCAGTGTTCCGATATCTCAGAGGGTGCCACAAAGAAGAGGGAGCCAAACTATTCTCCAAGGCACCTGGGGGCAGGACAAAAAGCAATGGGTGGAAATTAATCAAGGAGAGAAGCAACTTAGAACTAAGGAGAAATTTCCTGACAATTAGAACAATTAACCTCTGGAACAGCTTGCCTCCAGAAGTTGTGAATGCCCCAACCCTGGAAGTCTTTAAGAAGATGTTAGATAGTCATTTGTCTGAAATGGTATAAGGTTCCTGCCCACGCAGGGGGTTGGACTAGAAGACCTACAAGGTCCCCTCCAACTCTGCTATTGTATTATTGTATTATTTAATAATTAACTGAGCAATCCCTCAGCATTTGGGAGCAGAAATTGTTGAAACAATGCCCATTTATAAAAACAAACAAATGAACCTGCTGATAAGTATTGCCAAGTAAAGCAGTCCTCAGGAATTGGAATATTCAAATATTCACTTTGCATAGTATGCAGCCAAACCCTGTGCAGAGTTTTGGAAGTCAAATTTAAATGTGTTTGCATCAGGGATGCAGGTTCAACCGAGTTTTTTTTAGATCAGCCCTCAAATTATGGGACTCGTTTTGCTGCATTTCTGTAGGTAGGCTCTGCTGTGTACTTAACAGAATGCAGACATGCCATATACACATGTGCTAGTAAATTAGGATCGCAGACCCTATTTCTAAGGAAACATAGTTACTGGTATGTCCTGACATAGTTAGCCGGAGATTAAAAGGATCAATAGTAATGGAGCACACCCCCACCCAAAACTATTAATACCACCTGTATATAGTCCCTACTGCGTTACAATTACCAGAATTCTTTAAACTTTTCTCAATTGTGGAAAAATAATTGAAAAATACTAGGCTGGGGAAGATGTCATCCATCAAATGTTGTTGACTCAAGATCCTGTCAACTCTAGTCAACATGATAAAAACATAGGAATGAGTTGAGGTTATAACCAGACATCTATTAAAAAAAAAATCACAGCAGGATTATTTTCTCATAAAATCAACAGAGATCAATGTTTCTTTTGTCCCTCATTGTTCATTTAGTATAATGATTAAACTGTTGGATGAAGATAGAGGTTGAGTGAATAACATACTCTTCACCTCAAAGAGATGTTGTGAAGATAATTTCAGAGCAATCCTACCTACTAAATACAACATAGAAACTGACATGTGTAAATAGATGATGTTTACATGGGTAAATCATTTATGAATTTTAATTTCTTCTTCTTTACTTTCTTCTTGGGTTAGGAAGATATTGGGAAAGATGGCATAAATGATTATGTTATATAATATATATAATTTTTACTAAAGGATTTTTAAAATAATAAAAACAATATAAATTTTGAGAGGAAAAAATAAGGAAAAATAATGTGCAAATGTGCAAAGAAAGAAGCAGAGAAGACAAAGGAAAGTTATAAAGAAGATGTTTCTGATATTCTTAACAGCCATTGCAAATAACTGATTACAGTGGAATTTACTTCTTTCTATAGTCTACCTTTTCCAATCATCAAATCCATAAATCACAACTTCATTTTTTCTTGTTTCAGCAAAAAGTCCATAAGTGGTTTTCAGTCACAAATATAGTTATTGTCCTTTTCCTAATCAGGCAACTAAATTTCTTGATCTCATAATCTGTCATCCTCGCCAGCCATTCCTGAATTGTGAATATTTCAGTCTTTCCATTTTTGTGCATATAATAATAATCTAAAAGTGATTGTATGTAATAGCAACCTTTTAAAAAAATTCTAATTATCTGTCCATTAGTCCTAACAAGAAAACCTCTGGTTTCAATTGAACAGCAGATTACCAAGGATTTTCAGTCTATGATCCAGGTACCCAAACACTGTCCTTTGCTGAATTCTTTATCTAAACTATATTTATGATATTGTGTGTTGATCTCTATAGTCATTTAGGAAAGACAACTCTTAAGTATTCACTCTAGGACTGAGATCTGGTTAAGAGTGCTAATAGAGCTTGTGAAAACTATTTTTTGCTATCAAAACTATCTCAAGATTCATAAAGAGGGAATAAAATAAATGAAAGGCTTGCAGCAAAGTTTTCTCTGTATTTTAGTAGGCAGCTTCACCTATCATAACACAGAGGCCCCGACTTTCTTTGTCCTGACTTTGCATGCAGACCATTTCGTTTCTTCCCATAACCGCCTTCCTTTCTCCAATTACAACAGGAATTATAGCATAAAACACATCTGTTATATTATAGTAATTATAGTATTGTATTATACCCTGTTAGAGTAATACAAATCCTTGGGCTTTACTTCCTGGGATCTTGCTCCCTGTCCTTGTAGAGGCAATATCTCAATGAGTCTCTTCCTCCAATAGGCTGCAAAAGTTGACAGATTTTTAGGTAAGGTTGAAGGACAGTCAGATATAATAATGTTATATTGATATAATGTATATCATGCTTTGGACTTTCTTCCAAACAGTGAGATAATTTTGAAAGATATTTTCATTAACTCTTCTATTTTGCCATGGTAACAAAAATAAATATTTTGATATTTTACTATTTATATTTTACATATAAATATGATTAAATATTGATATTATACATACATATATGTTTGTAAAAGAAGATCAGGATATTTTTCAAGATAAATAAGCAATTGGGCAGCTAGTGTAATGTTTAGGCTGGGCTGGAGAAAAGATTCAGTGATGGGGAAACGTTCAGTTTAGCTAAGGTGACCAGACGTCCCGCTTTTGGCGGGACAGTCTCGATTCGGAAGAAATTGTCCCACATCCCGCGGTGGGTTAAAAAAGTCCTGCTTTACTGTCCTCGGAGGTGGGGGGCGTCCAAAGCACCATTTTGCTTTTGCCCGGCTCCTTTGGCACTCTGCTCTGGGAAAACAAGGGCAGAGCAGAGCTGGGTGGCGCTGCCCACCTCAAGTCACGTGGGGTGGAGATGAGGAGGCTGCAGCTGCTGCCGCTGCACCACCGCTCTGGAAGATAGCCTGGTCCGCGCCTTTGGCGGCATCAGTCTCCAGCAGCCCCACCCCCCCCAAGGCAGGCCCCCCGCACGCCGCTTCATTTGCTCCACGGGCTCAGTACAGCATCCCCGCAGAACTGCAGGTAGCCTCCCCCCTCCCCCGCTCAATGGTGTCCCGCTTTACAAATTTAAAAATCTGGTCACCTTAAGTTTAGCACAGGACTGTCAAACTCCTGGCCTATGGGCCAGATGCGTCATATGCTGGCCACACCCATGCCCGGTTTAGCTAAAGGGGGGAAAGTCCCGATACATGACGTGAAGCTGCCATGATGTGAGTTTGACATTCCTGGTTTAGCATGTCTTCCTTTCTGCTAACTTTAAAGAAAGAGAATCATCTTAATTTCTGGGTTACAAAGATGCATAATTTCACTCATATTCTGTCAATAGTTAACATGTTTTCTGTTATATGGTTTCATATCTGCCTCTTTTCTGCTCATTCATATGTTTCTCTTCTCTCTTATGTAAATGTTTGCAGTGGGGAAAAAACACCACATTAAAAATATCTGTGAAAAATGAAACATAGGCAATATAAGTAAAAATAATCTTGGAACATTTGCAAAACAGTTGAATCTCAGTCCCTTTGGCACTGTTGATATAATTAACCTTATGTGTAATTCTTGAGAAATAGTATTAAATGTGATAAACTTCAAGTTCTTCTGTCAGGGTTCCAAATAGCATCCAAAAGTAAATCAGAGTCCAAGGCAACACATTGCTCAAAGTTCCAATTTATTAAGAGAGCCCTGTTAGCATATCTGGGAAAACCCGAATCTGAAACCTTCCCGGTTTTCCCCACCCAAGTGAAAATTCAAGATCTTGCCCCCACACCCACATGGTCCAATCTCCCACTGCTATGCTGGCAGTTCCACCCAATCAATTGTGGTCAGATGCAGAGACGCAGAGACAAAGGATGACCTTGGCTTTCTAGAAAGAATTTTGTTGTGACTACATAGTATGTGACTCCTTACAATCCCCCCTCCCATTTTCCCACAATAGAAAATGCATAGCAGAATAATAAAAAGTGTGGCAGGCCAAAGACCCAAAAGAAAAGATGGCTGCACGACATCTGCTTTGAAAGCCTACCTGAAATCAATAAAAACGCCCTGGAAAGCTCACAGAGAACATGGATCAGTTCAGAAGTGAAAATTTCTATATATGAGTAAGTAAATGTAGACTTGCCATTTTAGAATTACAATAGCAGGTTATTACCAGTTTACCTTTGCCTTTAAAAAGGTAACAACAGGTAGCAGCCCTTAGCCAAATTTGACTAGCTCGGAACAGCAGGGCTAATTCTTGGATGAGAGGCTACCATGAATCTTGGTCAGAGATTGGCCTATAAGCTGAAAATAAAATACTTGGAAGAAGCTACTGGTGAACTATTTCTGTCTCCTGTTGCCAAGAAATTATATGGTCATTCATGTTCACAGAGACACCAAAATTTGAGTTTCAGTCTGTTGGAAGAAATGTCCTTCTGGGTTCAGTTCCAAGTGGGGAAAAAGACACTGGAAACATGGGGAGGCTGCTTGGAAAGATGGTTTAATGGTGGACAGAATCACATGGCTTGAACTTCTGAACAGAAAAGCAGGAGATGCTGAGAATGCCCTGGTTTTATGCCCTCTCTGGGTCCTTTACCAGGAACTTCCCATTCCTGTGTAAGAAATGCCTTCTGATTGGTTAGCCTCCCAGGGGGTGGGGGCGGGGGGGGGGGGAGTCTTAGCTAACTTTGTAGGCTATTCTGAGACCCAAACTTGTTTGCCTTGCTGGCTGATGTAATTTTCCCAGGTGCCTTGTGGTGAGTTTCTGTTTGGTAGATAAGTCTGCCTGAAAGGGTAGATCTTTGTTAGGTAGAATAGACTGGTTCAGGCCTTAATGGTCCATTGACAAAAGGGGGGGGGGGGAGAGCTGAATTTCTGCCTCCCTTTTAGAGGAATATTCTGCCCTTTTAATATTTCCTAAAATATTTCATTTTCTAGTAGAGGGGTGGGTTTTAACTTCCTACAAGTCAAAGTTGTTGTTTAGTTACAACAACAGGCAAAACTTCTAGGCTGATTAACATGGTTAATTTTAAGTTATTACATTTGCTTCATCATGGGTTTCTAACTTGTGCAAATTCAAAAAAAAATAACAGCAGGAGGGAAATGGAAGACAACACAACTCTCTTTCCAAATGACAGTGGCTTAGTCTGTACAGGAAGCTATTGACACGAAAATAATCAAGTACAGCTGTTCTTCCCAGATTCTTTCATAGAACTATCAAAGACTAAAAGCTGTTGAAAGCTAAAACTGCCTTTCAAATGGAGGGAATACTTTGGGTTTTACCAATTAAGTGTAGACAATCTTTCATACTCACCACTGTTGGAAGACTTAAAAGACCAGGTTAGAGACAAATCCTCTTGGAGACTATCTATTGTGGTTGCTAAGAGTCAACAAAGACTTGATGGCAAGTAACTTCTCAAATGGTAACCATGCAATTTAGTACTTTTTCCTAGGTTATGCATACAACAACAGGATTGTAGTAAAGGCCATAAAGGCATATCTAAAATGACTTGAGGTTTAGGTGGAATGTCTTTGGGGTGGGAGTTGTTTTGGACACCTCACTTTTCTCATGACGGACTTTTAAATTTGAGAATTCACTTAGATCAGGGATCTGCAAAGTTGGCTCTTTTAAGACTGGTGGACTTCAACTCCCAGAATTCCCCAGCCAATGCTGGCTGGGGAATTCTGGGAGTTGAAGTCCACCAGTCTTAAAAGAGCCAACTTTGCAGATCCCTGACTTCAGATGAATCTGTACTAAGAAAAAAAAAAGAAAAGGTTACGCATGACGGCGTCCACAATATCCTGAGGGCGTGGATACAGATTCACTTAGGATCCTCTCTGACCTATCAGACCAGCTCTTTGGCCGTGCCTCAACTCCCTCTCCGGAAAATTAGAGCCTCCTCACGCAGTTCTGCCCCTGTTGAACCATTAAGGCCGGTTTATCCTTGGGACTTGCCAAACAGAGGCAACCCCCCCTCCCCCTTGCTTCCATTCCTTTGCAAGGAATCCTTTTCACACTCCCAGCCACAGAGTGCTGCGAATGTCTCCCCCCCCCTCCCCCAGGTGTGTGAACCAGACCTATATTTCCTACCCGAGTTAGGTTAAGGCAGTGTTTCTCAACCTTGTCCACTTGAAGATGTCTGGACTTCAACTCCCAGAATTCCCCAGCCAGTGAATGCTGGCTGGGGAATTCTGGGAGTTGAAGTCCAGACATCTTCAAGTGGACAAGGTTGAGAAACCCTGGGTTAAAGGGTCTTCAGAGGTCGCCTCCTAGAACGGCGGCAGCGAAAGGGTTAATGCACTCCCTCGCTTCTCCCCTTCCCTTCCCCCCCCCCTCCGCCTGAATTGATCTATTAACCAGCTGCCACATTAGCTGGGGTGGGGTGGGGGTGGGTGGGGCAAAGGGGTACAATAGCTGCCTCTTGCAGCCGGAGACAATCGATCCGCTCAGCCCCGGCCTCTTCGCGAGAGTGACATCATCCCTTCCAAATACCCAACAGGCGCTGCCATTGGCTGGCCAGGTAACTGAGCTGGGCATTTCTGCTCCCCCCCCTCCTTTCCCTCCCACCTCACGCCCAATGCCTACTTTGCGGCGGTGGCGCTGTTGCTCGTCCTTTACACACGCCCAGCGCGAGCGGCCGCCGGCACCAGCAAGCGGCACCGACCGGCCTCTCTCTTAGTCTATATAGAGTTTGCGCTCGGTCTTGCACTGCACGGACGGTTAGCGCTGCTCCCCGGCGCAAGGCAAGCGAGGTAAACAGGCGTCCCCACATGCACTGGGGCTGGGGGGGACGGACGATGCCGAAGCACTGCGGGGCTGGCCAGGCGGTTCCCGGGGCTGAAGGAACTGCAAGCAGGAGTGTGTTGGGGGGGGGGGAGAACGGAGGGACGCTGGGTGACTCCTTCTGTCTCCCCCTGGCTTGGCGCTTTCGGGGAGTCGCTTGTGAGAAGTGGGGGGAACGGGCGGGTGGCGTGGCGGAGGGAACTAGGCGGCGGCGGCCGCGCGTCTACAGGCGACTCGCCTGCAGGTGCAGCGAGAGACCGAGCCGCGCCTTGTTTGGGAGGGAGGGTGGGCGGGTGGGGTGAGCTGCTGGCTTTGTTAAATCGGGCAGTTTTTGCACGGCTTTGTTTTTTTTTTTTGGCCTTCCGGCCGAAAGAAAAATCAAGACAAGAAGCCGGAGTCTCTTCTGGCCACGAACCCCGCTTCCCTTTGTGGCTACCCCGGTGGGTGGGTGGGAAGCATCGCGTTTGAAACCCCGTCAGTTTCCATCCTGCCTTTGCCCGCCTTGCTTGCTGCCCTGCTGAACTTAAAAAGGAGGGTTGTCTCTCTTTGCCATCTGCGTTGGGGGCTGGTTTGTTGGACGGATGGATCCGGGGTAATTTTTAGAAACGGGATTCAGACGATAAGTGATGAAAGGGGGATGGGGGGGAGGGTCGGTGGAAGACTCTTGGCGGAGAAATAAAAACAACCGGACCGGACCGCCGGAACAGTCCCCATCTCCCGAAGTGTCTCCATTGAGAGTCGTGGTGGTGGTGGTGGGGTTATCAGAGGCGCGGTCGCCGGTCCCTTTTCTTTGTTAAGGGAGGGGTGTACGCGGTGATAATGGGCGTCAGCCTCGCCCCTATGCTGCTTTGTTGAAAAGAATAGTTATTATTTTGTTCTCCTTTTTGAGTAAATCTCTTTAAAAAAAAAAAGAATATGTATTCCCACAGTTTAAAAACAAAACAAAAGCTGAGCGAAATTGTTGTTTGCTCATTCACCAGCAGCCAATTGATTTTAAAAAAAAAATCTTCACATGGGCTCTTGCAGCTTCCATTAAACAAAGGAGTTGTGCTCTTCTAGGGGAGAAATATATAAAGGCTCTTCTAGTTTTACAATTGCCCTTAAAGTGGGGAAATGTGAACATTTTGTATTAAAAATAAATATAAAGAGCCCCCCTGCTCTTCTCAGATGGAGCAAGGGCTATAGTAGCTAAGCTGTAGTAATAATAATGGCATGCTGAGTAGAATTGAAGCAAAACGAGGCTATTAATGAATTAGCAGTTTTTTAAATGACTTGAGCTGTTCTAAAAGAAGAAGAAAAACTTGGATGGTTAAGAGAAATGGATGCTTCTTTGGGATTTAACCTCCCATTTTCCAGCTGGTACTTCTAGAGGGCACTGGGTTGGGAAAAGCTGCCCTAACTTTTGTTGCCAAAGAAACAGAATTAAGGATTTAAAAAAGCATTGATGAGGTCAAGAAGATGGGGAAATGGAAAAGACTGCAATGTTCAAACAATTGATTTTAGATAGTGGTAGAAAAGAGAAAATGGTTTCCAACTGGAACTGCTGGCAACAGATGATCGGAAAGGTTATAAAACTTAGTACAACACAGATATTGCAATTGATTGTGACTTAAGTGTGAGGAAATGGCGATGCAGAGAAAGAGATCCACTAAATGCACTCTGTTTGCACTGAACAATCCTCTTACTGGCTCTGTTTTGCATCTGCTCCATCTCCCCCCCCCCTAAAAAAAAGACAAGAGCTAATGCTTGGGAGTTGTTTCTACTGCAAGAACCAAACAAATGGATGAGATGATTCAGCTGACTCTTTAGTAGAGGCAATTGAAGACAAGCAAATGCTTTATTGCCCTTGCTCCTTCATGGCATTGAGTAGCTGTGTTCTCCCAAGTGAGCCTTTGGACCCAGTTTGCAAAGCCAATTAACACAGAGACTAGAGATTAAATGACTTTATTTGTGCAATTAAAGTATGGCAGGAAAAAAAAATGTTCCAAAGCATGTACACTGTAAGCCTTGGATAAGCTTAGGATTGATTCTTGCAAGGAAACAAAATTAGAACTATTTTTTTCCTGTACAGCTTTGTTCACAGACACTCATGGCCGTGTGACCTCTCATCTGGATTACTGCATTGTGCTCTGCATGGGGCTGACCTTGAAGAGCATGTGGAAACTCCCAGGTGGTGCAGAATGCAGTTGCATGAGTAGCAAATGGTGTCAGATATTCAACATATGTAACACACCCCTCCTGCTTTGGCTGCATTGGCTGCCGGTCTGCTTCCAGGTGCAATTCAAGGTGTTGGGATAGATAATGGGGACCTAACGTACATTTGATTGCACAAATAACATTTATTTTAAAGCTTGGGAGCCACTATTTTAATGGCTTGAGAATGGGTTACCTAAAGGTCCATCTTCTCCCAGTGGTTGGTTTCTGTCCAGCTCAGTCTGTTAGGGGTCCCAGGAGACTTGTCTTCTCTACTTCAGCCCTATTCTCCCCTCTGAGATTAGGATAAAACTGTCTGTCCCTGCTGGCCTTGAAGCCCTGGTTATGTGCCAAGCTTGGGGCCTCCAGTGGAGTTGTTTTTAATTATTTTTGTGGTGTATGCTGTCCAGAGTCACTTGTTGAGACTACATCTATGGAGATTCTCAGCCATTCAGGTCATGGTTGTCCCAAAGGTGCTTTTTTCCCAAGAGGCAACAGGACTTCCTTTGTTTTTCCCTTGAAGACATTTTGGTTCTCATCCAACAAGCTTCTTCAATTCTGAAGTTGCTGAGACTATAAGAATAGGATGGATGTAGAAACCAGACCTATCCTATCCTTCCATTCCCCTCCAGCACCACCATCAATTTTCTTGGATGAGAAACAAAACATTTTGTTGTTCCTCAAGGGGTGGGGGGGGGGGGGGAGGGAAGTCCAGTTGCTTTTCTTAAAAAAGTATCTTTGAGACATATGACCTGGGTGGCTTGAGACAGACTCCACAGACTATAGAAACAAACTAAAATGCCATAAATTCTTAGGTCTTTGGCCACAGCGATGTTTGTTTTACTGCCTCTCTGTTCTCACCATAAATGTTAATAGGAACCTACAATTAACTTGTTCTCAGTTTATCTCTTTCCTACGGAAATTGTCTGTCAGCTCCCAGTTATCTTGTTCAGTAATGGGCAGAACAGTCATGAGTGTCTTTTCCTCCTCCAACTCCAGCTGCACATGAAGCCATAACAGCTGCCTCCCTTTTTATTCCCATGCATTCTATTATCTCTGTTATCCTTCACAACTCTAAGCTACAAGGGCCTCTCCTGCAAAAAGGTCATGGTTGGAGGGGATAGCTAAGTAAACTATTTCAACAGCTGGGCAGAGGAGGGAATAAAATACATTCTTGATCAAGCAAGGGGGATGGGATGGTGCCTTGTGACCCTGGTTTACTACGCGTATAAAAAGCTTTATTATGTGAATTAAAATTGCATCTCCATCTGATGTTCTCTAACTTCTGCATGTACATTCTACACGCCAAGGAGGCTTTCCTGTGAATTTTCTTAAATGTCTGCTTTCTAACTACATAACCGGTTTCCTTCAGCCACTGGTACATTCGCCAGATGCCTTTTCACACAGCAGTTTTCTTCAGTCTTGGCACATCCTTTCTCTAGAAGTGGCCAGGTTGGCTGGATATAGTGGAAGGTGCATTCCCAAGACATCTTACCCTGTTTCCCTGAAAACAAGACCTCCATGGGCAATAGGCCCAATCGGGCTTTTAAGCACATGCGCTGAAATAAGGCCTCACCTGAAAATAAGCCCTCCCTAAAAATATTGCAGCACAGCAGCAGCCATGAGGTGACCGCGCTCACCACCTCCTGCATCTCAAAAATAAGACCTCCCCGAAAATAAGGCCAAGTGCTTATTTCAGGGGTCAAAAGAAAATAAGACCCTGTCTTATTTTCAAGGAAACACAATAACTACACAGCATGAAGATCAAGAAATCTTCTCTTCTTGTGTGGTGTACTAACAGTCGCTATGAATGATCTCAAAATGCTTGGGTACGCAGGTTAACAAGACCATGAGGCTGATCACTCAGATGAGAATTGGGGGAAATGAAGAAAACCGGGGGTGATGTAGTTCTCCTTTGGATGTATAAGTCCTGAATGCATAAGTGTTGCCCTTGGGTTACCATGTTGACTTTGGGTACTTGCTTTGGCATGACAATTACTAGATCACATCTTAGTAGCTAGCAACCCTTTGTATTCTTTTTTGAAAAACATTTTACTAGGATGATGGGCCAAAGGAGCCCAGAGATATTCTGGTAAAACTAGACAATTTTATTCAACACAATTTCCCATGAACTAGTAGAGAAGGTGACAATATGGGTTGGGCCATGTTACGGTTTAATGGATCCTAGTGCTGTTGAACACTTACACATCGAAGGAAGTACTGTGTGGCATACCAAATGGCTCTGCTTTGGGCACTGTGCTATTGAACATATTCATTATTTAGATGACTGTTTAAAAATGGTATTATCTTTACAGATGATATTAGGGGGTTGCAAAGTCTTTGGAGGACAATTTCGAGACTGAATGGGATCTTGTACAATGGAACATTGGGCAAAATCCAAAAAATAAATTTCAGTAGAAACACATTTATTTAAATTTATTGGCTGCGCGACTCTAGTGGACTCTGGGCAACGTATAAGTCCAATAAACAGTAAACAACAGTAAACATACAAAATTTTAAAATCATAAGCAGTGAGAAATATTAAATCAAAAGGCAGCCCAGGATAAAATATTCACAAAGCAAAACTCACAAAACAAAAGAGGAGCCATTAACAATGAGAACTGTCAACCCCAGGCCTGGGACCAGAGCCAGGATTTTTAAGGCTTTCCAGTCTCCCAGGAGAGAGAGAAAACCATCCTTATCTCTTGGGAGGGGGGCAGAGAATGGTGTTCCAGTGGGTGGGGGCCGTAACAGACAAGGCCTACTTGGTAAATCCCACAAGATAACCATAGTTAATGGAGGAGACCTGAGTGCACCTGCTCTGCTTCAATGCACTGGGCAGGCCGAAACTATTGGAGATAAGTGATCTCTCAAATATCCAGGCTCTATGCCACACAATGCGAATAAGAAGTGTTACACTTAGGTACTGTGTAACCAGGACCAGGTCTTGTTTTCTTTCGACCCCCAAAATAAGCACTTGGCCTTATTTTCGGGGAGGTCTTATTATTTTTGAGGTGCAGGAGGTCACCTCATGGCTGCTGCTGTGCTGCAATATTTTCAGGGATGGCTCATTTTTTTGGGGGAGGGCTTATTTTAGCACATGCGCTCAAAAGCCCGGTTGGGCTTATTATCCAGGGAGGTCTTATTTTCAGGGAAACTGGGTAGTAAAATTGGACTACAGTGAAGGATGACATCGGAATATATCTGAATGCCAGCCTCGTAGAATATGGAACAATTAAAGTTGGTCCAGAAGACATGGTACAAGAGAATGGTTTATAATTATACGGGAATAGATTTTGGTCAAGAAAAAATTCCTAAGCTGCCAAGCAAGGGTAGGGCCAGATAACCTTCCGTTGGGGTGGGGGGTGGGGATTTGTAGTTGTTGATTCATGCATTGAGTGAGAGACTGCATGGGATAAGGATGATCTCTTCCAACCCTGACCTCCATATTTGATAACTGCTGCCTTGCTTATTATATCCTCAAACCAAATTATATTAGAGACTAGTAAGGAAATGTGTCCTGCTAAACCAGTGTTTCTCAACCTTGGCAAGTTGAAGTCCTGTGGACTTCAACTCCCAGAATTCCCCAGCCAGCACAGCTGACTGGGGGATTCTGGGAGTTGAGGTCCTGTGGACTTCAAGTCACCAAAGTTGAGAAACACTGTGCTAAACCCTCACTTGGAGTGCTTTGTGTCGAAGGGAAAGATAGGCTATACCCGTGATGGCGAACCTATGGCACGGGTGCCACAGGTGGCACGTGGAACCATTTCTTAGGGCACGCGAGGCGTTGCCCTGCCAGCTCCAGTGTGCATGTGTGTGCTGGCCAGCTGATTTAGGCCTTCTTTTAAGGCCATTTTTCTCCCTCTGGAGGCTTCAGGAAGCTTCTGAAGCCTCTGGAGGTGGGGGGGGAGGCTGTTTTCACCCTCCCCAGGCTCCTAGAAAGCCTCTGGAGCCTGGGGAGGGTGAAAAAAGCGTGCCAAAAGCAGGGGGTCATGCACATAGTAATATGGGTGTGGCACTCCCATGCATGACCCCCCTGCGCTCCCCCCACTTTTGGCACGCAAGCCCAAAAAGGTTAGCCATCACTGGGCTATACGGTAAATGTGGTGTATTATTGTCAGTCTTGCAGGGATGCAGAACTGTATTGGTCCAAGCAGTGTCCATGCACATGCTGTTAGTGCCTTGGACTACTTTCTGTATTCAAGGTAGCCTGAATCTAATAGTTGCTGATTCCGGCTCTTGTTGTGATTAGTTGATGTTTCTGCCTTATTTCATAGATAACAATTCACAAATTGGCAGAGATACTAGGGGCATAAGTAAGATCAACACTAATCTACAGAACCTGCGTTGTGTGCCAGTTAATAAATTTGTATGCCTCTCACAGATAAATAGGCATCGATGCTTTTTGGGGTAACAATAGGAGAGAAGAATAGCTCCCATTTCCCATTCAGAATCTCCTTTTATCACCCACATTGTGGATTCTGGAAGGGCAAAGCCTCCTGATTCAGAAAGCTAATTGCGTCTTCCTCTTCCCACCCACCCCCCGCCCCATATACACACTCATGTTTGTATATATTGTAGGACTGCTGGGTCAATTTCTTTTGCCGTGTTCTTTTTATAGGCAGTAATACTTAGAGGAGAGCAGAAGTGTGAATATGCTTTAGATCAGTGTTTCTCAACCTTGGCAACTTGAAGATGTCTGGACTTCGACTCCCAGAATTCCCCAGCCAGCATTTGCTGGCTGGGGAATTCTGGGAGTCGAAGTCCGTGCATCTTCAAGTTGCCAAGGTTGAGAAACACTGCTTTAGATGAAAATGAATCAACAGTGTCTATAGGAATCTAATTTCAGTTTTTTAAATTGTACTCTCACCTGGGTCCATCTGGCTTTTTTTGGAATGCAGGTCCTGACAGTGTGCGGTCTGAATGAGGTGGTTTACCTTTGCCACAGCAAGCTGAAAGTACTCTGACGTGGGCCCCCTAGAAGGTGAGTTTTGTGACACCCTAGTTTTCAGATACAAATATTATTGTAAAAGCCCTTTGACAATAAAGTAAGGGTAGTAGTATCAGTGAACAGATGGCGGCATATTCGGATTTCCTTGTGTGTTTTGTCAGTGCGGACTTCAATCCCATTTGCACCCTGTGCCATCGTCCACAATTGGTAAGGGGGATAGTCACAGTCTCTCTCTCTATTTATATAATGGGCCTTCTTGGGGGTCCAGCAGTAGGTATGGTTTGTGTCACCTTGGTAGTGCTCCTCTTTTTCAGGACCAAAGTGAAAACTGCAACCTGCCAAGGCATTCAGACACATACCACCCGCCTGGAGCCTGTGAATGTGAAGATGGATGACGGTGGCAGAGCTGCTAGCGGAACCTCCGTTTCGCAGACCGGTGGGGTGGCAACTGCTAGGAAGGGCGTGCCCCCTGCTGCCAAGCAAAAGGCCAGCAAGCCCCCCCAGCCGCCAAACAAGGTTCCCAACAAGAAGCAGCCGGCAGCCCCTGTAGCTGCTTCCCCTTCAGTTCCTAGTGGAGCTTCCAGAACAGTTGGAAATGGACCTGCTCGGAAGGCCAACATGCAGCAGCCAAAGCAGCCGGCATCCAAGACTAGTAGTAACGTTGACAACTTGTCCGCTAGAGCGACAATGAAAAAGGCAACAGGGGACAAGGCAAGTGGACTGAAGACTTCGGAAAAGACCGCTGCGGAGAAGGAAGTGCAGCCGAAACCCCCAAAGGTGACCACACAGCCCATAGGTATGGTTTGCCTGTTTTTCAGCATGGAGTAATTAATTAATCCTGGACTTGGTTCATTCCTGCATCTTTGAGGATGGTTTTAGTCATGTTTTTCAAAGTTACTGATTTTTTTTAATTAAAAAAAAGCACTGAGAGCCATCTAATATTAACTGTTGGGAAGAATGCAAGAACTATATGGATCTCTTTTCCTAGATCGCTAGGTACTGGGATGGCTTTTTATAACTTGTAACCAGGCAAGCAGTATCCCCAGCATTAAACCGTGGTAGACTGAATTCTGAGGATGCTGCATCTTCTCTATTTTCTCTGATGTTTCTTTAAAAGCCACGAGATACTGTTTAATCCTGTGAAAAAGAAACACTCCCTTGTCCTACATTCATTAGATAATTCTTGCATGTGTTCATTGCAATTTGTCAATTAATTGTTAAGCTGTTGCCTTTTTTTTTCTCTTCCATTAGCATCAAAAGCACTTCCTACAAAGCCCAGCAGAGATGAACAGACTAAAACTTCCAGGTATTGGCTTTGGGTATCAGTTTCAGATGCACCAGTCAAAGAGATGAGATTTTAAATATTCTGTGTGAGTGGGCTGATTTGTGCAAAAATGCCAGGTTTTTGAGGTTTGTGAAATTATGCTGGGAGCAATTGTTTGTACATCAATATAATGCATTCCTTCAGACAGGTCAGGCTGCATATAGAAAGCATATGCATGTGTCCTATTAAATCAGTCCTTGTAGCATATGAGTGTCATGTCTGTATCTCATTAGAAGCCGGCATTCTGTCCATTGCACCACTGTCTCTCTTGACATCATAGCAATGTGATATGACCCCAATTAAAAGCGTTAGAAAGAAAGAAGGGAATATCGTAAGCAGTGCACGAGCTTATTTAGATCAGTAATGTACCATATTTTTCAGAGTATAAGACGCACCTTTCCCTCCCTAAAAGAGGGTGAAAATTTGGGTGCGTCTTATACACTGAATGTAGCCCCACCCACTGGCCCCAACCCTTTGGCCTTTGCCTCCCAGCAATTTACCTGTTTGCAGCAAAGGGGGGGGGGGGCTTGCGGAGGCTTCAATAAGCTATAGCAATAAGATCTGGAAAGAGAGAGTGGAAGAGAGGAGAGAGGGAAGGGAAGGAGAGAGGGATGAGAGTGGGCAAGGAGGGAGGAAGAGAGAAAGGAGGAGTGGAAAGAGTGGAAGAGAGGGAAGGGAAGGAAAGGGATATGAGAGAAAGGAGTGGAAAGAGAGTGGAAGAGAGGAGAAAGGTAAGGGAAGGAGAGAGGGATGGGAGCGAGGGCAAGGAGGGGGAAGAGGAGAGAAAGAAGAAGTGGAAAGAGAGTAGAAGAGAGGAGAGAGGGAAGGGAAGGAGAGAGGGATGAGAGGGCAAGGAGGGTGGAAGAGGAGGAGAGAAAGGAGTGGAAAGAGAGAGGGTGGAAGAGAGAGATAAGGAAAGTAGAGAAAGGAACAGAGGGAAAAAAGGAGGTAGGGAGGAGAGAGGAAGAGGAAAGTGATGGATAAGGTACAAATACGGTGTATGAAGAGCAGAAGAGCCAATAATCGTTTTTCGGGAGGTGATTGTAAGGTGAATTGATGTAAACATTGAATCACAAAATACGATACTGGCCATGTAAGAATAAACATTTGATTGTACGTTATGAAAATGGAAAATAAAAAATTTATCACCCAAAAAAAAAAGCTATAGCAATCCCTGCAACTTGTGACAGCTGATGATTGGGACAAATTGAAAGTGAAACTTGCCGTTTGCTACAAATGGCAAATTGCTGGGAGGCAGATTTTTTTTTTCTTGTGCTAATCAGGCTGTTTGCTGCAAGGAGGTAAGTCAACAACTATAAATGCCTATAGAATGTTCAAATTATTAGACTTATTTTTTAAAAACTGCTTTATTATTATTCTAGACCAGGGGTCTCCAACCTTTGCAACTTTAAGTCTGAAGGACTTCAGCTCCCAGAATTCTCCAGCCAGCTTTGCTGGCTGGAGAAGTCTAGGAGCTGAAGTCCTTCAGACTTAAAGTTGCAAAGGTTGGAGACCCCTGGTCTAGACAACTTAATAAAATGAAGAAGCTTTTTAAAATAAATGCTTGATCTGAAGAGGCCCTGTGCTATTGTATCTTCTTTTAAATAACAGAGAATAATGTATACTTCCAGAAAGCCACATCAATTTTAACAGAATCTGTACAAATATAGTCCAAAATGTAACACTACAAGCGTTATATTGTCTGTACTGTTTGTTGCAAGGAGGCAAATTGCTGAGAGGCAGATATTTTCCCCTTGTTTTCCTCCCCAAAATCTAGGTGTGTGTTATACTTTGAAGCGTCTTATACTCTAGAAAATACAGTAATAAGAGTAAATCATATTAGTAGCAGAATGGAGGGCTGCCAGCTTATTGACCTTAAAGCCAAGGTACAAGGCAAACCCCTTAATTGTCTAGTATACAAGTGTACTGTAGTATACTATTTCATACTATCACTGATGCAGTTGTTGATCTAATGAGGAGCTCTAATTATCCACAATCAGTGGATAAAAAGTATTGAATAAGCTGTTGCAGTGCAAGGGCTTCCCTTTGGTGGGATCTACTGTCCTGGGCCCAGATAACTGGACTGTTGTGTTCCTAGCCTGGAGTGCTGCTGATCTGTGCTAAGTCTAATGTTGTCTTCATGACTTAGTGGTGGACCAACAGGCATGTCTGGTTAATAACTACGATTGGTTAGGCAAAGGCAGCAGTGCCACCCTATGTTAAATCTGCCTTGGTGGATTTTGGGGCCACGGTTGGAAAGAAAAGCTGGTGTTGATCTGTCTTGAGACCTTATACATAAACTGAGTTCACTGTTCCTCAGATAGTGGGGTGTGAATGCCTATGATTTAGATTGGATTGGTTGCTGATGTAACCGCTACTGTGCTGCCACCAAAATACTTTCTTGAGCTCTTGGATTTGTTCCTAGGCTTATGATGGAGAGTTCTTTCACCTACCAATGCTGAAGGACTTTAACTTCTGTGACCAGGAGGTCATGGCAATCATGAGGTTATCCTAGGAAATTTTAGGCCCTGCACATGCAAAAGGATAAGATATGGTAGCCCTTGTTTGACCTCAAAGCAGCTTGTCCATACGTAGAGGGAATTTCTATTATCCCTTAGCCATGATTAGATCACATCCTGGCCCAAATGAAATTGACAGTCACCCTTTTGCATTATATTGTGGTCTTGCCATGTTAGTTGAGACTCCTTTTGGCCTATGACAATAAAGCGGATAGGATGCTTTCCAGGGGATATCCTCTGCCACTTGGGTTGGATCCTTGTCCTGCCTGCATCTGTAAGTGTGACTGGGGAAGAGGTGTTTATGTGAATCTAGGAGGTAGTTAACATTATTACGGGAGTGGGGCTGCCAGTAGTTTGAAAGAGGGGGGAGAAAGAAGGGCTGGGGCCAGGAGGCAATGTGTCAGGCAGGAAGACCAGGATTATACCAGGACCACATGTGATGTTCCAATTAAACTGATTTATTGCTATGCACAGGAATCTACTAAAAATCAACCTATGCCTATGCACAGGAATCAACTAAAAATTAGCACTATTTTGGTACTACAGTAGATAAAAATTAATGGAATTCAAGGGAGGTTGGCTTTTGTTTGTGGCTACCTAGAATCTCTAGACTGGTTTCTCTTTTGATTCTGCTCCCATATTCTGCCACTCCTTCTCTTACACAATGCTTCTCAGCCCAGCCTTTTGAAATGGCATCCTGATTAGAATTCGATTAGCTCTCTCAAAGTCTTCTACAAACAGATTAAAACAGAGCCTTTTCATATAATGTTTGAGGATCAACACCATTGATAGTTACGATTGTTTATATTTGTTTTTCTACTAAGTTATTTTTTTAGCTTGAAAAATTTAATCATATATATGTATATCTGTGCACCAGTATGAGATCTTAATTGGTTTGAAGTGAGATATAAATGAAATAAATGGCTAAACACTAACTTAGTGGTATAGTATTTAGCCTCATAGTCTCTAAAGCAGGGGTCTCCAACCTTTGCAACTTTAAGTCTGAAGGACTTTAGCTCCCAGAATTCTGGGAGCTGAAGTCCTTCAGACTTAAAGTTGCAAAGGTTGGAGACCCCTGCTCTAAAGCATTACAGTCATTCTGATAATGAAGGAATAGGTAATTTTGACACATTTGGATTCCTTAGAGAAGCCCACCAGATTAGCAAATTCAGCCTTCCTGCAACTTGGTGCCTTTCAGAAATGCTTTTGAGGATAGCTTAGAATTCTCAATCAGTATGCGAAACTGGAGTGATAATTAACACGTCTAAAGGGCATCAGGCTAAAAAAGGCTGGATTAAACCAGCCTTTTCATGCAACCCTGAACTCTATTTGGGATTGTGTTAGTTGTGTAGAAGTGAGGTGGTTATCTGAAAGAGAAATCTCAGTCCAGCCTTAAATGCCAGTCTCGGAGAATGTAGTTGGAAACAAAGGTTTGGGCAGAGATCAAACATTCTGAAATTCTAATTGCTTCAAATTAAAGATAATTGAATATGCACTCCGATTATATTGCTGAAATGTCATGTTTTTAGCCCCAGCAAAAATTGAGAGGAGATGGTTGAACGGTAAAGGGATAAGAGTAGGTTAGAATATATGCCAGATGCAGGGAATCTGAAATGACTCCAGTTCAGATACTGAAAATAATTGGAGGAAATGGCTCCGTTGCTATTGTGTGTCTTTTTTCTCCCTTGTCCCGGTTTATTTGAATACTGGAAGATGCCATCCGATGCAAGAGATAGGTGGGCAGCCAAAAGGAATATATTTCAGGATGTTGCCCAACATGGAAACACCCCATCTGGTTCTTGATCTAATGGCTGAGATAATTGAAGGTGTTTTTTTTTTTTACTGTAGTCCTTTTCTCTTGATTGCAAGTGTTAAAAGCTGGTACTTTTCAAGATAAACTTGGCTCATAGTCTCTGAATTGACAAAAGCTTCAAGTGCATTTGTATTGAGGCACCAGATTGCTGAGACAATTGCGCCTTCTATGTTTTCTAAGGGTTTGGACAAGGTTTTCTGCTGTGCATAATTGTTTGCTGTCTGTTTCAGGACTTGGTTGCCAGGAACAAAGAATTCAACCTCATCCTCTTTAAACAGAACTGCCACTAATGATAAGAATGTGGGCAAACATAAGCCAACACCACCACCTGCTGGTCAGGCCACGTCAGCGCAGCAGCAGAAAAAAACACTGGCAACACAGAGAGGTACATACATAGCCTGTGGTCACAACACAAATGCCCCATCTGCCTTACCAAAACCTGAACTTTGCAATGTCTAAATGGGAAAGGTCATACTTCACAGAAATATTAGATACTGCATATAACCGGGAGTGATCAGTCTAAAGGCAGGTCATTATATAAATGTTTTTTCAATATTTTTACAGTGATTTTCATTTTCAAAACATAGAGGATTATTAACAATTCAAGGATCACAACTCTCTAAGTTCAATCAGAATTATCTACATTGCAAATGGAGTATCAGGGCTGCAAAGGGTAGATTCACTAAGAACACCTAGTAAGCAGTGGTGGGATTCAACCTTTTTTACTACTGGTTCTGTGCAAGTGGCTTGGTGGGCATGGCGTGGTATGGTGGGCGTGGCAGGGGAAGGTTACTGCAAAATCCCCATTCCCTCCCAATCAGCTGGGACTTGGGAGGCAGAGAATAGAAGGGGCGGGGCCAGTCAGAGGTGGTATTTACCGGTTCTCCAAACTACTCAAAATTTCCGCTACCAATTCTCCAGAACTGGTCAGAACCTGCTGAATACCATCTCTGCTAGTAAGTTCTTGTTGGGGTTCTTCCACCCCTTAGATAATTAGAGCTATGTTTTCATTTCATCATTTCCCCCTAACGCTTTCCAATGTTTTTTTACTTCAGCTTCCATAATTTCCAGTCATAGTGGCCTTTTTTGGGGAGCACATAGCAGCTTGTGTTGGTGTGACTTCCAAAGAGATTGTGCTGAATTCTAACTGCCATAACAATTGGCTAGCAAATCCACAAGTGATTGGAATAGTTAATATTCCACATCTGGAGAAGTTAGGGAAGTCACACTAAAGCATTGCATACTTTAAAAAGTGCAGCTTATTCCAAAGCAGACTTGGGGCCTGTCTGGAGCGAAAGGAGCGAAAAATGACATCATCGGTAAGCCCATTGAGAAAGGGGCAATGACCAATGAAGCATGGCCACTATATTATTCTTATGAACGAATAAGTTCTAAAATGGAAGGTCGTGCTCAGTTGCCAGGGAATATGAACCTTGAAGCAGAAGGGCAGCTGCAGTTAGAAACAAGCCTTAGGCTACTGGAGGGGTTTCAGGCATTCTGCATAGATTACGTGTAAAGCTTTTCGAGTCCAAACAAATATGTAAAATGTCTTTTCTTACTCCAGATGCCTCTAGAGCTGCCACAGTCTTAAAGGCCAAGGTTTCAAGCTCCAACTCCTCTGGGAAGATGACACCTGCCTTAAAGCATCCCAAACACTCGGCCTCCAAATCACAATCTGAGCAAAATCTCAGAGAGAGGAATGTGGCTGCACCCATGAACAGCAGGCTTGCAACAAAGAAGTGTTCAGACCCCGGTAAGCCCCAAGTTCCAGCCAAGGCAACTGGTGGGAGTCTCCATCCAACCACTCTTCCAAGAGCCGTTGCTTCTTCTCCCAAACCTCTGTCTCCTTCAGGCAAGAAGTTTCTGAAGAAAGATGCTCCTTCCAGTCGTGAGCAAGTGTCTCCGCAAAAGAAGCCTCAAGAGACCATTGCCAAGGAAGGGAAGGGCAAGAAAACCACCAATGAAGCAGAAAGTGCTTCAGACAAGGACACAAAGTTTCTAGAAAAGTTGGAATCCACAGCAGCAGAAGAAACTGTTGAGCAGCCGCTCTCCCAGGAGACTGCAAACAGTTGCATAACAGTAGTAGGGATGGAGCAGATGGAACCAGGAGACTCGGAAGAAGGCAGAGCTGAACAGACAAACATAAACGCTTCAGAAGGGCTACCTCCAACACCCCTTGAAGCACCTCTGGTCTGCCAAGGACCACAAGATATCGGTATATCCTCTGTTAGTGAGGTGCCTCACTTGTCCACTCCGGATGTCCTGGAGGTACGTTGTGGTAGCAGCGATGAAACACATACTTTAGAGCCAGAACTCCCTTGTGAAACGTCTCCTCCCATTCAGTTGGAGCTCTCTCGCCAAACTTTTCCAGCAGAAACCTTATGGCATGAAGAAGGAGGCATGGACTCTGAGCATCTCAGAGAACAAGCATCTCATTTTGATGCCCCAGTGGCTATTAAGCAGCCCCATTTCTTGCACAGCCCTGACACATCTTCTCTTGATGTACATGATATTTCAACAACATCCTTTCCAGCTGAGGATTCCCAGATTTTAATACACGAGTCCATTCCTATGCTGGAGCGATCTCCTTCTTCTGAGTCCTTGACCTTAGAGTCTGAGTTGCTTGAAGAGACTCAAACTATAAAGCTAGTAGTTCTGGCAGAGCCACAGGAGGAGTCCAGTCTTTCAGCAGAGCACTCTCTCTCAGTTAGCCAGTTTGACCCTACCTTAAAAACCGTAACAGAGTCTCTAGCGGCCGACCACAATGACAGCATTGAATTGGAAATGGTGAGCAGGGTATTGAACGTGGGTCAGAACTCAGAGGAAGAACTGCAGAAGGAAGTGGCATCTCTAAAAGTAGGAAATGAAAGACTGAAGAGCCCCCTAGATCTTGCAACTAAAGATAGTGAGCTTGCACAGAAAACAGTCCCTTCTCAGCAGACGGAGAATGAGCATTGTGTCCCCATTCATGCCGAAAATGAAGAGCTAATGGAAGTTCTGCAAGTAGCAGATCGTTTAATAATGGGAGCAGCTGCTCAGTACCAAACCCGTCTCCCTGTGTTTGTGGCAGCAACCTCAATCCCTACACAGTTGCCTGGAGAGCCTTTTGCAGGCTATGATGACCAGTCTAGCAGCTTAGATGAATATCCCACCATTGGAGAACTTGAGGATGATGCAGTCATTCCAGAAGAATGCATGAGCAACATGAAGCAAGAAGAGGCCACCCAATACGAAACTCCAGAGTTCTTGTTTCATCCTTCAGGGGAGCTCTCACCAAATAGTGGTACCGCTCAGCTGTCAATGCACAAGCCTCAAAGCTTGCCTTTGAAGAGCTTGGAGTTGTTACAAGAATACCCAACTGAGTTGACTGCAATGCCAGAGTTGCTGTTAAGTAGCACAGGGCTGAAAGCTCTCTCCCCAGAGAAGGGGGGCTCGTCTTCCAAATCCAGCACCTTAAGTGGGCCTGATCTGGCAGGTAAGAGCAGCAGTGAAACTAGCACACCTGAAGAGCTGCGGGAGTATGACAGTAGCTCTGGAGTGGAGTCCAAGTCAGATGAGAAACTGGAACAAACTTGTCATCAGCTCCTGAGTCCCTTGGAGGACCTTCCTGGTGAGCTTGATCTGGGCATCCACATGGAAAAGGGAGATGATGAGGCAGAGACCCTGCCAGCAGATGAAGTCCTTGGAGACCCACCTACTGAACCCACTGTGTCCTCCGAGGAGGAAGCCGAACTGGACGCAGATCTTCTGAAGGAAGCAGGCTTTCCCAAAACAGTATGCCTCTTGACGTCACCTCTCCCAACCAAGTCCCATTTGCCCCATTCAGTAGAGGAGTCGGATGAACCAGGTTCTGGTGATGCTGGCACAGAAACCCCAGCCTCGACCAACTCTGCAGCTTCCTGTGATGTTTTCGGTGCCTTCCATCTCCATTCAACTGACAGCTGTGGCAAAAGTCCTGGGCTCTCTTCCTTGGACAGCGAAGAACATTCCACTGAGGGCACCAAGGAGACCTGCGGCAAGATCCCCATGGATTGGGAGCAACACTTGCACCTCACCCCAACGCCCTTGAAGACTGGAGGGCACGAAGAAGATTCGTCACAGCCTTTCCCTGCCACTCATAGTCTGGCTGCAGGTAATGTATAGAAATCCTGCCCTCTCTGTGTTGGATGGGCCAACCTGTGGTATGTTAATGTGCAATGGTATCCTGTAGGGAATGGAGATGACTTCCTTCCTCCTTGTGTATCTGTTCCATCTGTGTCTCTAGCCAAATGGGCATTTTCTTGTTTTTGTGTGTCTTAAAATCTTTTCTCTCAACTTCTTACAGACTTCTTTTGGGAAACCTGTGTATATTTTAGTGCTTTTCTTAGTGGTGGTGGTAATGGTGGGAATAAACTTCTTCTTAGCCTTTCAATATGTAAAATAAAGCATCACTTTGTCTATCTGATGTGGCCTGTATTGTTTTTCCAGGAAATCTGTCTTCTCCACCTACCCGTCTATACCACTTGCAGTTTTTAACTTGGAAAGAAGGGTGCCAAATAAAATAGCTGTAATTATTGGTCTCTGAAGTCCCACCAGGATGTTGTGGGTATAAAAAAGAAAATAACAAATAGCATCTAGAATGCAAACATAAATTACGGGGTTTGCTATATATGAACTGGACAAATATACGAGTGAGAAGCAAACTTTATTTAGAATATATGAATAAGTATCAGGAAGGTTTGATCCATCAGAATAGCCTGAGGTCCTTGTCCTGCTCAGTAGCCATGAGCTCCTGGGGGATGGCGTCTTTAATTATCCTTTGGTAAAGGTTCCTTTTTGCAATTTCTTCATGCCATTGGATTTTGCATCTTTTGGTGCATTGAGCTTCAAGAGCATTTAGAGCAGGGATCTCCAACCTTGGCAACTTTAAGCCTGGAGGACTTCAACTCCCAGAATTCAACTCCCAGCAAAGCTGGCTGGAGAATTCTGGGAGTTGAAGTCCTCCAGGCTTAAAGTTGCCAAGGGTTGGAGACCCCTGATTTGGAGAACAGAGCAGGGACTAAGCAACATAATAGTGTTAAAGAGTTCCACAAAATGCTTGGGCTGTTAGGGGCTTTCATGGGGCTCACGATTAATTTGATCCAAGTTGTCCAGCAGTCTGAAACTGCCTTCCCTCTGGAATCATGCACACTTCTGTTTTTAGTAGGCAAATATCCTAACCTTGGGTGGATTCATTAACATACTAAGCCAAAACCAAGCATGCCATACTGAAGTTTAGGATAACACAAACCCAGCCATAAAAAGCACGTTTATTGTCTATACCCTAGAAATCAGGGCTAAATTTAATAGATTTTTGATTGAATGTTAAGAAAAAAGATTCCCACAACAAAAAGAGCTAAACATAAGAAGCAAATCATTGAAACTATCATGTTTCTGTGACAGGAAGTCTAGACAGCCATTTGTTAAGAATACCCTGCTTTCCTGGAATGAACAAAAGGTTGATTAGCTTAAAAGTCCCTTGCTAATTAACCAAGGCAGATTTCCTTTAATGAAATCTCAGTCATTAAATGCAATAAATGATCACAAGTATTCTACAGGAGATAGATTGCATCTAGATCTTTTCAGGCCATAGATGTACTGGAATAGCAAGAAGGCCATTGAGGAAAACTCACAATGCAATTTCCTATCTTAGCATGTTTGTAGATTCAAAAATGATTCAGCTTTGATCTGCTTTAGCATTTATAATTAGATAAATAATTTTGTACTAATTGGTTTGCTAATAGAAGCTGAGAAACAAATTAAATCCTCAAGTCCTTCAACTTCTCTTGGCTTCATTATTGCTGGTTGGTAGAACTTGGAATCAAGCAGTCTATAGATAAATTAGATCCTGATAAAAGTTTTAATCAGTCCTGAGAACCTTTGCATCTTTCTGATTCTAAGAAAGTTTGAGGTGATTGTTGTGAACAGTTCCTAGGAGGGAAGCTATTCAGGAAGTAAAGGGTTGCTGATTTTATATATACCGTATTTTTCAGACTACAAGGCACACCAGAGCATAAGACGCATCTAGATTTTGAAGAGGAAAACAAGGGGGAAAGTAGTTCCCCCCCCCCCCCCCAGTATCACTCTGCAGGTCTCCCAAACCCTCTGTATGTCCTGTTTTTGGCAAAAAAGGGCGTGCTTTCAGCCTCCCGAACCCCCCATGCATCCCATTTTTGCCAGCCCCAGGAGCACTTTGCACGCCTCCCAAAGCCTTCATGCATCCCATTTTTGGCGAAAACGGGATGTGCAGGGGGGGAGGCGATGTTGGGAGGCTAAAAACAGGGCTGTATTCGGTCTTTAAGATGCACAGACATTTCCACCCACTTTTTTAGGGGGGGAAAGTGTGTCTTATAATTTGAAAAATACAGTATACATATATAGGTCTTTCAAAAAGTTAGCCTTAGCAGTTTTCATTCATAGCCAGTGGAGCCAACTAGCAGTACACAAGCATGCAAAAATGGTCTAGTACTGGAGACATGCCCCAATACAATCTCTGAACCCATTTTAAAATGAATTAGATGGGAACACAACATTTATCAGCCGAGCATTGGCACTATAACTGCAATGGAATGTATTTCTTTCAAATCTGAGAAGCATCTCCCTTTTTCCCCCCTTTAAAACCTAGCCTCTTTCCACTTTCCCTTTTCTTTTTTGTTCTTGTCTGTCACTTCCTTTGTGTCT
Organism: Rhabdophis nuchalis; assembly: GCA_039707465.1. Taxonomy (NCBI): domain Eukaryota; kingdom Metazoa; phylum Chordata; class Lepidosauria; order Squamata; family Natricidae; genus Rhabdophis; species Rhabdophis nuchalis. Next base: position 127,763,495 of record CM077646.1, read on the forward strand.
GTTGTGACCGCTACCAATCCTGAGGGCCATCCTTTCCAACCCAAGCTCCTTGCCCTATTTGTAGGTGACAATGGGGCTGGCTTGCCCTTCCCCTGGGATCCATGTCCACCAGAGATCCTCTCCACTATCTATGAAGTAGAAAGTGGTGCTGAAACACCTGGCCCAGATGAAGAGGATGGGAGCCGTTGCTTGCGTGCCACCTCCCGAGAACAGGCTCTTCAGCTAGGAAACATCCAGGCTACAGTCGTACAGCAGCTAATCAGCCGAGCCCTGCTCTTCCCAACAGAAGCACCTCCTGGGGCTGTCAGTGGGAAGGGGGCCATGAACAGCGAAGCAGAGATTGGCAAATGGACAGAACTGATCTCCCCTTTGGAAGAATCTCGAGCCAGCATCACTTCTGTGACAAGCTTCTCCCCAGAGGACATGTCATCCCCCCATGGGGATTGGACTGTGGTAGAGGTAGAATCCTTCCACTGATTATTTCTCCCCACCCCCTCGCAAGTTTGATATATATAAAGCATTTTTTTTGTAGGTGAACCACTACTTTTCATCCAAGTGTATCTATTAAATGTCCAGGAAGGGTCAAGTATTACCTGACTGGAGATACTGCTCTCCCCTTCCTCTTCAGCAGCTAATGGTAGGAGTAGTTAAGCACTTGTGAATCATAATTACTTTTGTCCCAGGCAGTTTTAGGCCTTGGGTTGTTTTTGGTTCAGCAGACAGACCAACCTTTCATGTTTGGGACTTCCAAGGCATACACTTTATTTTCAGAGGGTAAGACCCATCTTTATTTAGTCATAACGTGATTGTGCCAAACGCGATAAAAATAAGGCTCCCTCCCCCACATACTTTGATAAGTGCTCCAATGTTCTTCATTAATGAAAGTTATCAGTTACAGAATATGCTATTGGCCCTGATTTCCATGAGGTAGTGTTCCACGAGGATACCTCCTCATGGAAAGCTATCAACATTTAGTTGCCAGGCTGCTAATATTTGATTTTTTTTTTGGTCATAGTAAACTTTCAAAATCAAATTTCCTGGCAAAGGTGTTTTTACCTTGAGAGGGTTTCTTTTTTTTAAAAGTCATGCCCACACAATACACTTAGGATGAGACCTAACAGATGAATTTGTATATTATCAAACAGCCTGGATTTGCACAATATGTTTGGTACAAGGACATGGATTAATTCAAAAAGTAGCTTAAATGGGTTGTGTGAATGTAGCCAGCATGGAAGAGAAATTTACAAATGAGGACATCTTAGTGTTTTTGAATGATTGGTGTACCTACTATTTAGAATATGTGGTCACTCTATGCCTCTAGTCTACTTCTATGAAGTGGACAACTCAGCAGCCACCTATATAGTGGCTGGAAGATAACTTGGATTCAAACGGAGATGCACGTTAGCATCCTAAACAAGACTAGGTAAGAAAAGGCTGCTCAAGAATCGGTTTTGGAATTTATTTTTTTCAAAGATGCAGTTTTCAGACACTTATTCTTATCTGAAATGGAAAAGTTTAGAAAATGTAGGGACCAAGTTTCATTTTGATGCAATAGCTTCTTATACGTGCTCTAGATCAAGTTTCATGCTTATGCAGCTGTAGGTAACTCCATTTTTTCCCCTTTGCGCCAGGGGTTATGCCTGGCCAAGTAGAGCTGTATGTGTGTCATTGTGAGGGGCTTTCTTGACTTAATTGGGTCCAATGCAGTGGTGGGATGAGGAACGTCTGGCAAACTCTTTTAAGTTGTGAATTGCAATTCCAAGCAGCCTCTTGTCAATTCGTTTAACCGTTCAATGTTAAGACATTTTTCAGTAGCATCTAGAGAGTCATAGATTGGTGTCCAGCAGCATGAATAGATAAACTGACTCCCATCACACAACAGCAATTGCTTAACCGTTCCCTTTCACCCTGCCATATTTTTTTGTTGGTACCATTTTTTTTGTTGGTACCACATTTGAGAGTCGACATTAAACTGCCTAAATTCATAGCAGAGATCTCTAAGTTAGTCTGCTCTTCTAACCCACTACCAGATAAACAATGTGAAAAAGCTTTTTATAACTGCCATATTAATAAGAGGTACTGTATTCATGAAGCTAATCGGTTGCAATGCTGCTGCTCTCCTGAAAAACTGAATGTGAAATGTGTTTTTAAAAATGTTCATCTCAGTAACTCTGCCATCTTCCTATACCTTCCCAGTAGTTCCACTAATTAACATTGATATGGCGCCTTATTGTCTGTAACAAAGTATTAATGTGTGCAACTTTTTTTGTAACGTAGCAAAGTGTGATCAATTACAGTAGATTTTTAAAATAAAAATAAATTTGAGGTTATTTTAGTGTCCCTCTTTGAAAATTGTTTGGTTTTTAATAGTCAGAATGCAGTGCAAAATTGGTAACATTTTTAATGGCTCAGGGTCTCTTGAGTCTACCTAAAACAAGGAATTACTTGACTAATTCTTGAGAAGCCACTCTGCAGATTAAAGTTCTTCTGCCAAACCAGAGCCTTGTTAAGATACAGGCCAGGTCTGCTTTTGGGTAGAAAACAAATGGCTAAACTGCCATGGCTATAACTGTGCTTTAAATTTATTAAAATTCTAGGTAGGCTCGAAGAAGTTCACAATCTGAATTTCCAATAGTAGGTACTCATGATTGCACAGAATGTGGCATTAAGTCTTCTTCCATGGCGGAAATCTCTCTCTAGCCCTTTTTCACCTAAGCTGCTGTACAATCGTAACAAATGTCACTTGCAGAGTAGCTGAGGTAGTTCTAATTCTTTAACTGGGATTAGTCAATGAATTGGAGTAAGGGTGAGTTTAAAAAGATTATAATCACACTAAACTTGATACAGCATCTCAACCTCAGACTGCTGATAGAAGATGAGCATCTCAAAGCACTGCAGGAGGAATGGACAGTAGCGGTAGATTTTGACTTGCAAGTTTTTGAAGTTACAGCAGACTCCACCCAAAGATATAACCTAGTTCCAAAGTTCCAGTGTCCTGCCACATGACCGCATTTTGGCGTCTGGCAACTGATCCGTCTTTACAGATGTTTGCGGTGCTCCATGGTCACTGCAGATGGTTACAATTTCCTCTTTTTTGCCATAAAAGGGGGCTTTATTTCTGTGTTTTGGCAAAAATGTCCAGTTGGTGAACAATAAGTTTGCTTCACCACCATCACCACAAAAAAAGATGGGGTTGATGACATGGGTGAATTGCTTTACAATCATTACTGCTTATGACTCTTAAAAGGCAGACTCCATTACAGTTGTTAAATATTCTGATCTTTGCTATCCACACTCCTGTACTAAAGTATATTGTGGTAAACCTTGGCCTGGGGCCTAGAAGTTTTCAGCCTTCCGTACGTGTAAATCATAAAATGGGTGATATTCACATGTAGCTTGCAAAACCTAAGTATTTTTGCATGTTCTGCTACTAATTTTGTGCTCGGTCTCCAAAATGTCTCTTTAAAGCATGTCATGTGCTATGCATGCTTACTACGTAGCCTTTTAGCCATTGGTATTCTGAGGGAAAAGCTCTCCATAACAAAATAGGAAGTTGTATCATGTTTCCCTATTCCTTGCCTTTTTCCCCCCTTCCTCTTCACTGAAATCAAGATTGAACACTCTTAATTGTGAGCTGAGATACCCAGAAAGTTTGGTTCAGGTAGACTAAATCTATAGTCTGTGAATTACAAGTCAGGCTCTATTAAGGAAGATTGTTGGTTTGTCTGGCTGCTTAAAAACCAAATCCTCTTACAAGAGAGTTGTATAACCAAAAAGTTTATTCCACTCCTCCAACAAGGGGTCATTATTGCCCAAGGTACTGTTCAAACACTTGAAGGCAATTTCTCAAGCTGGCTGCAAACACAACCCTACGCCTGAAGCTGATTTCCTATGGAAGCTCAACAGGCATGTGAGATGATGTAAAAAGCTCGGAGGACCAGTCTGAGAAATGAATTATATGTTTGAAGTGGAGTTTACCTTTGGAGACACAGCAAAGGTATTTATTGGAAATCTTTGCAAAAGATGGCATCAGCCCTGATTGTCCACATTGAAAAATAAAGTCATGAAAAGGAACATTAAAGAATTCTACTGGATTATATTGTAGCTATGCCCAAATCAGCATCCTATATGTGCAGGCAAATGCTCCAAGACAAACTCCCACCAGGCCCCCAACATCCATGTTCTGCTTCCAAGTTGGAAATTCTTTTCAAGTTATCATGGGGCTAATAACAAGGGAGAGGCCTAGTCTCTCTAAAGGTGGCATATTTTAGGAAAGTAAATTCAACCAATTCGTTGTAGCACGATAAAGTAGTTTTGAACAGCACAGAAATGTCCCATTTTTTCCATCCCAGAGAATTACCATAACAATGTTTGTCCTTCTCCAGTTCAATAAAAAAATTGCAATGCTTTCACCTCAAGTTGGATACTTAACTGTTTTTGTAATAAGGCATAGCATGGTGCAGAGACATCTCATAGAACCCCCAAGTCAATTATTATATATCCAAAATATTCTTGCTGAAATAAAAAGTAAATACATTATATTAATTGGGATAACTTCTACTAGTTCTGCATTTATACACAATGAGCACCAGCATCTGATTTTCTGTAAGATAAAGGTTCCCTTTGCACATATGTGCTAGTCATTCCTGACTCTAGGGGGTGGTGCTCATCTCCATTTCAAAGCTGAAGAACCAGTGCTGTCTGAAGACGTCTCCATGGTCACGTGGCCGGCATGACTAAATGCCAAAGGTGAACAAGACGCTGTTTCCTTCCCACCAAAGGTGGTTCCTGTTTTTCTGCTTGCATTTTTACATGCTTTTGAACTACTAGGTTGGCAGAAGCTGGGACAAGTAATGGGAGCTCACTCTGTTATGCGGTGCTAGGGATTCGAACCACCAAACTGCTGATCTTTCTGATCGACAAGCTCAGCATCTTAGGTGGAACCAAAGATGGACACTTAACAGAAACACCCAGATGAACTAGAGATAAAAATATTTAAGACTAGACCCATGTCCACCCATATGGGAATAAATTCTACTAAACCTGAGATTATCGGGAGAGGGGAGAATGCAACAAGTAGATGGTCCTAAGGCAATTCCAGCCCTTGTTATTTGCACATGGAATATCTTATTCAGAAACTGATCTTAAGCACAGATGCAGTTCGTTAGGTTCATGTTCCTAAAGAGCCACCATCCACTTTTGTGTAGGAAAGTCAGCTTGGATGGCATTGTGGCTTCACTATGAGTAGTCACATTCGACCAAGGTAGCCAATATTCACATATCAAAGCGGACCACCACCACTCCCCAAATACCTCTGAGCATTACCCTGAAATGAAAATAATTTAGATGCAATTGTGCTGACCTGAGACTTAGCCAATGCAGGGAAGCAACCTTCGTAGGTTTATGAACAGGTAATCACAAACATTTAAAATTTTCTGCTAGTGATCACTATGCCTTCAAAGGTGCTATAATAAAGATTTGCATATATCATAACGTAGCTTCCTCTGGGAAAAAAGTGGATGAAATGAGTGAAAAAGTCAACTCATGCTCAACTCACAATCCAGCAACAGATCTTTGGTCAACTCTCATATTTTCAAGATTTTTTATATTATGATTTGGGCACATGATGAAATCAAAGTCATTTATCATGCACACATATTTTTAAAAAATGAATTTTCATCAGTGTATGACGATCGTGAGTATTACATACTAATCTTAATGAGAAAAATTCATGTATCAACACAAAGCTGCTGTCAGCTTTTTAATCTTTCATTGCAAAGGTATGCCTTAAGCTGCTCCTTAAAACGTTTAAGATACACCAGTACAATACTCACTTCAATTTGGAGATATATATATATGTATACCTATTGCAGTTTTGTCTGGAACGAGTAAGAGTGAACCAAAAGCTCCATATCTAATACCAAAAGGAGTGAGCAAGATCAAAAGCCCCTCCAGCTGTTGCTGGATCAGCCAGTGTTCTACACTGTATTGTGTATTATTTCTTGCACACAGCAAGTTTCTAATAGACAAAATACAAGGGGTTAAGACTGGTTAGAACTTAAAAATTTTGGTTTTTTTATTCCCAGCTCTGGACAAAAAATAGGGCCTAGTGCAATAGAGAGGAATGTGTCGCCAGTATGCAAGCCCCTGAGGCACTTCTGTGCTAAAACATCAAGAACCTGTGTTATCAAAGTTCAAAGTATAAGTTTCTAGCCCTCATGGGTCAAAGGAAAATGTTGAGAACATAAAATTCAATGTGCTCATATCTGCATTCTTCCTTTTAAGCAAATTGAAGTTTCCTTCTCTCTTCGCAGTTATATAGTTTTCTGTTCCTAATGCACAGCTAAACAGAGTAGGTATAAATTTTTCTCACATTCAGTAAGATCCCATCACATTCCTAATTTATACCAGTTGAAGTGATCTGTCATGATTCTCCAATGAGGAGTTTTGGAAATGATGGTCTAAGATTCTATTCTAAAGCAGGGGTCTCCAACCTTTGCAACTTTTAAGTCTGAAGGACTTCAGCTCCCAGAATTCTTCAGCCAGCAAAGCTGGCTGGAGAATTCTGGAAGCTGAAGTCCTTCAGACTTAAAGTTGCAAAGGTTGGAGACCCCTGTTCTAAAGAGTTGTCCGCATCCTCTAGAAAGTTTCCATTGTTTTAAATGCAAAACTGAAACTGACTTCCAATTGTGAAACAGATGTTTCCTAGCCAACATTAAGTAAAATGTGTCTGCCACTGAGAATCTGAAATGTTGTATAAGGTGCCCACCATAATGCCTCCATCTGATTTTTACAAGTTTACCAAGAATAATTCTTAATGTTGTACGGTGTCCTCTTGGCATTGCAATCTTTTGGGATTTAGCCTGCTTAAACAGGAAGAAGCCAATCTTCTTCCCAGGTGAAGGAAAACCATCACCTGGGTTTTTGATAGAAAAAAAAATGGTTCTCATCAATTCCATTCCCTATCCTTTTCTATGTCCCCAAAGCATTAATATTGGTGATATGGTCTACTATAATCCTTATATAAGAACACTCACTACTAATGAAAATACATACACACGCACGCACATAGTTATAACTCTCTGCCCACCAGAAAGAGCCCATCTATAAATCCTACATTTATTTTAGACTTTTTTGGTGATTATGTAAAGGTTACCGCGCTTTTATCCCACGGATTACAATACTGAAAATTAAGGTGGAACTCTTAAAGTCTATTCCCATCTATGGACTAGACAGAAGATCATCTACGCCCACTTGCTTTCTTTTTTCCAAAACTTGATTACCAGATGACACTTCTCCCTAGAGCAGAACCCAAAATCTGGAGCCCTCTTACACACTTTTGCCCTTTAAACATACAGTCATTTCAGCTGTTCCATTACCCTTTGTAGAGGGTAGGGTATCTGGGAATACTAAATCATTTTTTTTCCAGTTTAAATATTTATATTTTTAAAAAACAGGGAAGAAAAAAATAATAATAAAAAGCAATCGACTTTGGGCAACAATCATGAAAATTGGAAGAAAAGGCTACCTGAACAGAAAAGAGAATAAAAAGCTATTTGATTAAAACCTCCTGGCACCTCCAGCAAGCTCTTTTTTCTTGCCAATCACCGAAAGAAAGGAGGAGCAATCAGGGCTATCAAATGCTACTGTTGGGGAAAGGGAAAGGAGAAGCCATTTGGGTGCTGAAGCATAAATTATTTCAGCTCAGGTGAAGATTGGGAAGAAGAGGAAAACCATATTGCCTCATCTTTCCCCCAAACAGACAATGCACTATGGTGAGTGAAAAGCTTGGGATCGGGTCAGATAGGCAAGATGAGAGAAGGAAGTGAGCTTTTAGCCCTCTGAGCCCAGTCTTTTGGATCACCAGATAACCAGGATAGGGATGCCACGAAAGCTGGGTCATCATTTCTGCCTTCCTCCTCTCACCAGATATGGTCCAAGCTCTTGCCCTTCCCCACAACGCTGTCTTGTTTTCAGAGGCAAAGGAAGGCTGAAATGGCTGAGACAGTAGCGTTGACAGAGTCCCTGTTCTCTCCCTCCCCCTCACTGGCTTGGCCCGTTCTCCTCAGCCCATGAAGGAGTCGCCCTCGTCTTCTTCGAAGTGGCACTGCTGGAGGACCTTGATGTGATACTCATAGATCTTGAGGGCCGGTCCCAGGCGAATAGAGAGGCCAGTAAGCACATCAGTGCGCTGCATTAGCAGCAGAGATTTCCCATCAATCTCCTGGAGAGGAATACACAAAAAAAGAACATCATGAGATCAGTGCACCAGCAACACACTAGTTTCTTCCTTTCTATAAAGCAGGAAAAGAGTTCCAAGTCTAGTTGATTAAAACAACACTGAGGCATCCATCCCTGCATACATACATACACCCATGCACTGCCATATATACGTTATCTCTCACCAGTCTGTGAACTGAAAAGGGCCATTAGAGAATCACAACTGCCTAATTTGGAAAGGACTCTGTAAGACATCTAGTCCCTTACGCTGCTTAGCACAGGGATCTACTAAAGAAAATGTGTTCTAGAAATAGATAAGGCTGCAACTACTCATTCAATAGTACAGGTATTCTTATTAAAATTTTATATCACTTTTATTAATCCTTCTTTAGTGACCACAACTGGGACCAGTACCTCTTTCGTTAAACAAAGCAGTTGCTAAGCAAAACTATGACTCTGCTTATGATCTTACCATATTTCAAACTTCCTTTGCTTTACAGATCTGTAAAAATTGTCAATGAAACCTTAGTTACATTTATCTCTGTCGTAACTGTAAATGGCTGCTAAGTGAAAATTATACCCGTATTTACAAGTATTTAAATTTACATTTTATTCGCTTGCTAATCTCAAACACATTTATAAAGTGTTTATATATTTATAAAACTAAAAGCAACCAACCCAATTGCATTGGCTTGGCCAATCCACCATTAGACAAAGTAGGCAGGTGACTGGGGCCCAATACACTCCCTAGCTGCTTGTCGGTGCTTGTCATTCTATTCCTACCTTCTTAAAGTAACCACGCACCCCAGGTGTGCTGGCAGATTTGGCCAGTGGGGAAGTACAATTCAATAATCAGTTCTACTGGTTTGTAAAAATGGGATTCAGATGTACATCTATGATTCCTAGGCATCAATTGCCCAAACACCTAAATTTGAGATGGAAATAACATCTAAAAGTTTTAAAATCTAAGCTTTCAGAAAGCCCAACGGTTTTTATTTATGCAATAAAATTTAAATTTATGCAATAAGCCTTTACTGCAAACTAAAATTTGTATTTTTGAAGAAGCCAACAAAGAGCACAGGCCATGGTGAAGAATTAGGGAGCATGGCTGTGGGTGGCTGAAATCTCCAGGAGGCAAAAGAAGGGTGGGGGAGATCTTTCTGAAAACATGTTTTAGTGAGAGGTACCAAAATCCTGTCACAGCCTGAGCTCAAGAAAACTAGTCCTGAAAAGGAGGACTACAAATGTCAAATGACATCCAGCGAGGGGCTGCTTTCTCATCTCAGTTTTACCATGTTTTAAAGGGAGTTTTTAAAAAAAATGAAACATCAGACATATATTGTTACCGAAATAAACCAGTGATCACACAGTATATAATTACTTTTAAGCAGGTTGTTCTCTTGAAATACAGAGACTGGAATGGCATTGAGAATCACAAGGGTAAGAAAGCACTACATGAAAGAAAGCCATATAACATCTGATGTAGCTTTACCCAGATTTTTAAAGCAATTGCCCCGGTCAAATGGGACCTAAACTAAAGACAGAGTTCCAGCACATCCTCCATCAAAATAAGAGACCAAGACTTTTAGGACCTATTTCACAAGCACTTTACAGCTGAAATATAATCCTCCAATCCCTTTTCTTGGGATTCCCCAGGTTCTCACCTGCTCCTGAAAGGCTGAAGCTTGCTCAGCAAACCCAGCTTCTGTGAAATAATCCACAACGTCACTGACAGTCCATTCCACAGGGTCAGAAGGCTTCTCTTTCACTGAACTGGAGGAGGGGGGAGAAAGTGAAATTGAGATCAGAGGCATTGCATAGCTTCTTCTCCAAGCCAGGGTTTCCTCATCAGCACTAGATCAGGAATATTGTTCATCCATGCTTATGTAAGTACACTCATACTGCACCCAAAGAATTCATCACAAGTGAATTGTATAGCATCTTTCTGTAGAAGTTTAAATCTGCCTTAAAGTATCTACTGCAGGCATAGAAAAATGCACCAATTTAATACACGTTTTCAATCACAGTTAGGAGAGATTATAATTTAAGGTAAAAAAATTAAGAAAATTAAATACCACACATCAGAAAATTGTAAGAGTATCACAAAACTGACAACTCAATATAATGGCCTTTAAAACATTGTGAATATAAAAAGTTATTGGCCTGACTCTGAAAGGAGGTGTTAAGACAATTCTCTCTCGGGTCAATGCTCTACAACTGGGAATGACTGAAGCTACTCTCTACATGGGGCTCCCCCTGAGTAGCCAGACTGCAGCTGGTCCAGAATGCAGCCGCGCGAGCAATAATGGGGACCGCTAGGCACACCCATATAACACCGCTCTTGCGCGAGCTGCACTGGCTGCCTGTCGTCTTTCGGGTGCGCTTCAAGGTGCTAGTTGTCATCTTTAAAGCGCTCCATGGCACGGGACCTAGCTATCTGCGGGATCGGATCCTGCCCCATACATCCTCACGGCCGATTCGCTCCCACAGAGAGGGACTTCTCCGGGTGCCGTCCACTAGACTGTGTCAGCGGGCAACGCCCAGGGGAAGGGCCTTCTCTGTGGCGGGCCCAGCCCTCTGGAACGACCTTCTCCCCGACATTAGAACAACTACGGACCTCCGCTCCTTCCGTCAAAAACTTAAAACATATCTTTTCTGCTTGGCCGGCCTAGGTTAGTCTCTACCTTTAAGGGCGCTAGGGAATGCTAGTTTTAATGTGGGGATTTTAGTGCAGGGACAACCAAATGTAATTCATTTTTATTCATTGTATCTATCTTTGTATGTATATTTTATAGTATTTTTAATTTTTCCCTGTGCACCGCTCCGAGTCCCCTTGGGGAGAGGATGCGGTATATAAAATAAAATTTATTATTATTATTATTATTACTCTCTTTGCTCACCACTTTTCCTTTTACATTACTGCTACCTAAAGGATGCAATGAGAAGTTAAGTATACATGAGCCAAATACTCTGGTTCTTAGCTCTAATGATATCTAAAAGGTAATGCATAAAATAGTCGGCACAGTACAGGTGCATTTAACATCCAGCCATGCTTGGTAGGTTTGCAGCTGGGGTTTGCATTAAATGCTGTTTCTGAACAACAAGCAAAGCCAGTCCAATATAGAGGTCATCAAAACCGATAGGCCAGGGCACAGAGAACTGAAGCCAGGATAGTCATGAGTCTCCTCCAACAACTGGAGCCAACCACCACATCAAGAGTTCTAGCATGGTATGTGACACTTTAAGGATAACAAACAAAACAACCCTAATGTGGATATTTCAACCCTACAGCTCTTATTTTGCAATCTAAAAGGAAGAGGAGGGTCACTTCCTCTAGCAACCATTACAGAGACAGTAGCCAAAGAATCCTTATAGCCTTTCTCCTCTTCAGGCCATCTTTTTCTTGTACAACAGTTTCCTTTCCCAAGGCAGGGCATATTAGATCCTTGGTGCTGTTGCCATTAGAACCAGTCAATGTGTGGTGGCAGTGACCATTATCAAAGTACAGAGCAAGTGCGATATGGCCAAGCTCCCTGAGATATCTTCAACCTACATTAATTGCTGAAAACACTGCTCTAGACTCCAAAGACAAGTGACAGCAGCAGAAGATGGGTTCAAATGTATCTACTTTTTCTTCATCATAAATAAACCAGGTATTATTGAAGAACAGGTTGTGATCTCTGCACAAAACTTACACGCAACTGAATGGTCTCCCATCTGTCTGGATGCCAGGTCTCCCAGGAGATGAGGGCACAGAGGGATCAGCCCCTGCAACAGCTGGTGACACTGGAGAAAAAGCAGAGAAACGAACAGGGATAGGTCTTTTTTCTGTATGAGTATAACTGGAATTGGACGGTACTGTGTTTGGGGTTCTTTAAAAGCAATAAAAAATATTGTTATCAAAAGAACATTTTAATTTCCAAGATAGTCAATACCACTAACCATATCCTTGCCTTTCACTTGCCCCAGCTCCAGTTCCAACCTGCTCTAGAATGCTGGTTAATAATTCTTAAAACTGAATGAGTCTCCATATTTACTGCAGATCTACACATACACACTGGCATACAATGCAAGCATGCAATGCATTAAATTATCATTCAATTCATGTATTAGCACTTAAATGACCAGATCTTTTGCCTTACTATCTACTACGTTTCCCAGAAAAGCCAAGTTAAGCCAACCGATTCCCCATCTCCTGCTACTTCTCCCTGCCTAACCCGTACCTGCTCTGTCTGGTTGCTGATAGGCACTGCCATCTTTCTTGCTGCCTCCCAGATGGTGACAGGCACTTTCTCCAGGCCAAGAGGCCTTTGTGTGACATTGCTCGTTTCCTTCATGCTGAGAATGCTCCAATCCTTTGTTCAAAGAGGCTTCCTCTAGGGAGTGCAGGTCTCTGGGGGTGGCACTGCTGGGTGGGATCTCTTTCCCACCATGCTTGCTGTCCTTACAGTCCCCATTCACCTGGCCCGTCCCAGGTCTGCTATAATTGCTGGCCTCAAAATCTTGTGCCACTTCTGAGCCTTCAGACATAGTGGAGACTTCATCCTCTTCTTCGTCTTCGTCCTCGTCTTCTTCGCCTTTGGTCTCCTCTCCTGCCTTCTATTAATATCACAAAGAATAAATAAAGAACAGCAAACACATTTTAATTTGGCATTCCTGTGACGTATTGGGATTTCATCTATCGTGAAGGCAAGTAGTCACACATGGGAGCAAGCACAACTACTTTTGAGACATGGCATTGCACTGTTAGTTACTTTGGATAAGACATCTCATGTCCCAAACCTAGGCAGTTTCTGAGCCATTTTGTTTCCCTTTCCCTTACTTGCAATACACTCAGATGTCTCTGAGAGCAGTTCATGCAATCAGACTAAGTGGTGCTGGGATGGGAAACTTCTTAAATGTCTCCACTGCTCTAGCAATGCGCTTAAAAGCTCCTTCAGGCAGGAACAGGAAACTTTTTATCCAGGGAGAATTTGGTGCTACTAAACCACTGACTCCTCCATCTTCCACCCGCAGCTTCTATGAAAATTTGCAATCATTCTCATCAATTAAAGATTGCAAAAATAATGAAAGAATAAAAAAAGGAGGGGGGCAGGATTCCCCCCTCCCCACACTGCTAATCCCTCCTGGGTAATTTCAAGTCTGCTAACTGAACTGGGTATCGTTCCTGAGGCGATTACTTCCCCGACCCACACTGCATGATATTTTCCTCCCCACCTCCAGCTTACTCGTAGTCAAGCGTTCATTCACCACTGCTCCCACCACCTCTTGACTTTATTGGAGGTTACCAAATTCTTTAGGTCAAACACAAACTGACTCTTTGTTCTGTGTTTATATGGAGCCTGGTACGACTGGAGTGGGGGGTAAAAGGGGGCGCTGTTCTGGGCCCAATGCACACCAATGGCAGTTAAATTAATCTTAGGACCACACACACACACACAGGTGAGGTAAGAAAGCACCCTCCTATGTTGGAAGAGTGTCGCCCGCGCCCCTCCCCCCCCTCCAGAGAGTCGACCTTGAAGTTCTCTGGGCGCCAAAAGCCAGCCAGAGTCCGCCTTCCCACCCTTGCCAAAATACTTCGGAAACATACGAGGGAATATTTGCCCCGTTTAAAACCACGCACCAATCCTAGCGCCCCCTCCAGTGCGACACGATTTGATTGGGTGCTGCCCTCAACTCTTCCTTCCAGACACACGCACACCTGCACGAGAGCCCACTGACAACATCTGGGGGGTTGGGCGCCGCCCGCCCGCCCGCCCCCAAACTGGCGGCTTTCTGGCGCCCCTCCCCTCCCCTCCCCCCAGCATTCGGGCACCCCCCCTGCGCGCGCACTCCAATCGGTCCGTTTCCTTCCTGGAGAACCTCACCTGTTCTCAGCCGGTGCGTCCCCTTCGCCCCACGCCAGACACAGCCGCCGCCGCCACCCGCTGTTGCCAACCCATCCCCCCAGAGCGCGCCCCGGCGCCTCCTCACCTTGTTCCTGTATGGTCTGGCGTTGGGGGCCCGGGCCTGCGCGCCTCTCTCCGCCCTGGGCAAAGCGACGCTGTTGCTGCCGCCGCCGCCACCGCTGCCGCCACCCAAGCGGGTTCTTTCCAGCCTCTCCTCCTGAAGCAGCCCCTGTGCTCGGCCTCGAGTCACTCGGCCGCCTCCCGGCGCGGCGCCGTCCCCGCCCAAGTAGCGCACAATCTCTCGCAGACTAACGGGGGAGGATTCCTCCTGGGCTGCGGGCGGCGGCGGCGGCGGCGGCGGTCGCTCCCGTCCGGTCCGACGAGGCGGAGGCGGCGGCGGCGGCGGAGGCGGCGGCGCGACTGGCTCCGCGCGAGGCGCAGCACGCTGGGAGGACCGGGGCGTCGCGGTGGCGGCGGGAGCGCTGGGCGGGGAAGTGCGGGCCGGGCGCTGCGGGGCCGCCGGAGTGGCGGCGGGCGCTCCACCTCGCCGGGGAGGCTGGACCCGCGCAGCGTTGCGGTACGAGATGCTTCCCTTGTAGCTGACTCGGAGCACGGCGCGTTGCTGGATGAGCTTTTCCAGCTCGGCGCGGGTGCGCTCCGGCTCCGGGCCGTGCCGCCGGCGCACCATGCGGCAGATGCGCTCCAGGTCCGGGCGCGCCTTGCGCGAGCGCAGCGAGTCGATGGTGTCTAAGATCCACTCTTGGTAGCGGGGCGCCTCCTGGCCCGGGGGCGGCGGCGGGGGGCCGGCCATGGTATTGCCGCCTCCCCCGGGGCTTTGCTGCCCCCGTGCGCCGCTCCGCCTTGGCCTCAGCCCTTGTCCGCACGGCGCGAACTGGACCCTCCACCCGGCAGGCGCTGCTGCTTGCTGGAAGCGGCGGCGCGCGGGCTGGTCCGGGCAGCGCGAGCTCCTCCCTCCCCTTCCCCCAGCCGCACGCGCCGCCGCCTCCAACACCGCCCGAGCGGGACCCGCAGCCGCTTAAGGAGGCGCTGTTGCCTCCCGTAGTCTCCCTACACTTGGCGACTTAAGGTGGAGCAGGAGAATTCTCGGGCTTCCTTAGCGGCCGCACGGAGGGAAAAGGCGCTCGGAGGCCGCCTCCGTCAAAAGTCAATCCCAATCCTACGGGAGAGGTCCAAGTCTGTTCTATTTATAGCAGCAGGAGTTTGCACCGCGTCCTCCAGCGGCAAGTAGAAGGGAAGTTTTCCTCCTAGCCGTTATTCTGCAGTGCTTTGCTTTCTCGTCCCACGCCCTTCATTAGTCCAAATAACAAATCACAAATCTAGCCCCCGCCTCCTCCACAGCGAACCGATTCGGCAGCCCTGATGTCGTCTTACTGTCATAGTTACTTCCTATTCCACGGAAGTTTCTCTTCTGTGATGCCCAAAGGAGTCCACCGCTGGATGTAATGAGATTGAATCTGGAGTAAATGCCGTAGACAAAGAATGGATTTAAGAGGTCTGAACAGTTGAGGCAGGGAACTGCCTATCCTTACAGAAAGATCTGCTGCCTTAAGTTTGCATTTTCCCTTCTGGTGAACGTGGCCTTCATTTTCTAGATCTGAGGCATATTTTCTATCTTGCATTCGGATTACTTTTCCTTAGGACCAAGGCCTAGATGCCTGGTATGAAGAGGAACAAAATAAACGCAGCGATTTGTTTCTGATTACAAATAGGATCACAAAAAGAAGGGTTTCTGTAAAAATATGGATTTCACTGTAGTGCTAAATTTCATATCCTGCTCCTATCTTCTTGAAAAATACGTGTTCCCCCATTATTGATTTAACCATGGCTTACTGAATTAACGGTCACTGAAGTATAAACTAACCATACTAGTTGGGAATTCTACAATTAAGGTAAAATATGGTTGGCTAGTTTGTGATTCAGTGTAGTGTGTGGACACAGTCAAAGAGTAGAGGTTTAGTGTATCACAGAAGTGAAACTACTATATAAAGACTTTATAGCTGCTGCATTTGTCAGATATACATGTTCTACCTATCATCACAACATCTTCAAATAAGGAACCTATACGTAATTGGTGACAGAAACAACATTAAGATATTGAGAGATTTGAATTCATATTTTCATATTAGCCACAGAAAGTTGAATACTCAAATCATTTGGCATATCAGGTTGGATACACAAAAACAATTGAGACTTTCATGTATTAACTCTGTATTCAGTCTATACTTCTTTGTAGCTAGCAATTTCCCCCCCCCCAGGTTTGTCAGAGGTAGAATTGCTGTTTCTTCTCATCAAATTATATAGTATCTAACACTGATCAAGTTATGTTAGCACTTGGGGGGGAGGGAAATTCACAAGTATCTCTTTTTAGAATTTGAAGTACAATTAAAAGACTACAGTATATAAAAACTGATATTCCAACTTCACGTGATATAGGTGGCTCATCTTTAGTATAGCCAGAATTGCTCGCAAACTGAATATAAAGACTTAGGGTCATTATTTAGATTCCGGGTAGTTTGCAATAGTTGCTGGCAACTTTCTAACATGACCAAGATTTAGCAAACAGGTGAAAACTGCAAAAATTGGAATTCGGACAGAATTGCAGATCCAAAACTCTACTAGCCTACAGTAAATTAAGCGATACCATACAGGTAGTCTTTGTTTAGGAACTGTCTCATTTAGCAACCATTCTCTTACAGTAATAATAATACCTGCAAGACCAAACACTTCCCTCCGACCAGTCCGCTCCCACAGAGAGGAGGCCTCAGGGTGCCGTCAGCCAGTCAATGTCGGCTGGCGACCCCTAGGGGGAGGGTCTTCTCTGTGGCAGCTCCGGCCCTCCGGAATGACCTACCCCCTGACCTTCGCACAGCTGTGGACCTGCGCCTTTTCCGCCAAGCCCTAAAAACCCATCTATTTCGTGAGGCCTGCCTGGCGTAGTTTTAATTTGCTTTTACTAGGGGTTTTAGAGGGTATTTTAGAACAGGCCTGTGTTTAATTTATTTTTAGTATATTTTTAGTATAGTTACTGTATCAGATGTTTTATTGTTTTTATTATCGCCTGTTCACCGCCCTGAGTCCCGTAAGGGAGAAAGGGCGGTATATAAATCTGAATAAATAAAATAAATAAATAATAAAAAGTAGCTTTGTTGAAGAGTATAGTCATGGTTTTGATTAGCAAACGCTTTGCTTAACAACCGAGTTGCCAGTCTGAATTGTGGCTGCTAAAGGACTACCTATAATGAAACATTTTATATTTATTTTCTGAATGTGTCTCACTTTACTACCAATAGATTATGACTAGCAGAAAATAATAAGATAATTAAAATAATTTGATTTCATGCCAGAAATAAGATGACATTTTGCGATACTTAGGAATATAGAAGGTTCCTTTCCTACATGATTATCACCAAATATATCCACTGTGGGATGAATGGCTTCTCCAGTGAAAGTTATAGACCCACACTGAGCTTGTCCAGTGCAGGTTGATTTTTTATTATTATTTCCCAAGCTAGAGCTGTGAAACAATGATTAACCCAATGTTATCTTGCCATCTTCCTTACCTAAGAGGAGAAGAACCTGAATTTCTTCACTACTAGATTATTTTGGGTTAAGTTAAAAGGCAGATACAAAGTTTGCTTTTTTAAATATGGATTCTGTGGTACACTGAAGTTTCCACAATAATTTATATATATTTATACTACTAGAAGTTGAATATTAGACAGTCAGGATTTAGCAGTTATGAGGGCTGTGAACAATAATGGTTATATCCACTTACACACAGGAAAAGGAAATAGGTCCATATTCAAAAGCTGTTTCAGTGGCAGGAAGTGGTCAAGAGTGAGCTGCCTTTCAGTGTTTTTTTTCTTTTGAGAGATAAATACATTTTCGTTTAAAGTATCAAAATAGCAGCTGGATTTGAAATTAACAGCAATTGTTCTGAAAGGGTGTTGTAGGATTTTTTTGCTATTCTAATACCACCATTTCTAATTTTAAATTTTTCTTTAAACCCCAGGTTCATACCTAAATATTTGTTAGCAGTAAAAGTTTTCCAAATATAAACAATTTCACATTCCTCTAATATAATGTTCAAATTTGTTTAAATATAAATAAAAAAGTTCAACTCAAAGTCTTGTTCACAACACACACGCAACCCCTATTATAAAAGTTTTGACAATTGTGATATTGTAATTTGGACATACCAGTTTCTTAGAAGCTGTCCCTCTTAGCTCATTTTACCAAATAGGAAAAGAAACAAAACACTCAAGTTCTCAAAAAGGTCTGAAATCTAGATATAATCTATGAGATAATCAGTAGCTTGGAAAAGCTGCTGGAATGCTAGGCAGATTCTTGGTTTACAATGCTGGCATCACTGCCTTTCTTTGTAATTTTTTTTATCTTTACAAGAACAATCCATCATCTTTTTCTTTTTGAGCAATCATTGGACTAAGGCGCCATTCTCTAGTCTACCCTACACTGTTTCCAGCTCTGACAAGGTCTAAACAGCAGCAGAATTAAGTGTAAGAAATACTTCAATTTCCAGACATAGGATGGTGCTCTTGAATGTGGCACCAACCAAATGTGTTGGGATATAGCTTCCAAATTAGCAGAGTTTCTAAAATCTGTAAGTCACTAGGCTCAGAAAGGTTGGCAAATGTCAACTTCTATTAAATTGTTTTTGTGTCTTTTAAAAATAATACAGTTCTAGAAGCAAAGCAGAATTCATTTTCCACAGTTTGGGGGAAACCAGGTTTCTATTTTAATGTTTTTTTTAAATGAAGGGACTGTGAAGAATCTATTATTTTCTCTGGTAACTCTTGTATATAAACAGCCAACTTGTTGCATTTACTGGTTGAGGTACACGGAAAGAAGTAGTGCACTCAGCTTTTCATTCTGTCCCATTGAAAAGTTCCCTCTAAACCAATGTGGTAAAATTGTGGATTTACAGGTTGTAATGATGTATATACCACATTATAAAATTAAATTATTTAGCATATACAATTTAGCCTTCGGTATGTTATGATTTTTATAATTTTATTATTGGGATAACTTAACCAATGATAATGCCTTCTTTCATGGAAAGAGGAGCTCTTCAAATATGATCAGAACCTTAAACGCAGATGTTCAAAGATCTTGTAATAGAGTTAAGATTAAGATTTATTGCATTGAGTTGTATTTCCAGTGATGATTGTGGATTTTCTTATAAACAATTTTTGCTACTAACCCATAGGAACTCAATTACTTTTGTTTTGAAAAGTGATTTCCATTTTGTCTGCCTAGTCTCAAGAGTTTGAGTGGTCTTATTTAGAATATGAATACATTGCACAACAGCATCTTAAGATGGTGCCAGCCAGATGCATTGGGCCACCACTCTCAGGATATTATAGGAATAGTAGTCCAACATATTTAGAGGGTATTGAGTTGGGGAAAGCTATCATAGAACATTATGTAACTAGATACATGCCTTTATTTGCTCTGTATAAGTTTTTTAAAAAATACAAACAATGGAAGAGCTTTCCATGCACATTAACATGACAGTGTGTATGAAATTCTAATATAGAAACTCAAGAATCTGACAATTCTGGGTTGCTCACATAAATTTTAGATAATTGATGTGTTGATTTCACAGCCATTTGATAAATTGCCCCTTCCATTATCAATACTCTCCAGATATAATTTAAAAGCTTCAAAATATAACATATATTTGATTATAAAACAAATGCATTTGTTTTTCAAAAAGCTAATACTTTTCAT
This sequence comes from Rhabdophis nuchalis, assembly GCA_039707465.1. Lineage (NCBI taxonomy): Eukaryota > Metazoa > Chordata > Lepidosauria > Squamata > Natricidae > Rhabdophis > Rhabdophis nuchalis. The sequence continues at coordinate 127,783,375 of CM077646.1, forward strand.
TGAGTGACAACTTCAAATTAAAACAGAGAGCATTCAATTCACATATCTTCAGTTATATGTCAGTTTTAAAGCTTTATACAAAGGGTAGGCTGTATCAATAGTTAACGAAAACTGCATTGTGAATTCCTAAAAGTTCCACACCTTTTTTATTTCATGTTATCTTTTAGCACCGGCCATCATTACTCAAACTCCTTACTGCTGTTTCCCATCTTATACTAAATTTTAGGAATTAAACTTTATTTTTTTAAACAAAACTTTATTGGTAATAGTTTCAAATATGTTTACAACAAAGCACACTGTTAAAGAGGAAGTAGGGTTTGTTTTTTTCTCAGTGAAACAAGTTTTTTTGGATTACACAGAAGTGGTTTTTGTTTCTTCCAAGACTGGGAGCAGATGACTTTTAAGTCTACTCCTCCCCAACTTCACAAAAATGGGACTAAGGAGCTTCTTGGTGGGAAGGGATGATGAGAAGTTGGGGTGAAGGTAAATAAAGCTTGTCTGATCCTAATAGCACTTCTGTGCAGGTTACATCTATCAATCCAAAGACACTTGCTCTGCTCTCCAGCCATGGAAGGAGAACAGAAGAAACTTAAACTGTGAATTTAGAAAGAGTGTATTTGGAGTTGAGTAGGTGAAGACAGAATACAAGGAGGCATTGCATTAGAAAGGTGAAGGGAAGTATCAGAAAAAGTTAGGACAAAACAACAAGCTGCCTTCCCTCCACATTGTTTGAGTCCAACTCCAACTGCTTCCGTCTTTTCAGAGAAAAGACTCCAAACAGATGCCACTTTGTATTTCCAATCTCAACAACAGACCAAAACTGGCCACTCCCTTGTCTGCATGGCACAAGTGAATGGGTTTTGTCTATTTTGTTTGTAAATCTCACCATCTTTATTATCAGGGTTAGGTTTGCCATCCTTCTCTTGTTATCTCAGCATAAAACCAGAGCAGGTGTATAGAGATCTTAAGGACTAGAGTAATGGAGAGTCCACACCCAGAGGTCCATGTATCACCAACATTGAGGTTTGGGCTGGAATAGGAAAAATCATATCCAGCCAATGTGTCTTGCCAACATCTTTCGCTACGCATCTACTTTATCCCCATTTTAATTGCTACTAAAGGGGACAAACCTCTTCAGACAGTGACAAATAGCTAGATTCTCATCTTTCACAAATCCTGCTTGTTTCTCATCCATTCAAATATTCCAGCAGTTACCTTATGCAGTAGAACTGATCTTGAGATACATTTTTTTTTGGGGGGGGGGTTTGAGGGTAGCTGAGAAGCAAAAAGAATGGGCTTTGGAAATACACATTCAAACAGTGTTTCTTCCCATAGTATTCCTGCTCCAGCTGCAGCCAGTCATTGTCCCCCTTCTGCAAGTGTGAATATTATTGCCTCTTTCTTTCTCAAAACTAGGGACAAAGATATGAAATCAAGTGTAGAAAGAAAGAAAAGAAAAGAAAAGAAACCACATATTCTTCATGCTAAAATCCAGCTGTTTTTATAGAATTAAAATTCCTGCTGAATTTCATTTAACTGTGCTGGAAACAGAGCATATAAAAGCATTGCCCCCACCTAGACTGTTAAAAACCTTTTTTTAAGCCAGTCAACTATGTCTTTAAACTTTTTCTTTAAAGTTAATAAAATGAGCCTTGGAAAGGGATAGGGAAGGAAAGGGCTATTGATAAAAGGATAGGGGTTGTCTCACAGTGGGAGGCGAGACAATTGGGTAGGAACCCATTTAATGCTGGTCTAAACACCAAAGTGCCGTTGTGGATGTGTTTACTTTCTGCCTTCCCCCCAATTCCCTTCCCTTTTTTTTTTTGCAATGCCCCATGAACCAAATCATTAGAGATGGTGATGAATTACAAAGTATTCCCTTTCCCTTAAAAATAAAAAGCCACCAAAAAACCAGGGACTGTCCAATTAGGGTTTGTGTTATCGATTGGAGTCAATGTGAGCAGGAAGGGAATTTGTTTTAAAAACTGCCTGAGAGTGGCCGGGAGCCACCTTATAGCTTGCAGTGGATGGTGGATGGATGACATTCAGACTACTGTCTTTTCCACAGCTTCAAATGAATTCCCCTTTTCTCTCTTCTGCCCAAACAGATCCAGGTGAACCCCAACACTCTCCCACCTCCCAAAATTAACAAATAGGCAAGGAACTCTGGCCCTTGAGGCTGATCAAATCCAGCCCTTTCTTTTCCTGGGCACACAAAGCAAAGGGGGCTGGCCCTAAAATTCTGAAAACTCCTTGACGCATTTTTCAGTGATAGACACCCGGATCTCCTCTTCCTCATAGTCATCAAAGTTACTTGTGTCGCCAGGTCCTTTGCACTTTGGTATAAAAGGAGCTTCCACCTGTGGAGGAGATAGCACTGTTAAGTTATAATATGGGGACAGTCATCATGTGTTTATAATAATTAATAATTAATAATAATTTATTATATTTATAAACCGCCCCCTCTCCCCGAAGGGACTCGGGGCGGTGTACAGGAAAATTAAAAATCCAACTAAAAAACATACAATACACACAAATTAAAAACGAATTAAACTACCCTGTACAAAATTTAAAAACCATTAAAATTACCACCCATTAAAACCCAATAAACAATTTGAGGAAACAGACTGGGGCAAGAAGCGTAGATTAGGCCAAGCCGGCCTGATGAAACAAATAGGTTTTTACTTTTTGGCGGAAGGCGCGGAGGTCCGTAGTCATTCTAATATCCGGGGGTAGGTCGTTCCAGAGGGTCGGGCCCATCACAGAGAAGGCCCTTCCCCTGGGCATCGCCCGCTGGCACTGCCTGGTGGACGGCACCCGGAGAAGTCCCTCTCTGTGTAAGCGAATCGGCCGAAGGGATGTATGGGGCAGGATACGATCCCGCAAATAACTAGATCCTGTGCCATGGAGCGCTTTAAAGATGATAATCAGCACCTTGAAACGCAGCCGAAAGACCACAGGTAGCCAGTGCAGCTCGCGCAGGAGTGGTGTTACATGGGAGTATCTAGTGACTCCCATAACTGCCCGCGTGGCCGCGTTCTGGACCAGCTGTAGTCTCCGGATACATCTCAAGGGGAGCCCCATGTAGAGAGCATTACAGTAGTCCAGCCGAGACGTCACAAGCGCATGAGTGACCGTGCGAAGGGCGTCCCGGTCCAATAGGGGACACAACTAGCGCACCAGGCGAACCTGGTAAAATGCCCCCCTGGCCACAGCTGTCACATGGTCTTCTATAGACAGCCGGGAATCCAGGAGGACGCCTAAGTTGCGTGCCCGCTCCACGGGGGCTAGATGTTCGCCCCCTATGGCCAGTGATGGCGTCAACTGGTTGAACCGGGGCGCCGGTAGCCACAGCCACTCAGTCTTGGACGGGTTGAGCCTGAGTCTGTTCCTTCCCATCCAGATCCGCACGGCTTCCAGACACCGGGACATCACCTCGACGGCAAATCAGTTGAAAAATTATAACATGAGGCATGAAATAAGGCTACCAGCTTGGTTATTAATCTACGTACTTTTCTCAGTTTCACCCTCTTTAAACAGGAACATAAAGGACAGAGTGGTCCTGATGAGAGAAAATGCATCACCAAGTCAATTCTGTTGGCATGGTGAGTGTCAGATCCTCAACAACAGGTCTTAATAACTTTTACACTCAGATGAATCCAATGAATACTGGATTAAATGTATAGATCCAAAAAAAATGCTTACCTGTTTATCTATAAAGTGGGCTTAAAGAGGCCCTGCTTCTCTATATAGAAGAGAATAAAACACACAGCTGCTTAAAGCTATTTCCGCTTAGGCTAGCTCACTTCTAATATTAACACAGGACTGGGAAAATTTGCTTAACGTAGCTCCTGCACACACACTTATGTAAGGATATGATTTAATGGCTTTCTTAATCAGGTAAAGCAGTAAGAATTCTCCACAAACAAGTGCATCATTACTTTATTTCAGCTTAAGCAGAGCTCTACCTAACTCCTTCCACGTCTGCTACTTAGCCATTTCTTCCCAAAATAGAGGTTTATCAGCTGAGTCTCCCATTTCTTGTTTCTAATTTAGGAAAAGTCAAATTAAAAATTATTCAGAATTACTTGGTGTATATGCTTTGTTTTAACTAACCACAATATGCCGATTAAGATACTGTGCTTGGTAAACTGTAGGTTTGGGCTAATTTAATGTAAAAAAAACAATAAAGCAAAATAGGCTACTATGTCTTGCTTGTGTAAAACCAAGTCATTGTTTATAAATCAACCCAGCAGAAAACAGAATAACAGAGTTGGAAGGGACTTTGGAGGTCTTTTAGTCCAACCCCCTGCTTAGGCAAGAAACCCTATACCACTTCAGACAAATGGTTATCCAATATCTTCTAAAAGACTTCCAGTGTTAGAGCATTCACAACTTCTGGAGGCAAGTTGTTCCACTGATTAATTGTTCTGACTGTCAGGAAATTTCTCCTTCGTTCTAAATTGCTTCTCTCCTTGATTAGTTTCCACCCATTGCTTCTTGTCCTACCTTCAGGTGCTTTGAAGAATAGCTTGACTCCCTCTTCTTTGTGACAGCCCCTGAGATATTGGAACACTGCTATCATGTCACCCCTAGTCTTCCTTTCATTAAACCAGTCATACCCAGTTCCTGCTGCCATTCTTCAAATGTTTTAGCCTCCAGTCCCTTAATAACTTTTGTTGCTCTTCTCTGCATTCTTTCTAGAGTCTCCACATCTTTTTCACAGCATGGCAACCCAACTGGATGCAGAATTCCAAGTTACTTCACGTGATCTTGATTCTATCCCTCTGTATCTAAAATAGTTCACCTTGTTTTATGATCTTGTTGCGTCCTATACCACATTCAGAACCTTCCAGACCCATTTTACATCACTAGAATAATCAGTGATAATTGTTTGGTAAACAATTTTCAAAAGGGGAATCATTGTCACTGCTTCCATTATTCTCCTCTCCTTCAAATAATTCACTTCACATAAATAACCATACAACATAGAGCAGTGATGGCGAATTTTTTGGGTTTGGCATATAAAAAATTTGGAATATGGCCTAACTCGACTCTGCTGGCATATCATGTCTCCCCCAAACAAAAGGGAAACAATGCTCTATTTCTTTATCTATTTGTATCCTGTTTTTATGATTTTTACAAATAACTCAAGTTAGTGAACATATCCAACACACCTTCCTCCTCCTATTTTCCCCACAGCCACAACCTTGTGAGGTGTGTTAGGCTAAGAGTGTGTGACTGGCCCAGCTAGATAAAAGCTGGATTTCATGGATAAAAGTCATGGTCCCCAGCTTCTAGCTTGGTGCCTTAGCCACTAGACCAAACTGGCTCCCATTTAGGTCATCCTGAACTGTGGCACTTGGTGACAGCACTGAGGCGGTTTCTAAATAGAGGCCTGGGCTTCGACTTCAGTCCCATGGTCTCTGTTGCCACTCAAAAAGGCCATCTCATGCCATTCACCAATGAAGGCGAGCCTTGGGGAATAGCACGACTGTCCCCGCAGCCCAGTGCTTCCCAGGATTTGCCACGTCCTACTAGGCGGTGTTCTCCTTTGACAGGCTTTGGAGAATACTTGAGGCTGTTCTAGGTTCATGAAGCCTTCACTCTGAAGTAACTTCATAGAATGCTCTTCTGCATTTCTGTGGCCTCCAAAAACCATATGAAAGCATGCCCTGTCCTCAGGCAATTTTTGGAGGCTCTGGAAGCAACACAAGAGCAGAGCCCTCTAATGTGACTTCCAGAAGATGTGGAGGCCACACCAAAGCACAATCCATTCTTGCACAACCTCACAGCCTCCAGAAATCACACAAAAGTATGTCTCATTTTTACATGAGTTTTGGAGGCTCTAAAGGCCATGAAAGAGCATGGTCCTCTCACATAACATTTGCAGCCTCTGAAAATCACAGAATAGGGTGTGCTTCCAAGAATACCATAGTTATCAAGTGAATTCTGGTATTTCACTCAAAACGTTGTGGTCTGTCACCTTTGACATGTGTGCCATAGGTTTGCCATCACACAACAATAAATAATTTAGCTGCATGCTTAAAATTTTCTGTCAAATTGATGAAGGGCAAGTCTCATAGTAGCTAGTTGATATAGCATGATATAGCACTAACACCTTTGCGTAATTAACTGACCTAGTCCAATCCATGCACAATTAATATAATTTACTGCAAATGCAAATTCAGGAAAAGCTGATTCACATCTGTATTTCCTAAACAAAAGGATAATGATTTTGTTGTATTACCACATCTATGGTAGTAATGAAAATTATATTATGAGCATTATAATACAAGCTGTATTATGAGCCCTACTCCAAATCCTACAAATGTGCTCATTTTTCATTTTAAAATCGCAGCAACTTATTTGCATTAAGTCTCTAAACTCCTAAACCTTGAAGATAAAAAGAGTCAGAAGTTTGGCCCCCACTCTCTCAGAATTGGAATCATGCCACTGACTTCCTTCTTTTGGCCCTTTAGTGATTGACAAGTAGTCAAAAAGTGTGCAGGCCCTGCTGCCAAAAGACTGCCTTTTATGTCCCAAGTGGCAATTTGTGGAGGAAACTAAACTCAGATATGAAGATGAACAGTCATTGTTTAGACTGTTCCTAGCTTGTTTTCACCCTCCTGCTCTTGTGCCTGGCATCTCTAAAGACTGATCAGAGGCTTTATCAAAGCATACAAGCAAGCTAAGAAACCACAAACAACCCATCTGGACATCACAATTTAGACAACTCAGAAAGCCATAACTGTATATAAGTAAAAAATAAAGTTTAAGGTTTGCTGGTCTAGAACAAGATTCACTTTTTGTGAAGTACTATAGAAGCACTTGTGCTGTTGCTAACTTGGTGTTTTAAGAAACTGCTTGATGCATCCCCTTTTGTATATGTGCAAATGGCAGCCTTAAGCCTAGTAGGCAATTGACATTAATGTCTGATAATAATATGTACTCTTTATTTTAAAAAAGCCTGTTGGCTGCGGTTGTTTACCTTCCGTTGGTAGATGGCAATCCAATCGGTGGTTGCAAACCACTTGTGATTCTTGATGTCGTTGACTCCATTTTTGAGGTTGCCAAAGCGTTTGGTGAGGTCTACCTGTAGCAGGTTACGCAACAGGTCCTTCAGATCTGAGCTGAAGTGGGATGGGAAGCGGACCTGAATGCAAAAAACCCAATATTTTTTTCTGTCTCCAGAAAGAAATCTCAAAGCTATAGGAATAGGGTAGGCAGTAGCATATCTCATGTACTATAGCAATCTATTCCCACATTTTTGCCCTCCAGGAATATTTGGAATGACTAGGCTGATGGAGAGTATTCTATAGCTCAAGACATTAACACTCTTTTGAAATTAGAACATTTACCACATAACTACAGTTCCATGTCAGTTTTCCAGTACATCTTGTATTTGAATTCCCAAGACCTTATTTTTACAAGAATGTCTGCCTCTCGGGTACTTGAAGATGGGAAAAGTACAGATGGTATAATAAGAATTACTGACACAAGAGAAGCAGAAGGATTAAAAAAAAAACTAGCAAAAATATTCCTGCATAAAACGTATAGATTGCCAAACTACTTTTCAGAGTAGAATTTAGTATTTAACTTTCCCTCGGGGTAAGCAGAGGGCAAATTGTGTGGCTTGCATTATTCCTGACTCCCAACTTACTGATAATAATAGTCTAACATTATGCTACTGAAAAAAATAATTTATTTGTCTGGAACTATACAAGGTCTGTTAAGCAGTAATATTCAAAAACAAAAGAAAATAAATATTTTGAATTCAGGGTTTTAAAATGTAAATGTGTTTTTTTTAGCATTTAGATATTAGATGCCAGAAAAATAAAACAAGATAAAGCAAAAGTAGATTGTTTAGATTTGAGTTTGGCCTATCTTTTCTCTTTTTCAGGTGGACAGACTCTAACGGAGAAAGAGTTGCACCAAGGCTAGAAAGCTAACTGTCTTAAGCCAAATCTAATACATGCAAGTCATTAAATTAAGTATTTGCCTAATGCATATAGCTGGAATATTTTTAAGAAATATGTCATACTTGCAGAAATTGGTTACTTGATTCATTTAACTTAATTTGCCCCTGCAATAAACTAAGGTATCAAACATAAGTATCTGAACAGAATAAAAAGGTGTGGTTTTTTTTTCCAATTGAGAGAAGAACTTAACCAAAAATCCAACTGGCGGGTTGTGGCAAGGAATGAGAGGAGAATGTTGACAAACAAGCTATTGAAAGATAAGAATTCTTTACATCATATGCACCACCTACTGCACATCTGCATTTTCTCCAAAATATATATTTTTTAAATTGAGAATATAAAATGCAATTCAGAGGAGATGACAGATAGGAGACTCTAACATAAAAAAGAAACTCTTTCACTGATTAAATTGAGCTGTTACAGTTCAAAAGTACAGCACAAAGTTCTGATATATTTTATATTAACCCAACAAGTTAAAAATAATATTACATGTTTAGCCACAATGTTAATGTTGTTATTGGGAAAAACTACTGAAACTATTGATAAAATTTAGGACACTGCTTTGCTGAATGACACTATAGGAACTTGTTAAACCTGCATGAATTTCAAATCAAAAGCAAATCAAGACAATGGTCTATACTAAATGAAGCAATAGAACATTATCCTTGATTGTTTATCAATAAAGGTAAGTTTCCTTATAGTAAGAGTTGTACAGAAAGATTGAAACAGTTTAACTTTTGGCTTATATTCTGCCTCATATGGCTGGTGGTATCAGAGGTAATTTTTTTTATAACAATGTGCACAAGCAGGGCCCTTTGGAACTTTTTCAGGAAAGTAGTAAAGGAGAGGGAAGGCAAAAAAAAGAAGCAGATGAACACAAAATTAGCTTATGAATTTTGTTGGGAGTATAGATTTTTTGCCTAGGATTGGAGCTTCTTTTCTATTTATTCCTTCTGAAATGTGATCCTGAAAATTCACACCTTCATGATTACAGTACAGTAAGACTACCCTTTGCCTGGTTTTATTCTCTTAAACCTTGTGCAGAAAAAGGGGAACCATGCAAATTTCCATAGATTTTGTTACTATAGTGAAAGCTGTAATGCCAAAAAGGTAAGTTCAAAATGTTGTCAAAAGAATAATTTAATCTACAGAACTACAATTACTCTAGCATTTACTTGGCAGGGTAAAGTTATATCCAGGTTTTAGTGAGTATTACAGGTAGTCCTTGTGTTATGAATGTAATGGTGCTGGGCCTTTCCATTTGTAACCAAAGGATTTGTGGGAGTGAATCTCATTTCGCCCATACATTTGCTAATTGAATGCAAGGCTCATTAAGTGCACATGAGTATTTCAGGGCGGGGAAGGCCATTGGGGACCCAGTGATGGAATAGGCCATCTGTCTAAGACCACCCAAAGCTTCCCCGACCCACTGAAATATCTCATGCTCCCCACAATTGCTTTCCCCTATACCCAACCTGTTGTGCCAGATCACTTACTGTGCAAAGATCTAGCAAGCAGTCTCCTTTCCAGCCTCTCAGCCATGTGCACCCTTCTGATGCTCCATTCTGGCCTCCAGAGTTCTCCCCCAGCATGTTGCAGGCCAAAACGGAGCGTTGGAGGGGTGAATCTTCCCCTCCGGAGCTCCATTTCAGCCTGCAACGTGCCAGAGAAGGCCTGAGAAGGCCTGAACAGAGCATTGAAGGGATGGATTCGCACCTCTGGAGCTCTAATTCGGCTTGCAATATGCCAGGGGAGGCCAGCGGAAGCCTGAACGGAACTTTATTTTGACCTGCAATATGCCAGGGGAGTCCTGTGGATGTCCAAATGGAACGTCAGAGCAACGGATCCACCCTTTCACAGCTCCATTTAGGTCTGCAACGTGCTGGGGGAGGTCTGCGGAGCCCGAACGGAATGTCACAGTGGCATATCTGCCCCTCCAAACCTACATTTTGCCTGGCAATATGCAGAATGAATGTTGCAGAGCCTCTGTGATTGTTCATAAGGGCAAGAACAACTGCTGTGGTGCTGCAAGTTTCGTATTTTGGGACTTATTCATAAATGCTAGGAGTTTCTTATTGCATAACTTTGAACAATCACTAAGTGAACGCTCATAACCAGAAGATAACATGTATAAATGTTTTTTATTTAATGTGTACTCAAGGTAAAGTCTGAATTTGTATTCTATATAAAAAAGACCAATAATGTACGACAAGCCGGTGTAATATCTTGCATGCAGCAAATAAGGCACTTGCTGAAATATTACCTTCCCAGAGACAATTTTCTCATAGATCTGAATGGGCTGGTCTGCAAAGAATGGAGGATAGCCAGCCGCCATCTCGTAGATGAGGACACCAAGAGCCCACCAATCCACTGCTTTGTTATAACCCTGCAACAGGAATCAAAACTCAAATCACAACCAGAAGAAGTGGAATATCCCCCAATTTGACCAAACATAGAACCACAACATACTGTCCCTGGAGAATGCAGATCACTCACCTTACTCAAAATGATTTCAGGAGCCAAATATTCTGGAGTCCCGCAAAGGGTCCATGTTCGGCCTTTCACTCGTTTGGCAAAGCCAAAATCTGTGACCTGAAAGTCAATTTTTAAAATGAGAATTATCAACAATAAAGGTGATGGGAATGAACGTTAAACACAAATCCAACCTGGGTGAAGGGAATATTTAAGGTCAGAAGAGGTAGATTAAGGAGATTTGTTTTGCAAAGATCTCTTAAGAGCAGCACCAAGATTTGCAGTATTTTCCAAGGTAAGAAAAAAGCTGTACAGTTATTATTCAGCATACATTCAATTAGACAGACTGTTGTTGGATTGATATATTTCTATTAATCAAATACAAATAATTGGAGGACATGTATCTATTTTTTGCCAGCAATTCTATTACATTCATATTAAATTGCTTATGTATAGTAATATTCATTTACTTATACAGTAGTTCCTGCTTACTGACTATTTAGAGACTGCTTGATGTGATGACAATTGTGAAAAAATAATTTTACAGTCCATTTAAACTTTTATATTTTTTATTTTATTTTATTTTATTAAATTTATACCCCGCCCTTCTCCTTGTTAGGACCCAGGGCAGCGCACAGGCATTATTAAAACCACAAAATACAATATCAATTAAAATATATTAAATTACTAGACCCGTGCTAAAAACCCATGTTAAAACCATACCAAATTGATTTATTTTTTAAAAGTCAGAAGTAGGGGCTATCCTAGGCCGGCTTGTTGGAATAGATACGTCTTAAGACGTTGGCGGAAGAGGCGGAGGTCCGAGATAGTGCGAAGGTTGGGGGGTAGGTCGTTCCAGAGGGCCGGGCCCGCCACAGAGAAGGCCCTTCCCCTGGGTGTCGCCAACCGGCATTGCCCCGCTGACGGCACCCGGAGAAGACCCTCTCTGTGGGAGCGGATCGGACGAAGGGATGTATGGGGCAGGAGGCGGTCTCGTATATAGCTAGGCCCCGAGGCATGGAGCGATTTAAAGATGGTCGTCAGCACCTTGAAGTGCACTCGAAAGGCCACAGGCAGCCAGTGCAGCTCGCACAGGAGAGGTGTTATGTGTGCTTGCCTTGGGGCGCCCATAATCACCCGCGCGGCCGCATTCTGTACTAACTGTAGCTTTCGAGTGCACCTCAAGGGGAGCCCCATGTAGAGAGCGTTACAGTAATCCAGCCGGGATGTCACAAGTGCTTGAGTGACTGTGCGAAGGGCTCCCCGGTCCAGTAAGGGGCGCAACTGGCATATCAGGCGTACCTGATAGAACGCCCCCCTGGCCACGGCCGTCACATGGTCCTCCATGGACAGCCGGGAATCCAGGAGGATGCCCAAGTTGCGCGCCCTCTCCACGGGGGCCAGTTGTTCGCCCCCAATGGCCAGTGTTGGACTTATCTGGCTGAACCGGGGTGCCGGAAACCACAGCCACTCGGTCTTGGAGGGGTTGAGTTTGAGTTTGTTACTACCCATCCAGATCCGTATGGCCTCCAGACACCGGGACAGCACCTCGACGGCATCGTTGGGGTGGTTTGGGGTGGATATGTACAACTGAGTGTCATCAGCGTACAGATGGTATTCCACCCCAAAACCACGGATGATCTCGCCCAGCGGCTTCATGTAGGTGTTAAACAGGAGTGGCGAGAGGACCGACCCCTGAGGGACCCCACATGTGAGTGGCCTCGGGGACGACCTCTGCCCTCCTGCCAACACCCATTGCGACCGACCAGAGAGGTAGGACGAGAACCACCGTAGAACGGTGCCTCTCAGCCCCAACCCCCCCCCAATCGGTGCAATAAGATACCATGGTCGATGGTATCAAAAGCCGCTGAGAGGTCTAATAGGACAAGGATAGAGGAACAACCTCTATCCCGTGCCCTCCAGAGATCATCCACCAACGCGACCAATGCCGTTTCGGTGCTGTGACCAGGCCGGAAGCCGGACTGGCGCGGGTCTAGATAATCAACTTCCTCCAGATGTCGGGGAAACTGTTGGGCCACCACACTCTCAACAACCTTCACTAAAAAGTGAAGGTTGGAGACGGGATGATAGTTCTCTAATAAAGCTGGATCCAGGGATGGTTTCTAGTTGTCTCTGTCAGCTGGAAAGACCAGGACCACATGTGAAGTTCCAATTAAACTGATTTATTACTATTCATGCCTAGGTATAATAATCTACTCAATTAACTAGCATTATTTTGGTGCTAGATAAGGGTCGGCAGAATTCAAGAGAGGTTGGACTTAGTCCATTGTAGCTACATAGATTCTAGGCTGATTCCTCTTTTGACTCTGCCCCAGGTTCTGCCCAGGTATTGCCTTACTTTCCCTACTGGTTCGCAAATGTGAACACGCACTACACTCACACTCACCCCATCCATGCATGCACTTAGCCTTCTGTGCATGCGCTTTAGCTTGAAAACGTGCATAGATAAATAGGACGGCACAGAGCTGGGGCGGGTGGGCAGGGCCCCTGTGATTTCCACCACTGATTCGGGATAACTGGTCCAAACCGATTGAATACCATCTGTGGTTCTGCCACTACTTTTCCTTCCCCTAATCACATGATCATCATTACAATCACTGCATGTCCTGTGCCTGACTTATGATGTTTTTTTCTCTTTCCCCCTTGCTTGTTTGGAGAGAAAGGGTTTTGAAGAAAGGAAGCTATTCTGCTCTGTGACGTGGTGGTAGGAGAAAAAAAACAAGTGAGTTTTGTAGTAATATGTCCTTTGCTTGATCCTTCCCTGCTTCCAGTGTGATCACATTGCTGTTGATGTGTAGAAGCGCAAACCATTTACTTTCTTGCAATCTTGCAATCAAACAGCAGGAAAAGGTTAGGCAAAGGAAACATTGCCTACAGAAATCACTTGGGGTTTTTTTTTCTCCCCATCCCCTTCACCAAACAAGGAGGTTGGAGAGAAGGAGAATTAAAGAGAGTACTCTAGCCTACCCACAGTTTCCAGCCCCAGGCTGTGGCACAATTGCATTCCTTTCAATGCGTACAAGACAATAAGCAGGCACTTGAGCATCCCAAAGGACGGGATGGTTTGGAAGCAAACAAAACCAAAAAATGTAAAACTTTTGGGTAAAACTTTTGGGTAGTAGTCCTGTCTCTTTCCAACAAGAAAGGACTCTTGAAGTCACATGATTTCCCACTTAGAAACCCCTTCACTTAGCAATAAGGTTACTTATCCCAATTGGGGTTATTTATTTATTTTTTAAAGAAAATGTATTGGTTGCCCAATACCCTGAGTTACCTCAGGGCAACTCCGGATGGCTTACAATCATAAAAAAATTAAAACGGTACAAAGATAAAAGCACAAGTAAAATACATATAAAATAAAACACATACAGCAGCCCAATTAAAAGATGGGGAGGGGGTGGCAGCAGGATGGGGGCAAGTTGGGATCTGTGTTTAATCGATCAACCCCCTCCACTGTGATGTTATTAAGCAAGCACACTACCTAAAGCCCCAAATAGTCATAGCCATAGTTTAGTTTATTATTTATTTTATTTTATAAAATTTATATTGCCGCCTGATCACACATGGCCTATTCACATGTTCAGTCATGTCTTATTAATATAATCTAGTGATCAGATTTGCACATAATGTTCACTGTGCCAGACTACTGACATGGATAGCAATTCTTAAGAGTGCTGAATGTGAGTATGAAATTGCTAGAAATAGTGCTACCTCAATATAGCCCTGCTGGTCAATGAGGAGATTTTCAGGCTTCAAGTCTCGGTAGATAAGATCTAATGAGTGCAGGTACTCAAAAGTCAACACAATCTGAGCGGCATAGAACCGGGCATGAGGTTCACTGTAAAAAACAACAACAGGAAAACAGAGGGAAACATTTTTATTACCAATTTCCAAACAATGTCAATTAGGCTTTCATTCTACACTGTTCACCAGGCACTAGCAAGGAGCCAGATGTTTCTTTTTCCTTTTTCAACTTTTCAACTTAACTTTTCCATCAACTGTCTTACAAGAGCAACTCTAGACTAAAGCTGTGCTGAAGCTTTTTTCTTACTCTGACTTTGCCAATCTTATGCCCAAATCAATTAATAGTCATTTGATGAAAAGTGTTAAGCTCCAGTGACCCCACCAGGCTTGGCCATCTAGCCATAAAACAATTTCCATCCTATCTTTTGACTTTATCTCAAAATGCATAACTCTGTATCAGAGATTAACAGGGTATGCAAAAAAAAAAGTATAGGTTTTCCCTAGATATGCTTAAATAGAAAATGAAAGAAACTGGAAAAATGATTATTGGGTTTGCTCCTTCCTTTAACACCTGGGAATCAAATATAAGAACTACAATACTCAGTTCCTCTATTCCCACTAACATAATAGCGTCCTTGCAATGATGAGGGAACACACCTACCTGAACCTGCCAATCCGTCGTAGGTGGGAGAACATCTCACCACCTGGGACGTATTCCATCACCATGTACAGATTTGAATTATCCTGTAATTGAATGCAGAAATAAACTAAGAGTAATAATAACAAGCAGCGCTTCCCCCCCCCCCCTTCACCTCTAATGATTCCAGGTACTTAACTAATCAATTATTACAAAAAGACAACTGACTTTCTAAAGTAATGCAGTATAGAGGAAGGAAGAAGATTTTCTTGTAAACAGAATTAGTTATCTTGCAAACTGGTGCAAGAAATTAATCCAAGTATCTTGCTTTACAATTGCAAAGGAATCCCCCCCTCCATTATTTTTACAATGCCTATGAATCTGAGCTGGCTACAGAGAAGATTTTACTGCTTAGAATTCAATATCAAATATTTTACCTCTTTTGTCATGGCTAATTTACCAGAGATATGACAAACAATTCAATCTTACAAATGTTCCAATTCATGAACTAGATCGATCCAATTTTACCAGAAACACTCCAATCTAGTTTACAGAGTATTCCAACCTTCATTTTGCTGTTGGAATAGCAAATTGTTCCAAAAGTGGAAGATTTTGCATTGTTTACTTTTCTCCAATCTTTATACTTATATAATTTTACTTTACTTATTTCCATCTATTTCTTCTATACACAAAGGGAATAGATGTACATAAGTGCATTGTTCCTTCCCCACCAGCAATGTCTATACTTGAAAACCTGGAAAAAAAACCACACACACACACATTTGTTTGTTTATTTAACTTATATAGTCACACAATTCAACAACTGGGCAACTTGCGAACAACTTAAAAACAATAATAAAGAAACAGAAAAAAATTGCCAGAGGACACCAATCAATATACTACAATGCCTTAAGAGATGGATTCATTCAACACTGGTCCTTCATGCACAGTTTTTCCACAACCTTTATAAAAGCCAATGGGGCTATCCAATTTTGGGATTTGGGGTGGGGAGGGGGAGACATGCTTTTCCATAGGGCAGGTACCATATCAGAGAAAGCATTCTTTCTGGATTTCATTAGTTGCCATTGCTTGATGGAAGGCACCCAGAGCATGTCAATTTTGTTGGATCTGGTGGACTGAATAAAACTAATAACAGATAGGTAGTCCACAAATAACCTGTGCCATCAAGAGCTTTCAGAGTAATAACCAGCACTTTGAATTGTCCCAGAAGCCTCTGGAGCCCAATGTAGCTTGCATATGGTAGTGTAATAGGGATACATTGGGACATATCTAGTCGGTAATTACCCACTATCCAAAATATGAACCACTTGCAGCTTCTAAATACAGTTCAAGGACAGCCCAATGTAGAGTATATTACAGTACTCCAAGCAGGAAGCGACTAAACCACGAGGGACTACAGTTATTTTATGTCTCAGTTGTGCTGATTCCTGGTTTGGGAGGTATCCCAATCCAGGAATTAGCACATCTGAGTCATAAGATAAAATTCAAAAAGATTCTCCTGTCCATAGTTGCCACTTGCTCTTCCAGGAGAAAATGAGAGTTCTCAAACTGCACATCACCTCTGCCTGGGGGAATGCCACTCCACCCATAATGAAAGATGGGAAAATCTGCATAAAACGCCTAGCCACTGAATCTTATTGGAGTTAAACCAAAGCCTGTTTCTTCCTATCCAGACCACTATAGCTTCTAATACCGAGTCAAACCCTTGATAGCATCACTCGCTGACCAGAGGTAGAGATGAATAACCAAGTATGATCAGCATACAGATATGGGGATCTTACTCCATACCAGCAGATGACTTAATGTAGTAAATTAATGTAGATGTTAAATAGGAGCAAGACTCCACAGAGCAGGAGACTAGGGCACTAGAATCAATCTTGGGAAAAGAAGGAGAATCACAGTAACTTAAGTCTGTCCATAAGGATACTATGACAAATGTATCCATAAGGATACTATCCAAAGGTCAGGATGACTGCACTATCCCCATCCCTCCAGAAGCTATTTACAAGTATGATCAATGCCATCTCTGTATTAAACTCAGACTTGAAAGAGAACCTGAATCCGTATCATCCAAAATTCTCTGAAATTGCAGCCTAACTACCTTCTCCACAACCTTGCCTAAGAAGGGAACATTGGAAACAAGATGAAAGTATCATTGGGCCCAATGATTGTTTCTTGAGAAGGCGACAGGCCACTGGCTCTTTAATGGCAGATGAACCAACATCTACTTCATCCCATGGATGCAAACCAGCACCTGGACTCAAGAACACATCATCTTCAAGCAGCCATAGCCACCTAGGAATGACACAGATGTTAATACACAGGTGGCCAAGCTTACAGTCCTGAGGACTTTGTCCACTTTCTTGGGTCCAACGGGCTCAATCTTTTCCCAAATCAGTCAGACCATGGCATAGTCAACTCCATAAGAACTGTACTACTAGAATTCAACTTAGAGCAGGCAACTTCACCCATTGGATGCTTAGAATGCTCTTCACAGCAGCCCTGCAAACTGTTCTTCATCCTTATTCATTTATACCACATATGTCTACAAACATAAATTCTGGCTTGACAGCAGATTTTACTTAAAGGCAGACATTTTACCTCCATTTTCTATGAAAGGTATTTCTATACTATTACAAGAGTTCTAGAATAATCTCTTTAAAATGAGTGACTAATTAACCAAATGGCAAACAGTTCGGTTCTATCTAAATAGTGTAAAGTTGTGTGCATTACCCCCAAACCCAGTAAATTTTCTTATACAGAAATTGGGTCTGAGCTTTATGCAACTAATAAAAAACAAAAAGACTCTATATTTGCAGATAAATGGTCAACTAAGTCTGTGGCAGCTGTGACAAATGCAAAATTTCTACTAGGAATCATTAGAAATGAGATTGAAAATAAAATAATCAACAATTGCGATATTACTAGGAGTCAAGCAGGATATAAATTTAATAAAAATAGTAATATTAAACTTTACAATTACAGCTGCTATGTTTAAAAAAGTGACATAACAGAGTTGGAATAAATACAAATGAGGATAACAAAATGATCAGATAATTCAAATATCTTCCATTCAAAGGCTAGAATCAATTAAAAAGAAAAACAACTATTTTATTATTTATTATAGCAGAGTTGGACGGGATCTTGGAGGTCTTCTAGTCCAACCCCCTGCCTAGGCAGGAGCCCTATGCCATTTCATACTATGTAAAATCATGCATGGCATGGAGGAAGCAGACAGGCTTTCTTTTCCTCATATTCCCAAAACGCTAGAGCCATGGTAATCTGACTTAGTGACTAGAACGGACAAATGAAATACTTTTTTTGATCAATTGATCTGTGGAATTAAATATTATAACACCACTGGGGTGTTTAGGGAATTTAGTTTTAATGGGGTTTTTAGCGCAGGGACGATCAATTTAATCTGCTTTTATTTATTGTATTTATTGTTTGTATATATTTTTATATGTTTTAATTTCCCTGTGCACCGCTCCGAGTCCCCTTGGGGAGAGGACGCGGTATACAAAATTAAATATTATTATTATTATTATTATATTATTATAAAACATGATCATGGCCACCAGGAACACAAATAAATAAATAGACCACAAATCTAGTATGGGCTATCAAATGCCAGTTGTAGGAGAACAATGGAGTAAGAGCGATATGTCACCCTCAATTGTCTATTGTCTATGTCACACCAGCGATATCTGGAGGTCATTATGAAAAAGGAGAATGTTGGACTAGCATAGATCTAACTACAGGTAGTCCTCAACTTGCAACTGTTCGTTCAGTGACCATTTGAAATTTCAACTGAGAAAAGTGACTTATGACCATTTTCCACACTTATGAAGCATCCCCATGGTCACATGATTAAAATTCAGATGCTTGGCAACTGACTTTTGTTTATAACAGTTGCGGAATCCCTAGGTCATGTTTGCAACCTTCTGACAAGCCAGATTCACTTAATAAACATGTTATTAACTTAACAACTGAAGTGATTCACTCAACAACCATGGCGAGAAAGTTTGTAAAACAGGGCAAAATTCACTTATCTTGCTTAGCGATGGAAATTTTGGTTAGTGGTTGTAAGTTGAAGACTACCCGTATTCTATGTCCTTAATGCTATTGCAACCTTAAGAAGTAACATAAAAACCCATTGATTACCATCTCTATTTCAGTTCTACACATTATTCTCACTCGCAATTGAACAAATTTGATATGCGCAGATATGTTTTCACATAAGATTCCAGTCCTAAATATTGCTGTTAGGAAGTCATTGACATAAATTTAAAAGTGACTAATTACTAAATAAACAATTGTTTAGAATCAACTTTCAATCCTTATCTCTAGAGTCAACAGATGTTATACAATATACAAGGCTTGTACATCATGTGTGTCACCAAGGAGTTTTGTGCAGCCTGGAGGGTGTTTTTAACAAAGTAATAAATTCACTATTACCCACTGCCCAAAAATATGCACTCCCAAGCATCTCTAAGCCTTCTCACCATCTCAAGCACTTTGTTAGCTATGGAAAAGCAGTTTGGCAGGATGATAATTCCTTTAGAGTTTAATTTATCAATGTGGCCCTTTCCCCTCTACACGTTGTATAGTTCTGATACTGCATAAACTATGTATAATGTTTCAGGCAGATTGAGTCATTAACACTGGTATTTTATTGTCAAGGACTGCAATGCTTGGGGAAATACCTAGCACAGATCTCAACTGGGCATGTTTTCAGACAAGTATTAAGCTCATAATCTTAGCTCAAGGTTGTTCAGAAGGTAGATTAGCATGTTCTGGTAAGCCTTTTGGTGATTTCCAATAAAGATGACTTGTCGCTCCTAATTGTTTAACAACAGTAACAACTCTCCTTCAATCATAAATTAAACTATTGGAATAAAACAAAGTTTGGACACAGGAAGTTATTAACCGAAAGAGGGGTTTTGCGTGGAAAGGCCATTTGCTTGTTATTCCAGTGCTCAGAACACATTCTTGGACTCATAAATCTTTCATCTTAGATCTATTCTTCTGCATCTGGTGGACTTCAAGGTTTTTTTTTAACAAAACCCAGACATAATATCAACACAGCTTAGTCCATCTTATGTTATAAACATGGAGAATACCAGAAGGATTTTAAAACTCATTTTGCACTTTATAGCAAAGATAGGTTGAGTTTAATGGCTTTTTATAATCTGGTCTGACAGGTGGGTTAACTAACAGAAACCCTTAGAGTATGTCTGTCAAACTGGTGACCCAGATGCATCACGCGCAGGCCACACCCATCCCAGCTCCGCAAAGGCAGAAAACGTCACGATACATCACGTGACGCGATCAACCTATGTACTCACTATGGCAATTTCATATTGGTCATTTCAAAGTATTTTTTTCTAGGCTGCCCCTATGAAATTGTCACTAAGACATTTTAAACACATTTCAGAATGTTGCATATTCATTTCAGGGGCAGATCTATTTCCAGGACTGGCACTTCAACACTGAGAGCTGTTCTTTCTCTTCTAGTACATGCAGAAAATGTATGATGAGAAAGTTTTTCTAAGTGTTTGCATGTGTTTTAATTGCAAAGGGCACTATATGAAGATACTCCCTCTTTGGAGAAACAGTTGTTCAGAGAATTAGGAATCCAGCAGGTGAGAGAGAAAGACTGCTCCTTGACATCACCTACCTTGAAAGAATACTCTAGCCTGACAAGGAATGGGAAGTTCACAGCCTGAAGAATGCGTTTTTCATTGAGGGTGTGCTCAATCTGCTTCAGTTTAACAACCTACAATACAGAAACGAGATCAAGTCAGATACAACCTCCTCTTCAAACTTGCTTTGCAAACCAAAGATCATCAACATATCCAGACTTACTTTCTGCTTATCAAGGATTTTCATGGCAAAATAATTTCCGGAGTCCTTGTGCTTCACAAGCATCACCCGCCCGAAAGAGCCTGTACCCAGGGTCTTGAGCCGGTCGAAATGATCCAAACTGGATGTGTTCTGCAAAAGGAGAAAGAAAGTGGGGGAAATGGCTTCATATAACAGGCTATAGATATTACATTTGGAGAGACAAAGCTTCAAGATGTGGGATGATTAGGTTTTGTCTGATTGACAGCCCTCTTCCTTTGCTATATTATAGGTGATTTCAAAAACCTCCACTTCTATGTTCGGGTCAAGCGTTCAACTATTAATTTCGTCTATTATCAATATCTTATGTAGGATTTGGAAGAGTTAGTATTCCACCACTAGAGGGCACAAGATGTAAATCCTTTCAGTAGGCTAGTAGTACATACAGTACAAGCAAACTTAATCCACCAAGAGTAGTTTAATATATATTTTATCTCTAGCCAACAACACCTTTCAAATAGTACAATAACACCACCAAAACCTGGAGTTTGTAGTTTAACAGCGTAATAAATTCCCAATGTGCTAGTTAGGCAACCAGGCATAAAGCAGATAGTGGAACAGAGAGAGAAAAAAATACTGCCTGTCTTAGACTCTGAGGTTGAGAACTACATTTTTGCTACTTAGAACATGGTCTGCGGGCAACTGAATATTTTTGAACAGTTTGTATCATTTGTCCACTCCTGGTACATACAACCATCTGGATAAACATTGCTGATATTTAGTGACAGATAGCTGACACGAACTAAATTTATGGAAAGTAATGTCCTTCAAAGAGAAAAAAGGTGTTATATATTTCAAGATTATTTACATATAAAACACTAAATAAACTTTAAATCACAAGAGCAGGAATCTGAACCATGGGTAAATTTCTAATTATACAGTAGTGAGATTGAACATTTAACACTGATTCAAAGTTGGTTATCCTGCTTTTGAATTTTATGTTTTCAGCTTATACCCCAAGGTCTGCTCTCTCACACTTCAGCTATAATCAGTATTCAGATCATTTCCTGCGTTGATTAATTACTGAAATAAAGTTTTTCAATTCATTTCCATAAAAATAGCAAATCTGAAACTGAAACCTAAACTTTCCCCCACAGAATCTCTATTCCCCTAGATAGAGTAATTTGGTGTTCATATTAACATCAAAGCATTTGCATCTGGGTAAGTACTAGTGACAGAGGACAGGTTTCTGACGAGCTCTTTGAAAACAACAATGGACACAGTTAAAGAGTCAAAGCAAAACGTTTTCATATCTCTAGAATTATAATTTTGTAAAAAACTATTTGCCACCTTTCAGATTTTCTGAAAACATGCTAAGTACCAATATGAAAAAATAATCAATGCCCTACATTCAATAACTATATCACAAGATCTTTAATTTCTATAACTGCATTCAAATGCTTCTTGTAATTGATCATTAGGGGTATCCCATTCCTGGGCTTATTTCTTCATAGCAAATTGCTTCTATTCAACAACATAGAGGATTTTCTAGCATAAAATGTTTGTTTTAAGTGTTGCCACAACAGTTGGAGGAGATTTAGGGTATTTTTTTGGACCATTCTAAAACTGAATTTGTTCTCCTTCAATCCATTATCTTGCATACTTGCTTTGCACGTTTAGGATTACTGTCTTCCTGATCCATTTGGTATTTCATTTTTCAGACAGAGGGCTTGATATTCTCATGTGGAATTTTCAAATACAAACAGAATCCCTGCTTCCTTCCTGGTGGCAACTTGTCTTAGTCCTGGGACAATAGCATATTACAAAGCACTCTACCCCTCTAGGTCTTACAGTTGGCATGAGATTCATGAGATAATTGTGAATGCAATGAATAGTAACCACCATACTTACTAGCACTTAAATAGCCCCAAAAGTCTCACATTTGAATAGAACATTCCTCCATTAAGCGTGGATAGTTATTCAGATGATTTTTTTGGGCAAAACTAAAGCAATAACTGATGTTCTTCTTAGTGATCAATGGCTTCTGCTATGTCACATTCCCATTTGTACTAAGTGCTTTTCTGATGGTGAAACCATGAACTCTAATTTTAGACAACTGAGAGAAGCTTCTAAACCTCTTAATGTTCTTCTAGGCGTTTTTATGACTTCTTGCTGACTTTATCTTGCACTCAACTCTTGGTAAGATTTAGCTATTATCTCAAATCTAGTCTTCAAGATTATGTTTCCTTCTGTGAATTGGTGAAACGTCAGAGTTTGAAAATGGTTTTGTAACTTCTTCCAAACTGGTTGGGTAAATAAATAACTACATTTTACAGAGAATTTTGGATTTTGAATTTGTGAGCATATTATTATGCATCTCTAAAATTTGTGCAGTTAAAACTTCATAGGGTGATGGGAGTCAACGTTTGTCAGATTTATATTGGACAGAGCGGCCCCCAAATAGGTTCAATTATTTAATGTAGTACTCACTCCCATATAGGCCTTTATTTATTTAGAAAATGTATACGACCACCCATCTCTTATACACAATTCTGGACAGCTGACAATTAAAGCAGAATAAAAACAATGGGAATAAAAACCAAAATAGCATAAAACAGCAGCCAAGAACTCTCACACTAACCAGAAAACAGACTCACTCCTAAACACTCGGCATAACCACAAAACATGCTTACCCATATTTATCAGGGCCCCAGGTTTAATAACAAAACTGTGTTTTTAGTGACTTGTGAAACGTCAGGAGGATCATTATTTCTGAGTGGGTGATGTTCCAAGGGATGAATCCCAAAGCACTTCTTCTGGGTCCCAACAGATGACTTTTTCTCATGGATGGAACCCAGAATACGCCTCTCTTGCTAGATCTAACAGGATGCATAGGCCCCAGTGGAGAGAGATGCGTCGGTAAGTAGCCTGGCCCCAAGCCAGGAAGGGTTTTTTAAAATAGGTAACCACCAGCAACTTGAAATACATACTGGTATGCTTTCAGCTGAAATGACTGATGGGGGTAGGATGGTTATATTTTCATACTGACAATATTACATGTTGGATGATTCTGTTATGAAATAAATAAAACAATTTCCAAACTTTGGTGGGTTTTGTTTCTTTTGTGTATCCGTTGGACCCATATGAAGCTCTCATAAAGATAATGCAAAGATTTAAAATATCTGAAAGAACATGAGTATCTCTTCATCCAACTGTACATCTACATCATGGCACTGGTTTTTAGGTGTGCCTGTGTTTTACAAGACAACATTAGAATTCTTGACAAACTTGTTTAAACACAATTTCAGTCCAATTTGTGGTTCCCTTTACACACCCATTGTCATTTTAATTAATGACAATGGGTCATTCTTTAAAGACCCATTTAAAGAACAATTTCAATTCCATTATTCATACAGAAAAAAAGAAGAAGAGTTGACTATGAGAAATGCAAGGCTATCACCATACCTGTGATGGATTCTCCCATTTCTTAAGGAATTCTTCTTTGGCTTTTACAAGAAACTCCTTCACTGTAAGAAAGCAGAGGGGAAGAAACAATGATGAAAAGGAAGAAAGATGCTTGAAGACCTCAATGGATGAATAATATAAATTTGAGGAGGCTTCAATGGGAAGCAAGAGTCCCTTTTTGACAAGTCTCTCTCTCTCTCACTCCTTTTGAATAGCATATTGATGAATACTAGATTCATTTATTAGACCAGAAGGAGCCTCTTTTAACAAGTCTAACTTGTAAGAAGTCATTGTTTCCAGGACTGTAGAAAATAGCATACACACATCCCTCCAGGACTTGGCTATTATATTCTGGATTAGAAATGACCCACGATTGATCGATGGCTTGCTGAACATATGATAAAGACTTACCTATTAAATCCATGCTACTCTAAAAGCCCCAAATCCAATCCTAATAATTAAAAAAGCTACTGTATCAGCTGTTCTAGATTACAATTGCTCATCTAAAGGCCTATCAGCATAATAATTAATGGGCTGAATTACATGTGTTGCAAAAATATGGATGACTATTAGACGGCAGGAAAAAGCTGCAGAAAACATTACCTCTTTGGATTTTTGCAGCTCCAATGTAATGTCCTAATATTGAGGAAGTATCAGCATTTATTTATTAGAAACGTCCCCCAGAGATGCCACCAAGATGATAAATAAACCAAAGTACAGGTAGTCCTTGACTTACAATCACCATTGAGTCCATTTTTTGCTGTTGTTAAGCGAGACATTTGTTACATGTGAGTTTTGCCCCACTGTATGATCTTTCTTGCCACAGTTGTTAAGTGAATCACTGCAGTTGATAAGTTAGTAACCTGATTGTTAAGAGAATTGGGCTTCCACATTTACTTTGCTTATCAGAAGGTTGCGAAAGGTGATCACATGACCCCAGGATGCTGCGACTGCTACAAACAAAAGTCAGTTGCCAAGCATCAACATTTTTATCACATGACCATGGGGATGGTGCAATGGTCATAAGTGTGAAAAATGGTCATGTCACTGTTTCATTGCCTTGTAACTTTGAATGGTGACTAAACGAAGTGTTGTAGGTCAAGGACCATCTGTACATTAAAACACCATTTAAAACTACAAATAAACTTTAAAAAAATTAGGATTGCCTTACTCGGGTTTTCAAAATGATGAAATAAGACCAATCTTTATTTTATTTTATTTTTTATTTTATTTAGATTTATACCCCGCACCTTCTCCTAAAAGGACCCAGGGCGGGTCCTTATCTCTTATCTCTTCTTACATGCCAAATACAGTTTCAGGGATCCCAGCCATTTAACTGAGAGCAGGCAACTATTACAGTATGATCAAATGAGGTACAGACACTCTGAGCTCTCATTCAGGTTTCAGAAAACAAACGAATACACAGAATTAAAGATGCAGTGGTGAACCCACTAGCTATTAAGACTAAAAAGCTTTTTTCCTCAGATGGCAATTGCCAAATTCGAAACTTGGAATTTGGTACAACTGCTTTTATGACTGGAAGTTCCGTGCATAACTTCCTTCTTTAAGGAGATTTTCATGACAGATCCCAAAAATCTTTTTTTTTTAACTTGCAGTTATGGGGCATTTTCCAGAAATGAAATTCTCAGAAAAATCTGGGCACGCACAGATTCTTCTGGAACATATTCAATACTTCCAAACTGTTGAGAAAAATGGAGGTATTTGCAACTAAGATACTCCCTTTAAGCATTCTGCAGTCACCATGAATTTATGGAAAACAGCAACTGCAGCTATGTTTTTATGTTTAAAGCAATAATTATATAATGTGTGTGTGGAAATACACATTCTCTCTCTCTCTCTCTGGTAACTGTACACCACAAACCAGATTATATGCAAAATTTCAGGGCTAAGCACAGCACATAGGAAAAAGAGAACATGACTCGCATATGTTTCTTGGTACCAAGTAGGGTATACTTCCTCCAAGTCCTCCCCATTCAAGGTCATCCTGAACTCACAGCCCCTGTTCAAAGAGCAAATGGCCTTTGCACATCTCCATCTGGTGTGCCAGATGCACTTCTTCCTAAATCAGGAGGTCCTTCAGACAGAAGAATGCCCTGGTAACCTCATGGCTTGAAAATCACATGTTTCTCACGGGACTCTTCTCAAAGACCATTCAGAAGCTTCAACTAATCCAGATACAAAGGAATGGGCAGTGGTGGGCATGTTTTGGGCTGAACACATAAAAGCTCTACTTTGTCATCTGTGTCACTTCCGGGTCTGATTCAAGCTGCTGGTTATCGTCTACAAAGCCCTTCACACAGCATAGAGTCGATTATTCGAGACTGCCTATCTCCCAAGGCTTCTGGCTGGCTGTTATTCTGTTACATCGCCTATCTTCTGGAATAAGATCCCTCCTAAAATCTGTACATATTTATTATCCCAGCAATGCTTCAGTTGAAAAAGCCTTTCTATCAAATTATAAGACCACACAATTAGGACCTATTGTGTAGTGCGCTTCAGTAGGTAAGAACCAGATCAGCATAGCTTCAACAGCATTTAGTGGCTCAAAACTGGAACTGAGGAGCAGCAGGCAAATGCCTGTAATCTATACTCTGGGCCCACGGGGTCTTAACCAATCATAATGCTTGAAAAACCTGCCCAAATATGAATGTTCAAAGTTTCTTTCCAAAATAGCTAACAGTGAGGGTCATCTAAAGGTTAGTTTCACTTTAGCAGGGCTTAACACAACTATAGCAGTGGTAGGTTGTTAATTTTTTTACTACTGGTTTGGGTGCGCATGCGTAGAAGCATCTGAGCGCAAGGGGGGAGCCTCCCACCACCGCTACTACCGGTTCGCCCAATCCGGGAGCAACCCACCTCTAAACTATATACATTCAATACATAAAAGGACTCATTGACATAGATTAATTTTGAGACAGCCTATTCATAAAGAAAGATGAACTCACAACAAAACAGAATGCTCAAAGAAAGACAAAAGGAATATTTTTTTTACACTGCGCATAATTAAACTTTGGAATCTTCTACCATAAGCTTGACTGGCTGCAAAAATGTTTTGGACCAATGGATAGAAGTCATGGGAATCAATGTCTATTAGCCTTGATAGCAATGGGACTGCTTCTGAAGGCCATCTGTTGGAAGATTAGTGCGCTTCCTTATGCAGCTGGTTGGCCACTGAGTACAGAAAGCTGGACTAATTGAGCCAGAGATCTCATCTAGCAAGCTATTGGTTATGCACTTATATTTCTAAGATAATGTATGAATTCCAGAGCTAAACAGGCTTTCCAAAATCCATTTGAGGGTATGATGGAAATGAGAGATCTTTCTTCCTAAATAGTAGAAATCCAAACATCCCTGTGCCTTTTCTCTGTTGTAATTACAGCACAGTAAAATAATCATAATTAATGTTGTTACCTTCATGTGCAAATCTGGAAGAGAAATAGAGCCCACAACTTAATTACTTAAATTATTTGAAACTACTAAACAATTTGGGTTGGTTATAAGACAAATAATCATATCCTCATTCTGTCCATTATGTAAGCTTTATATTGTTCTTGATTATAAATTTTTGGATTTTGCCATGAAATAGCTCAAAGGTTTATGGAGATCTGCCAACATGAGAAGAATAGGCTTTAGAAAGCAAAGGGTGTAGCTCTAGGCTGAGACTGTACAGCTTAAGCGATCAGGCAACTAACTCCTCACGCCAAAGTCTCCATCTGAGCTATGGCATCTTGCCAATGTTACAATTAGGAAATGGAAGACAAATTTTACAAGACAAAACTAAGTAGTACTGCTTGAATAGTAAGGGGTGCGTGTCTATTTACGGTCACACTGCTGTATTAGGGAAACCGTAGTTATTCTAAATATATTAACTTAAGAGTGGAATTCTCAGGGGCCCACTATTAGGGACAAACATATTACAGTTTACTTAAAATGGGCTGGAGGAGTAAAAAAGTCCTTCTCAATTCTACACTGGATACAGAAACATGGCCTGGAAGTACATTCCCAGAACCCTCTCAGCTCTTTTTCACACACATACATTTTCTCTTCACTTACTGAAAGAGGTTTACGCTTCCACTATTGTTGCTAGAAAAAAGGGCTTTTCATTCTTTCCTGTATCACAGGACTGCACTTTCTTCCAATATGAAACCCAGAAGGCAAAAAAATAAAAATAAAATAAAATAAAATCCTAAAATACCTGGTTCTGCAAGAATTGCACTAAGCCACCTGGCTGCCTTCAGAACAATGTTGCTGAGCACCATCAGCGATGTTTCAACACCAATCCTCCCAATTCTTTCACAATGCAGCAGAGAAGTTTTCCTGTAGCTGCAGACATGTAGCTGCAGTTCACAAACTGTCTGACCTACTTTTATCTTTTTTACTTATAGAGACACACTAGCCTACACTTTCTTGCAGCCTTTTTCCCATTCCTCACAGCAATTTCTTATGTTGCAGAGAAAAATCAGGCATTTTGTTCTCTTGTGCATGCTCTCTCCGTGTTATGCTCGCCTATGACCTATCCAGATTAGCAGTTCCCTTCTCTCCCTCAGATCATTCACTTCTTTTATAACCAGAAGGATCTGAGTTTATGGCAAAATATCACAAGCCTTAAGGCCAGACTCAATACTGGGTCTAATTTGTCCCCCACCATAGGCAGGCAGTCATGCTGGCTGAACATGAAAGAACGTCCAACTAATATAATATATCTGCTTATTATCTTAGCAAGGGAAGAATTGAACCATTGTGAATCATAAGATTCAGCAGTATATAAATTATCAGTGGGAATCCTTAGCAGCCACTGTATTCTTTAAGTAGAGCAGTTGGACAGAATGGGAAAGTTGGAATGAAAGACAAGCTCTTCATATTTGAGTTCAGTCCATGACAAAGTTCATGCTACTTGCTCGTAACAGCTCCCAGGTTAAGAGAAAATTAAAAGTTCATAAACAACATTGTATACAAACACGTGTCTTCATAATAAAAATACATTAATAAAGATGAAATGCTTAAGAGCCAGATATTCCTTTTTCCTCCCTTATATAGGAGTCTGAATTCTTAAAATTCAGATGGCCAACCAGGACAAAATAAAGTTGTTCCAGAAATTTGATGTGACCGACTGACCCCCTGCTGTTCATTTGTAATTTATCTTTTATTTTATTTTGGAACACAATCTAACCTGAAGACATTGATTGTGATCACATAACCCTCTCAAGCTGGTTCCTGAAAAACCAGGAACCTTAATTTGCACATTTCATTGAATCACAGACCACCTAAAGAGGTTGGCTTTGCAGAAATGTCTACCCCTCACCCGCACAACACAAAGAAAAACAAAGCAATGATCACACCTAAGGTTAATAATAAGCAAACTTCACACATTGTGAATGCATTAGTTATTTGTTAACTAATCTGGGTAAGCATGCTATATAAACCATGCTAAGATTTATTTCCTACAGTACAAGAAACTATTTAATAACAGGGGGCTTCCTACATAATCCATATTTTATGCAATGTTGTTCCCTAACTTTCATCACAATCGTGGTGTGGCAGACAGTTCAACTTGGACCAAGAATATTTACACCTAAGCACAACCATATTCTCAGCCTAAGGGAGAGGACAGTTGTTAAAACTACAGCCTTACACTAACTTCTGAGTTTTGGATGACAAAATCTGTTCATTTCGCATATACTGCCTTGACTCTGGGCATGATAAACATGTTCAATAGCAAGCACTTATTTATACCCTTATTATACTGCACCTGAAAAAATGGGAATCTTCTCCCAAATGAAATATGTATTGCAATTAAATGTGTAATGTACAGTAGCATTCTATGAGACTACAATGCATTCTTACTCAGACACAAATATGTTAAGGATTGCCTCTGCAACATTAAATATCCAAGGGGCACAGCTGATTGTCGAGTAAAGAGCTGCAAGGTTCAAATAATAATGGACAAGGCCAGAACAAAAATTATATTTTATTGTGACTCACAACTGTACATTCTGATCTAGACTGGTGTGGTTTTTCCAACAATGGCAAACAGAAGACCTTAGACTCAATAACTATTCCATACTGTTTGTCCACAGCATCTGGTAAGCAGATATAATCTGTTTGTGTACAATCTGTATGATTTACAGCTATTAATAGTTTTACCTGCAATACATGATACTGTTTTAAAGCCTTTGGGAAACAGCTAGCCAAATTTCCTGCAATGAATCTCTTGAGTTCACCATCCATCGCATCAAATAGTAATTAACTAAAATTTGTCCTGAATTTCTTTGCTGGCATGTTACTCTTCAGCCTCAAGTGATAATGTTCTGAAATGGGAATGCTTACTCTCTCTTCACAGCATTAGTAAATGTTCTTTAAGACTTTCTTTAAAGGCAATTCCTATCAAAATGCATAGTATATATTTTATATTTTCTAATATCTATGCATTTCTTTAGTTTCCCCGATACATTCTTCTACAATATATATTCTGAAATTAGGCTTGAAATTGCATGGTATTCTGAGAGTAAGCAGACTCCCACGTTTAATGTTAGTTTCATTTGCAATCCCTTTCATAATTGGTCTATTGTCTGGTTTGTTCTTTTCAGCAGCACAATGAGCTGACTCGCAGGTCCTACCTCTCTGTAATTTAGATCCCATAAACTTATGTACAGAGACAGTTTTTTTGTCCTATCAGAGAACACTATGCATTTGTTCACTTTGAATCTCACTTACCATTAAGCAGCATATGCGAATTATCCAACTTGAAGACTGCTTTGCAAAAACATTCCAACAGGCTCTCCTTAACTTATGACTGGTTGCTTAGCGACTGTTCCAAGTTATGAGGGACTCCCAAAAGGTACTTATGACCTGGATTAAAAGTTCGTAATTCTGCCCCCCACCCTCCAAATTATGTCATCACATTTTGGGTGCTCAGCTATCAGCCCACATAAACCATTATTTACAGCATCCTGCTGCCTTGTGACCACGATTTATGACTCCCCCCATCCAGAAAGCAGCATTTTCCACCAGTTTCTGGCAAAAAACGTTCAGAGTGGAAATGGATTTGCTTACAACCACTGCAAAAATGTCATAAAATTGTGTTGAAGACATAAGTGCCTTGACATATGATGGTTATGATATCCGACTGAAATTCCAGGCTCCATTACAGTAGGATCTGCACTCTTTGGTAACCTTTTCCCTAGATGTTTTGGAACCCCAATAGTCCATGCTACAATACAATAATATTCATCTTTTTTTTCTTAATCTTACAGACTCAACCCTAACTCCTTTTATTTCCCTAATTAATATCCGAAGGTTTTATAATGTTTATTTTTGACACATCTGTTTTAAACAATTTGTTTACTAAATGCTTATTACCTTCTGTGTTAGTATCTTACATTTATTTTCTGAGCAGTGGAACACAGCCCCCACTTCCTATCACAAAAATCAAAGTCCTGGTCCATCTAACACAGGACTATATTAGTCTTTCTTGGTCTATCTAGAGATTCATAGGATGAAAGAGACATCCTACATGCAAAGAATAGGATCTACCACTCAGTCTTCCCTATAGGCAGCCATAGTCTTCCCTTCTATTGGGGAGGGAGGGGGAGGGAGGGAGAGACAGAGGCAGGCAGGCAGAAATCCTAGAGAACACAGTTGTCATTGGCAAACAAATGTAACTCATCTGTTAGATATTGTTTCAAGAGAGCCCACATTCCTTACAAATTGTTACTTGTTTAAAATTTCTAAAATTCTTATTTAACATTTCAAAATCTCCATAAATCTACAGGGGCCCTTCTGCAAAAAGGCCAGTGGTGACATCATATAAAAACACATAAGTTCTTATAAAACAAATTTTGCATTGCATTTCTAACTGTAACAGATAAAACTGCTGAGGCTTTCTAACCTATCCCAAATAATCCTCCACTCTATTAAAGATAGGGTGATTGGGACTGTTTCCAACTTGAAATGCAAGGTTTTGGATTCCTACAGGGGTCGTTTAATCATTGCCAGTAACCCCATTGCTTTATTTGTATGTATCTGTGAGTTTCACATAGTCTACTAATTCTAGGTGTGACTCCTTTCTTTCCTCCCCAAGGGAGGAGAAAACAATGATTTGAATTTTGGAGGAGGTTAATAACGGCTTATCTCATATTGAATGTGCAAAGTCCAGTTGATGGATTTCCACACATATTTAAAATATAGAAGCTTCTGGATAGTAGACAGCAACAAAGGGTAACTCAATAGCTTT
The DNA here is from genome assembly GCA_039707465.1 of Rhabdophis nuchalis. Taxonomy (NCBI): domain Eukaryota; kingdom Metazoa; phylum Chordata; class Lepidosauria; order Squamata; family Natricidae; genus Rhabdophis; species Rhabdophis nuchalis. The sequence continues at coordinate 127,815,815 of CM077646.1, forward strand.
TATATGTAATAAATACATATAATTAAAACTAGATGTAGTTTAAAAATTAATTACAGAACACCACCAATACATTTTTAACTATAGAAGTCGAATATGTGAAAGAGATGCAAATGCACTGGTGCTCTTACAGGCAGAGGAATGCTTTCAGGGCCCTACCAGAGACTGAGATGCCGGTGGAAATAAATGTATTTGACCACCAGAGGGCTCTTGTGCTTTTTCAGCTAACTGTTGTTCTCACTATCCAGGGATGGGAGGGCCCTGAATAGGATCTGCCAGCCATTTCAGTTCTAACACGCACCACACATTTTCAATCAGTGCCCAAATTGCAAGCATTGCAAAGGAATACCAGTACAACAAATGTTTCAGGAAGAGATTCAGCAAGGAAAAGAGCAGAAACATATACGGTATGCCTTATTTCAACAGAGTTGCAAATAAGACTTTCCATAACACAATGTTCTCTTGCCCCAGTAAAGTTAGTGGCACTCCATAAATAAAGGAAACAAACCTATTTCTGTTGGTTTGGCGAGACTCAACAAACCCATCATCTGGATTAAACTGATCCTGTTTAATCTCAGCAGAGCCTAATATAGTGACTTACCCTAAATAAGCCCCGGAGATAGTAATAATAATCCTTCAAAGCCACTGCTATCTACTTCATGTATTTAAACACAATAACTAGTCCATATATGGATAAGACAATGCAATCTAAATAAAAATACCAAGCAATAAAGCAGAATAATCACCTTTACTGCATTCATGATCACACAATCCTCTGAGTTCATGTTATTCCCCATGTGTATATATAATCTCTCACTGCACAGAAACTGTGATAATTAGATATATAATTTCATCCCTTCTTCCCTTTCCTTCAGCAAACAAAACAAAAACAAAAACAAAGCAGAAGCTTTTCATCAAGAGAGAGAGGATCTTGTTCAGCATGAAGGGATGTATTTTTATGTTGTATTATGCATGTATTATGTATTTTTATGTTGTACGCCACCCTGAGTCCTTTGGGAAAAGGGCGGCATAAAAATCCAATAACAGTAAAGAGTAAACAGTAAGGGTACGCCAAGAAAGCTGCTGAAGCTGTTAAATCGCCAATAATTCACATGTAAGCTGAATGTGATTTTCATGAACCTGATCAACCAAAAGCAAAATTTACAGACCTACGTCATTTTCCTGCACCTCAGTTTGGAAGAACGTCTTTGAGGAGCGAGGAGCAACCTATCAAACATTCATCCATTTATGCAATCTGCTGTCCATCTCGTTATAAGGTGACTCTGGGCAGCTTACAACATTAAAATAAAATTATACACGTGTATGCCAATGTGTATACACACACTACACCTATAAAAACCACATTAAAATTGAAATAAAACACAAGTTATAACTAAAGATGGGGAGGAAGGGAGCAGTATATATGGGGTGGGTAGGGTAGGAACTGCTATTACGTTAGTCGACTACCTCCAGCGTGATATTCTCCCATTGGGGCCTCAAGCCAAATGGCAGAGCCAGGTCTTTAGGTTATTGTGGAAAGTCAGGAGGGTGGGAGCCAATCAGGGACCATCATGTTCCAAAGGGCAAGGGTCACAGCAGAGAAGGATCTTCTCCTGGATCCCAGCAGTTGGAATTTCTTGATGGGACCTGTAGCATTCCTCCTCCGCCAGCATCGGTGGGGCAAGCTTGTCCCATAGGGGTGAGACGGTTCATCAAGTAACCTGGACCCACATCATGCAAGACTTTATAGGTAATAACCAACACTTTAAATTGCACCTGGAAGCAGGCCAGCAGCCAGTGAAGCTATTGGAACAGCAGTAAAACATGGGCCACTTTAGGAGCCCCAAAGACTGCCCACGGTGCTGCACTGGTTGGAGACCCGAATGCTCTTCAATGGTAGCCCCATGTAGACTGCATTGCAGTAGTCCAAGTGTGAAATGACTAGGACTTCAATGTCTGGAAATTTATGTTCTTGCACTTAAGCTGCTGTACAGCTTAAAAGCTGCAATGTTCTAGATAGCATACTGTATTTGGTTAAAAAATCAAAAAAACAAACCAGCAAACAAAATGAACCTTGCACTATTAATGAAAGTCTTAGTGTTCTTTAGAAAAAATAATTTTGTAACAGAGAAGCAGCTCATCATAAAGCAGCTCAAAGGAAAGCAGCTCGTCTTATTCCGTGCAAGCCCATCTCCTGAATATAGTATTTAAGTTCATGCTCTAGTTTGAGTCTAGTCATCACAAAACTAGAGTACCAATTATCTGTAATGAACCCCCAGAACAGATGCAACGGTACAATACAATTTGGAAAAAAAAAAAGAATGTTTTTATTTATACTGGTCTGTTGCCTATTTTTGAGATGGGAATGTTTTTTATCCAATGCTGATTTATAAATTCAACTACATTTATAATACAATACAATAGCAGAGTTGGAAGGGACCTTGTAGGTCTTCTAGTCCAACCCCCTGCGTGGGCAGGAGCCCTATACCATTTCAGACAAATGGCTATCTAACATCTTTTTAAAGACTTCCAGGGTTGGGGCATTCATAACTTCTGGAGGCAAGCTGTTCCAGAGGTTAATTGTTCTGTCAGAAAATTTCTCCTTAGTTCTAAGTTGCTTCTCTCCTTGATTAGTTTCCACCCATTGCTTCTTGTCCTGTCCCCAGGTGCCTTGGAGAATAGTTTGGCTCCCTCTTCTTTGTGGCACCCTCTGAGATATCGGAACACTGCTATCATGTCTCCCCTGGTCCTTCTCTTCATCAAACTAGACATACCCAGCTCCTGCAACCGTTCTTCATATGTTTTAGTCTCCAGTCCCCTAATCATCTTGGTTGCCCTTCTCTGCACTCTTTCCAGAGTCTCCACGTCTTTTCTACATCGTGGCGACCAAAACTGTATGCAGTATTCTAAGTGTGGCCTTACCAAGGCACTATACACTTCACGTGATCTAGATTCTATCCCTCTGTTTATGCAGCCTAGAACTGTGTTGGCTTTTTTGGCAGCTGCTGCACACTGCTGGCTCATATTTAAATGGTTGTCCATTTATTAAACACTTTGCTCATTCCACTTCAAAAATAGGATTCATTCCCAAGGAAGCTCTTACTGTGTGACTACTTCTAAATTTCTGGCAGTTTTTCTTCTTCAGGTTTTCCCCGTGACCATCTGTTTCCTTGCAGTCCAGTTTAGAAACTCTTTAGATAAAATTCCAGGAGGAAATATTGTAATAAATACACAATCTGAATTCTATTTTCTATCATTGAATTATGCCACAGGCTAGTGCATGCTCATCACCTGGCAAAGGTGCAATTTGTATAATCCCCAAGAAAAAAAACTGCTTTGCAAAAATACTGAAGTCAATTCTAGTAATTCAGCATTGGCATTACTCTTGATGTAGCGTTACTCTGGAACAGAAATAAGAACTTAACATCAGTTCTCTACTGTTGGCACCTGGAGGGTTAAATCAAGATATTATTCAGCACTGGGAAACATTTCCTCCAAGGAGATTTCCAAAACAACACCTATAGAAAGTCAACATTTTGGCTAACAAGTCTCTTGAGGGGCAAATAATGGCAATGGTGTATAACTATTGTTTGATCTCAGAGGGGTGTTTAAACAGCTAAAGAGCTTCAGCTCAAAGCAAGCAAAAGTCAGCCTTAGCATTTGCAAATATTCTTAGGATTTTTTTTCTTCCATTCAACTGTATCTGATGCCGAGACTACCTAGACAACTTCCCTCATTTCAGGATTTGAAACCAGAGTTTGCAGTTCCAATCAAATTATGTTAAAAACCATTTCGATTTGCAGACTTCAAATTTGAAGTTGTGGATATTTTTAAAAAGTAGCATACAAGTGTAGAACTTAAATTTTTCATTATCACTGATATCTCACTATTCCTGTCAAGGAACTAAAAGTACCATACTTGATACAGAAAAAAATGTACTGTACAGGTAGTTTTGACTAAACATACAGCTTCTATCATGGGTAAGGGTGTACAGCAGGGGTAGTCAACCTTTTTATACCTACAGCCCACTTTTGTATCTCTGTTAGTAGTAAATTTTTCTAACCGCCCACTGGTTCCACAGTAATAGTGATTTAAAAAGTAGGGAAGTCAATTAAATTTTAAAAAAGGAAAGTGCATCAGTATTGGACAAAACCCCTACCGCCCACCATGAAAGCTGGACCGCCCACTAGTGGGTGGTAGGGACTAGGTTGACTACCACTGGTGTACAGGTAGTCCTCAACCTATGACTACAATTGAGCCCAAAATTTCTGTTGCTAAATGAGACAGCTGTTAAGTGAATTTTGCCACATTTTATGACCTTTCATAAAGGCCATAGTTGTTAAGTGAATCACTGCAGTGGTTAAATTAGTAACACGGTTGTTAAGTGAATCTGGCTTCCCAATTGACTTTGCTTGTCAGAAGGTTGCCAAAGATGATCACATGACTCCAGGACCCTGCAACTTTCATAAACATGAGTCAGTTGCCAAGGGGTGAATTTTGATCACATGTCCATGGTTATACGTGTGAAAAATGGTCATAAGTCACTTTTATCAATGCTGTTGTAACTTTGGTCACTAAATGAACTGTTGTAAGTTGAGGACTACCTGTATTTGAGTATGTCAGTCCTCATCCAATGCTCTATCTCAGGGGTCTGCAAAGTCGGCTCTTTTAAGACTGGTGGACTTCAACTCCCAGAATTCCCTAGCCAGCTATGCTGGCTGGGGAACTCTGGGAGTTGAAGTCCACCAGTCTTAAAAGAGCCGACTTTGCAGACCCCTGCTCTATCTAACTAGTGCTAAATAAAGCACATACTGGCTTTATTTTTTAAATGAGACTGGCACAAGAAGTCTACATAATGGAAGCTGGGATTGTTTTAACATGAATTTGATCTTAGTCATAAGATTTTTGAACACAGGCCCAAGGGGTGAGGAGATAGTACCTAGCAGTTTCCTCACTGCTGAATATACATAGATTACTTCACAGAACTGTTATTATGTTCCAAAGCCAGAAGATGCAACTTTCAGATAAACATAAGCAGATATTATTAGCAACATAAAAAAACTTTCCTAAAAACCAGGACAGAGATATTCATCAGCGAAGGCCAAAATAGATGCAGGGCTAAATACAAATTAAGAAGATAGACAATATTAATATTAGACAGGGACAGGAATGGTTTTTAACCCATCTCATTCCACTATTATCCCAAATGAAGTTTTTGCCCACTACTATTACCTTTGGGGAGCAGGAGGAAATGTACTATATGCGCCTGAAATAAGTGACAAATATATTAGAACTTTAAAAAGCAGAAGCTGCTTCATTACAAAAAGAACTCCTTTTAAATGCAAAAACCCAATGTATTATTTATTATTGACACTATCTTCTTTAGGAAAGAAAGGCGATAATGTCAAGGATAAGTCCTACAAAGGCGAAGATTTAAATAAGTCAACTATGTATGACAATATACCTGCTGCAGGCAAGAAGTATAGATCTCTTTATTTCCAACAATCTCCTGTTCCAGATTCAGCATTATAAATGGGATTATAAGTACGCATGCTGTTTTAGTGAACCCTGCCTTTCAGCATATGCTGCAAGAAAAGGAACTGATCGGGGGGGGGGGGGGGGGGGCAGGAAGGAGAAGCAGAAGGGAGGCTTTCATCCCATCTGGAAACCCATCATTCCTTACCATCCATTTGATAGGCTTTATTCCCAGGATCCCATCAGGTGACCCTGCTGTTTTCGAAGTCACCACCATAGTTCACAGTGGGTTTTGGGAAGGGCTGACCTGATGGCTCACAAAGGGCTTTGCTCTTGGAGGGAAAAGCAAACAGGGTCCTTGCCTGCAACATAGTCATTCTGCAAGCCAAGCGGAGCACCTTGTCAGCTCAGAGCCAAGTACAACAAAGAAGATCTGTTGTGCCTTCCTTCTCTTCCTTTGACTGCACCAGTATGGACCTCCATGTAAGAAAAGGGAGGAATCCACCATCATGGTTGTAAAACCACTTTGCAAAGACCAGCTGGTTCCTTGAACTCGGTAGGTTCTTCCTGGAAGATACATCATGCTTCCTATTCCTATGGCTTCAGCTTGGAAAGCCGAGATATAACTTGGCATCATGGTCTCAGTTTAAACTTTAGACACATCCACTGTTGTACAATTATCTATACATCTATACTGTAAAGCTGTACATCAATATCACTCTTTCACGCAAGTTCTGAAAACAACTCTTCTATGCAAGTGGAGCACAGTTATATTAGTTATAAAAGAAGGATGGCTGCATTAGCATATCTGCAGAGGTGGTGAGAAAGGGAATTGCATGATGACAATGCAAAGGGGAGCGTTTTGTTGCCAGTCACAGGCAGTTCATTCACTGGCCTATCACAATAGTTGTCGTAGATCCTCCCACACTCCTTTCAGATTCACCAAGCCAAGAGTAGCTGGCATTGTTAGGCAATTTGCTTGTTTTCAAGTAATGTAATACACATCCCTTTGTATTACCCAGAAACAGAGCAACAATAACAAAAGCACAAAGAGAAAGACAAGCTTCATGCTGGTGCTGGTCCTGTCCCCCCCCCCCCCCATAAATGAAAATAGCAAGAAATCTGGTCTGTAAAAGCGCCTTAAATCTTACCCCCACACCCCTCTATAGAAATTGTTCTGGAACCATCTTGTCTCTTTGGTTTTTGAATACTTTGGCTAAGGTTTTTGTTTTTATATATCAAGTGAATTATAACTGGCAAATGCTCAGATAAGAAGTCCCTGAAAATAAAAAATAAAAATAGAAGACTCTTCCGTAGAAGCAACACTATCAAAGACAGCTAAGTTTAAACCTCATTTTGGGAAAAGAAAAAGAATAGCACAGACTTAATATTAATGTCTATAGGATCAATTCCTAATTCATATGAAAATGCCAAGGAATAGATATAGCAACTTGTTTAAACCTTGTTCAACAAAGGCCAACAAGATAACAAAACATGGAGATCGCTTCCGGCTTCCGGACAAGACGGATGTGTTTTCTGACACGTCCGCCGCTTGATTCTTTTGGTGAGCGCCTTCAGGGGCAGGGGGGCTCCTGTAGAGAGCCCCCACCGTACGGGCGGCTGTGGGAGGCCCCCACCCAGATGGCGGTTGGGGGGGGCGTGCCCATCTCGCTCCAGGATCTGAAAGACAGAATGCGGGGGGAAGAGTCCTCTCTCCGAAGGAGTGCTGGAACAACAAAAGTTTGGAGAACGGGCTGAAACGCCGGAGTTGGAGGACCGCACCGAGACTCTGGACAGCTGCGCGGACTGTGAGTTATTGACTTTAATGCACTCAACTCTTTGAAAAGAAGAATAGAGGGGGGAGTAGCCAGAAACCCCCCCTCGGAATTAAGCAGCATTTTAAAATGCTTCCCGGAATCGGGGAGAAGGAAAAAGTGAAACATCCGAATTAACATTAAAGAAAGGGAAATGTATTACCATATATGGAGTTGCTATAGAAACTTTGTATCCAAGTCTCGCTATAGCTAAAATGAAACTTTCGCTAACTCTTCACTACCGCTAACAGGGCGGAAAAATGGTGCTTCTTTGTTCCCAGCAGTAAACATTCTTTGACTTGAGAACATTCCTTCACTTTTACAAGATCAAAGCCACCCAAGCGACTCTCAGTGTTTCTCCCATTGCGAGCCTTTTTACTTTTTTTTCTTGATGGATGGATGATACAATTGTTTCTCTGGATTTTACACAGTACAAAATTTTGAACTTTGAAAAAGACTTTTCCTTCTCTCGGACTTCACTGACTGACTGCCCATCGATGCCATCTTTTGCCACAAGAACTTAAAATTTTAACAATGGCAGCGAAAAAGCCTCCGTTGGGGAAATCACTTTCCGCTCCACCCTCTACAAAGGCTAGTCCATCCTTACAGCAGGCAAAAATTTCTACAATGCTGCAGAAAGAAACATCAGGAGAGGACACCCCACCAACAATAGAAGAGATGCTGCAAAGCATAATGAAGGAAATAAGAGAGATCCGGAAAGACAATATAAGCACAAGATTGGAATTACTGGAGGCACAAAGAGCTATAACAGAAAACAAACAAAAAAATTGATGGGTTGGAGGGAGGGGCAGTTGAGATGAGGGAAGAGATGAGGGAATTTCAGAAAGATATTACAGATATTACTGATCATATGTCAAGAATGGATTTTGAAAAAATGTCTTTTTTCTTAATGTTTCAAAACGTCCCAGAGTCAGACTCTGAAAATTTAAAAGATTTAATGAGCATGATTTTAGCAGAATATACCAAAAAGAATAAAGAACATATCTAGGGGGATATAGACCTGATTTATAGAATTAATTCAGCATATGCCAGAATAAATGATGTACCCAGAGAGATTAATATTAAATTTGTAAAGAGGTCAACAAGGGATGATATTCTGAGAGCGCAGAGGGGAGGGCCTTTGATATATCAACAAAAAGAAATTGCCATATTGAAACAGATCCCTAAAAAAATTCGAGAAATAAGAAGGAAATATTCCTTATCAAAAAAATTATATTAAAAAGGGGTGTGGTTCAAATGGTTAATGCCAGAGGGAATGTTGGTGTTCTGGGAGGGAGGCAGAGCCAGAATTAAAACAGTAGAAGAGGCGGAGGCCTTTCTTAAAAAACACACCTCAACCCTGGAGGACGAAGTTGTGGGAACGGGAGGGGCCATGGCTCCGCCCACCAGCGGTAAGGAAGAAGAAGAAACAATAGCAAAGAGGCTAAGATCACAAAAATGATTTTTTTTATTTTGTATTGTAACTCCTACATGGATGTTAACACGAATAAATGATTGAATGCATGGAATCTATGACATGAAATGTATGTATCTCTTTCAATAATTTTTATTGAAATTATTTTGTATGAAGTCTCAGAGGAGGTTACCAACCCTGACATGGAAGCTCTAAAACATTTGTTAAATACCCTACACACCCCTTTCCTGTTATAAAATTGTAAAATCAATAAAAATTGTTATACAAGAAAAAAAAGATAACAAAACATGACAGATATGTCTTGACTGACAGATGTAATTATCAATTTACTATAAATTTCAATGCTTGCAACACTTACAGTCCAAGCTGGTAAAGCAAGACCTTATCATGTGGTAGAAGTACAATGTAAATGCAGCTAAGTTATAGAAATGAGAAAAGCTTTAATTAGCTTCAATACATCCTACAGGTAGTCCTTGTTTAGAAATTACAATTGAGACCAGCAACTCGGGTGTTCAGTGAAGTGGCCGCTAAATGAAACTGTGACCATGCTTACCTCATTTCAGCTTTCCTTTGCTTTACAGACCTGCGAAGATCATAAATACAAGGATTGATTGCAAAGTCACTTTTTCATTACGGGTAAGGATTACCCATACTATTTTGGAATAATATTCTCTTAGAATAATATAAAAGCATGAACTTTCACCAACCATGAAATTCTGTATTAAGCTATGATTTGAGAGGTGAAATATTTTAGTCTTTTCTGAAGTTAAAACTGGACTCTGAATATTACATGATGAACTATAATTAGTGGAGCTAACTGTTTGACCTGGTAGTTCAGATAACCAGAGGATGCACATACAGCAACCAACCTCTTATTCTGAGAAGTGTTTAGAATATTAGCTGACAAGTCTCTGCTAGAATGGCAACCAATATTTGTTTATCAGTAGTACATAGGAAGTAGGGATGACAAGATCAGGGACCAAGCTCAGAAGGCATATACGCAAGTAAGTGAGTAAACTCCCTCAGTGATTAAGATGGACAACTCACACAGCCATAAAAGTTGATAAGGCCACAATAAAGAAGGAATATTTATCATATGTGATGGTTTTGAAAAAAAAAGACTCAAAAGTACTAGAAATATACCAAAGCCTCCTGAAAATTCTGAAAATAAAATTGGAATTAAAACCACAAATATTTTTATTAAGTAGAATCCCAAGAGAACATAAAGAGAAACTATCACCATTTATTAAGAAGTGACAAGAATCAATCTGGCCCAATGAAAGATTGCTGACAATATAAGATTGGGAAGCTAAAATAGGAAAACATGCAGAAATGACTGTATATCTTCACAGAAGGCTTTCCAAATTTAAGTAAGAACAGTTCTCACATGTAAAATAAACTACACAGTAAGGCAAACTAAGGCATTTAAAATACCGTATTTATTCGAGTATAACACGCAAAATTTTCTACCAAAAAAAGAACTCAAAGTTTGGGTGCGCGTTATAAACGAGGGTGCACGTTATAAACGATTTTTATCATGGCCGCACGTGTTCAACAACGTTTGTCACTTACAATGCTTAGTCTGAGCCGAGAAAAAGTGAAACAAAATTTTATACCGATTTTAAATCGAAAATTAGGGGGGGCGTGTTATACACGTGTGCGCGTTATACTCGAATAAATACGGTACCTTTATTATTTAGAATATAAAATAGTCTTTGAAGAAAAAGAGAAAATATTAAAAATAATTAAATGGAAACAAACAATAATTGCAAACATTGAACACATAGTATAAAATATGTAAGCATCAAGCAAGCAAGCTGGGTGTATCTGAAGCAAGGTAAAAGTGATGAAATATTGGTTAGTGAGTTCTAAGGAAGAGGGAAAGGAAGTACTAGTTGATGCAACTATCATTTGATAAGTATTAATTCTTTCTTTGGTACTTTAGCAACCAAAGTTGAGCAAGGGCAATTTTAATCCTCTCAGTTCATTAACCCTTCATAGACAGTAAAGCACCTTTGTGGTCTTTTGATACCAATATCAACACCCAGGTCCAGCATCAGCTGCTACCTTTTTGTTAGATGTCAGTATCTTCAGGAGGGTCTTCTTCCATCTACCCGCTTATAAATAAATGACAATACCAGCTTTCCAATATAGTTGTATTAGTTGTATGCTTTGTCTAACTCTCAACAAATGTGATACAAAATTTTCAGACTATCTATGCTGATCAAAGCATAGTATTGTAATATATAGGTAGTCAGGCCTTGACTTATGACCATTTGTTTGCTTTACGAGACCCTTGGAAAAAAAGTGATTACTTATGACCATCACCCCTCTTCACCCTAGATTTGGCACTTGACATCTAGTTCACATTTACAATCAGCTACAGCATTTTGCTGTCACATAAATTTGATACATGATCTTCTTTGCCAATTTCTGGCAAAAAAAAAAAGCCTATTGGAAAGGCTGGAACTGCAATTGCTACATTTGCTTAATGACTAATGTAAAAGTTGTAACAAATCAGGTGATTTGATTTGCAACCATGATGATTTCTGATGGAAATCCCAGCCCTGACCTTTTACAACTGTATGGGCACATATATAACCACTCCCTTTATATATTATTTCAGTCTTGTATACATTTTCATCATGATTCTAAAGTACAAATTGTCCTTGCTTATCCACCACTCATTCAGCAATTGCACTGAACAATGGGTGCTTACAATTGGTCTTTGGAGTTCCAGCCACAGTAGCATTCCCATGTGATTGTGATCCAGGTGCTCATTCCCAGTTCATGATTATGACATTGCACTGTCAAGCACTTGCTATTTGTCAACTTACTTGCCAGCTTCCAATAACCAACCAATGGAGAATCTGGCAGGAGGCTGCAAGTAGTGACCATGTGATACCATCACTTAAAGATCAGCAGTAATTTGTTTAATGATGGCAACTGGGAGTGTCGGAATTGCCGTCTTGCTTAGCGATGGCAATTCCAGTACCAATTACGGTCTTTAACTGAGGGCTACCTGTAAAATGATTAGGGCCAGCCCCATGACACATCAGGTTGAAGCCAGCTGTTGGCCACCATTTGAGAGGTAGTGTTGAAGTGTGTTAGCTCATAATTATAGAGGGTAATGAGACACATTTGGATGCTACTTCAGGCAGTAAAATATCTTGGATTTGCATTACATAGATTTCTTGTTGGCCAAGTAGTCTATCCTTGTGCCAACTGAATACAGATGTTCTGGACAGCTGTGTATTGTCATGGTGAAAATTCTTTGTTCCAAGGGTCTGACAGTCACTATTTTTTTACAACACAAAATGCCTGTTTGCATTCCTGTTTGCTAACCCAAATCAAATTAGTTTGATGTTTTTTCAATTTTGTTTTAAAGATTCTTTTTTCTGTCCTGATCATTTTGAGGAGAAACGTCAGGTTTTATTTTTATTATGTTTTCTTCTCTCATTTTTTTCCACACATCAAGATTTGATTATCTAGTTTTTATAATTTTTAATAATTTTTATTTAGTTGCTCTTCTTTCTACTTAGCCATCATAATAGTTCATGATGCTAACAGTTCATAATTATTTTCCCTTAACTTTATATAGTTTTTAGTCTCAAACATTCTCTTCCTATTAGTCAGATTCTGATTTAAAAATAGCATACTCCAATTATTTCTTTAACTTTTTGAAGAATACATTTGTTCAGAACAAATAAGAGCCGTATTTATACTCCATATATTTCCTACAGATAAATCATTTCTGATAACAGATAAATCATTTGTCTAAAATAGTATAGGGTTTCCTGCCTAAGCAGGGGATTGCACTAGAAGACCTCCAAGGTCCCTTCCAACTGTTATTCTATTCTATTCCATTCATCCCTAATGTTGTGTGTTCTTAATATTTGTTTATAAGACTATTTTATCCCCAATGGGAAGAGATGTTAAATGGCTGGATACTTTATATTTTAAAGTGACAGTAGGAATAATTTATTTCCTAGTAACCATTCCTAGAACCTCGAACAGTTTTGAAGGCCAGCCAGATTATCCTAACATACTACAATTTCCACAATTCATTCTGGCCCATCTAATTTGACTGAATGACTGGATGTTTTTACTATTTATTTCTCTTATAATCTGAGTTAAATCCCTACTTTCTACTGAACATTGCAGAAATCCACTTAATTTTACTTCAGTGCTTATGCAGTTATCCAGTGTTGTCTTTAAATATATTCTTAGATAGAAATCTCAAATTATCAAAATATTTCATTCATCTTGTAATTTATCTTTGTTTCAGTAAATTCCATTTCTAGTACTGTTGCCAAGGAACAGTTGCAGCTTGGAATAAACAATATTATCTAGTCTCCATTTCAGTGTTCCTCTCAATCAAGCAAATTTTTATAGAATTTGAGAATCATATAGTTGGAACGGGATTAAGACGTCACCAAGTCTAACTCCTTGCACACTGCAGGATTCATTACACCATGCCTCACAGATGAGTAGCCTGCCTGTGTTTGAAACTTCAAATGAAGACAAAGAAACCACAGTATGCAGTAACCTAGTCCACAATATCTAGGATTCAATTCTTAATAGGAACTATTATTACCATATGACTTCTCAGACTATTTTTTAACAGCTCTAGTGATACATTTGATAGTGGTGATAGTGGTATTAAAAAGTTATCCAGCAGTGATGAACTTCTATAATTTCTTCAGGACTTTATATCTGAGCTCAAAATACAATCTCTAAATGTTGAACGGTTTTCTTCAACCCAGATTTACTCACACCATCTTATTATTTATTCCACAGTAGCGACAGCATTGTCACTGCTTTCTTTTTCTCTCTTAAGAGTTTCCCTATTTTTTGTCCTTGCCAGTCTCCTTTTCACATTTCCTTCAGATACATTATGCCAGTGATGGCGAACCTATGGCACAGGTGCCACAAGTGGCACGCGGAACCATTTCTTAGGGCACACGAGGCATTGCCTGTCCGCTCCAGCATGCATGTGTGCGCTGGCCAGATGATTTAGGCCTTCTTTTGAGGCTGTTTTTTGCCCTCTGGAGGCTTCAGGAAAGCTCCTGAAGCCTCTGCAGGTGGTGAGGGAGGCTGTTTTCACCCTCCCCAGGCTCCGAGAAAGCCTCTGGAGCCTGGGGAGGGCATAAAAAGCACGTCAAAAGCAGGGGGCCGTGCACATAGCATTGCACGACTCCCCTGCGCTCCCCCCTGCTTTTGGCACACAAGCCAAAAAAGGTTAGTCATCACTGCATTATGCATACCATTACAGATACTGTTGTAATGATATGGGGCTTTCAAGTGCCAAATGCAAAAAGTATGCTGGTTTGCTTAGCACTGTAAACAGGTTGCCAATTGCAAGAATCTTTGAGTCAAAGACTGAAGCAAGTTATTTTTTCACTTTTCACTTTCATTTTTATGTATAGTATGTGTTGAGTTGCGGTAAAAATATTGCTGTTGCTTCTTACCATAATTCTGTAGTTGTTTGTGAAGGCAGGATGCAAACAATATATTTAAATATATCTTACATGATTTGCAATCTGAAATCTTATTCAAAAGAAAGATGTCACCCCCCTTTGACCAGTTTGTTTGCATATAGTATTCAGATTGCCACCCGTCAGGTTCTGTGGCCCCAGGGAGAAAGGACTCATTTCAAGTGTCCATTGTTCTTATAGTGGAATATTCTCTTACGAATACAACCCGCTCAAAGTTATTCTGTTGGAAAATTCTGTTCTGTTTTGTTTCATTCATGCATTTTCTATCAAATACTATTTTCGATGTAAACATAAGCAGCAACAAGCAAACCAGTATGGGGCTTTATAGGTGCAGAAAGGAACATGCTGGATTTGTTATTTTGTTCACATGGAACTAATGATTGGAAAATTTAATGTGTCTACTATCATTGACAGATTACTCTCTGGTCAGTTTGAGATTAGTGGAGAATATAAGATTCTGCAGAAAATGGCTAAAATACTCCAGCTCCAAACAGTTCAAATGGCTTCCCACTTTGTCAGAGATACTACTATCATTCTAGCTATCTATGGAATACAAAATTAATCCATAGGTTAATTCAGAAAGTTTCCTAACAAAAAGCTTGATGTTTGTCTTGAAACTCTAATTTTCAAACATTCTGCAACTCCAAAAGCTTTACCATAATGCTTAAATTTCTTTGTCCATTACAGTGGTTTTCAATACCACCTATCATCATTCTTAGTATTAGAATAGTATATTTGGGGATTACTAGGTAATTCTTTTGGATATTGTTTGACTGTTGTTTCAATTATTTCTGCTAAGCTAAATTCAGAGAATAATGGGAGGATACTGTTCAATACAAGGCCACTGATCTACGGTGACTTGTATTTATGAAACCATTCAGAAAGGTATTCTATTGAGAGTATCCTCAGAATAACCATGATACTCAGCTCTGCTGCTCTTTAACATTTAATTTCAGAGATGTATTCTGAAATTCAGTAATAGATTAGATAGTCATCTAAAACTCTGAATAAGATTAAATTAAAAGAGGTAGTTAGGAAACAGAGTTTATAGCCAAGGTTATGCAATGTTCCCTGAAAAAAACAATTCCGTGGACTGAGAGTGCTCCATGATCTTCAGCTGCCAGTGAAAACTAGGGAACTCATACTTCCTCAGAAGTTGCATCTAGACTTAGAGCATTTAAAAAAATCTGTAACATGTTTTTCCTATGCTTTTAAATATTAATTTAATTTACAATCGTATTTTTAAAATGTTTCTATTGTTCCCTAATTTTCTCTGCTGATCAAGAGCTTATCTCAGCAGAAAGGAAGGTATACTTCAAATAAATAAATGAACAATTACTGTAAATAGAAGTTTATAATTATTTTGAAAGAATTCAGCTCATGAACCAGGAACAGCCCTTCTTGTTACAGTTTTCCATACTTGGTGCAAATCTAATTATATTATGTAAGTGGCTAATTAAATCCAGTATTTATAAACGTCAGCTGGTTCCATACCCAGTGACAAGTTCTCTAAAGCTGTTTTGTTTGTAATAAAAGTCTGTCAAAACTGACTTCCAGTTTGTTTCCAAGTGCAAAGGCCATATAAAGAGAGGAAAATGCAGAGTGAAGCAATGCCATGTAACACAGATGCAAACTGCAACAACTTCAGATGTGTTGTGCTAAAACAATAGCAGAATATTTGCCAGGAATAGTTAATACTTGAATAGTGACATAATTTTGTCAATATGTTTGGAAGTTCATCTATAAGCAGAGAAGATTGCATACAACTGCCAACTTGCCCAGGGCCAGTTTTGGCCATCAGGTTCAGCCCAAGAACAGAAGACGTGATTCTGAAATAAATATCTAAGAACCCCAGAATTTCATCATATGACCAACAAGACAGTTCTTGTCACTTATTGGTGAGAAAGAACAGTGAGTCTACCTTTGGAAAGAAATTAGATATCACATCCTCTTCAGACAAATTATTGCTTAAAAATTGTACACCTGTTTTCCCGAAAATAAGCCAGAGTCTAATTTTCTTTTGACTCCCGAAATAAGCATTTGGCCTTATTTTCGGGGAGATCTTATTATTTTTGAGGTGCAGGAGGCGAGCGCGATCACCTCATGGCTGCTGCTGTGTTGCAATATTTCCAGGGAGGTCCTATTTTTAGGGGAGGGCTTATTTTAGTACATGCGCTCAAAAGCCCAATAGGGCTTATTATCCATGGAGGTCTTATTTTCAGGGAAATGGGGTAGCTATACCATTTCTCTGACTGTCTCTTTTTAAAAGTCACTTTTTGATTTATATAATCATAGTTTACATTGGAACTAACAAACAGTGTCATAAAAGGATCACCTGAACCAGTATATCAAGTTTATCACAATAAACTAATTCATGAAGCCCAACAGCCACTCTAAAGATTAATTTTATGACACTGTGAATCCAATAGAACACAGAAAGTAAAACCTGAGAATAAAAGTTAATGCAATATATTTGTTAGAAATAAAATTAAAATTAGTATTTTCATTATTGCTTCAAGTGAAATGAATGGGTAACATCTGGCCATCATGCAGTCCTAACTGGTTTTTTGCAGCTGAATTATTACAACACGATTTTCTTTCAGAACCAGTGAAGTAATAAATGAATTAAACCTCCAATAGGCTTAACGTGTATGTGTATGTGTATGTAGGTGTGTAGGTAGGTAGGTAGGTAGATAGATAGATAGATAGATAGATAGATAGATAGATAGATAGATAGATAGATAGATAGATAGATAATTGTTTTCACAACTTCCTGTTAGGGTCCCATTAAGGGAGGAGACATATTGTTTCCCTCTCTGCCTTTCGGCTCATCACCAGAGACCATCTAGATAGAGAACCATGAAATTACGTTGTGTAAACTTTTTTAGATATGTGTGTTAGTTTTATGAGCTGATCAATAAATTTAAATTTGAGAGACCAAGATAGATCTATTTCGAGCTTATTAGCTCTCATCAGTTGGTCACACCCCACTGGGATTCGAACCGGGGCTGCAATGCATCCAAGACAGAAGCCTAGCCATACAGCCTAACCGGCTCTACCCATTGCATCAACTAAGACAGGAGTATTTAGTATAGATAATTGTTTTTCACAACTTCCTGTTAGGGCCCCATTAGGGGAGGAGACATACTGTTTCCTTTCCTGCCTTTCGGCTCATCACCAGAGACCATCTAGACAGCAAGCCAAGAATTACGTTGTGTAATTTTTTAGATATGCGTGTTAGTTTTATGAGCTGATCAATTTTAGTTTTATTGATCAGCTCATAAAACACACACACACACACACATATATAAAAATCAGAAAAAAATAGAAAAGGCAGAAAATTCATCTAGCCCATCAATAATATGATTGCAATTTCTTCTGGTTCTCAACCACCAATGTTACTGTGCATAAATAAACAAATGTAATATGTTAAGACTAGAGAAGTCAGAAAAGCTTGGAATTCTTCAAACTAGAATCTTTGTTGCATTGATAGGTTATTTTAATTTCAAATATTTTTGCTATCTGAATTACTACCTTTGAAACCTCAACCATGATACAGCAGCTTGATTAAAAAAAAAGGACAGGGCAATTTTCTCAAAGGCATAGTACATTGTGACCCTAATAGATTTAAGAATAGAATTAGTGTCCATGTCCTCAACACCACAGTCTCAATTAGAGGTTCAGAATCAGCTAACAAGCAGAGTAAATATCACTTTTATGCGGTTTTAATTACAGAACTTCCTTAAGCTAAGTTCAACTCTTGGTGATTAAATGAACTTGTCAATACTGTTTTTTTGGTACCAAATGGGAAAGGTTCACCATTGTTTTTAATGAGTTTTTTTTAGGAAGACTAATTAAAGTATTAACCAAATCAAATTCTGTTCATATTTTCAAATATCTTAAATTGATTAGATACTGTTAAATGCTGCCACCCCTAGCTTACTTCTAGCTACAAAAGACCCTTGAATACTATAGGTCAGTGATGGCTAACGTTTTTTGGCTGGCATGCCAAAAGGGGGGGAGCGCAGGGGGGTTGTGCACGGGCGTGCCATACCCATAATGCTATGTGCGTGACCCCCTGCTTTTGGCACACTTTTTTTGCCCTCCCCAGGCTCCAGAGGCTTTCTAGGAGCCTGGGGAGGGTGAAAACAGCCTCCCCCCCCACCTCCAGAGGCTTAAGGAGCTTCCCTGAAGCCTCCAGAGGGCGAAAAACAGCCTCAAAAGAAGACCTAAATCAGCTGGCCAGCACACACAAGCGTGCTGGAGCTGACAGGGCAATGCCTTGCGTGCCCTAAGAAATGGTTCCGCGTGCCACCTGTGGCACCTGTGCCATAGGTTCGCCATCACTGCTATAGGTACTTGGAATAGAACTTAAGTATCTTCAATATCCAGTCCTATGAACATAGTATAGTATAAGATGATTGGAAAAGATGTGGCCAAAATGGAGGGAAAGAGACTGAGCTATTTATCCATTAAAAAGTTAAGAATGAAATCCAAAGTTTTCTCAGCTGAAACATTTCAATATAGAGTACATACTTACAGATGTGAAAGTGTGGTTAAACAACATATAGAATAAAAAAACAGTAGATTTTTATATATTTTTCTCCAAGGCTTTTTATTTTATTTCTAAAATAGATTTACCCCACCCACCCAAGTTGGGGAAGGTTAAGCAATTTCAAATATACAAAACAATATGGAATTTGTCTGGGTGTGTACAAAATATTTCATGAACCTATACTAAAGTGGTCAAGTTGATTTTATTAAGCGACAGATGGTATTATAGAAGTTAAATGAATTTAAAACCCTTTAAAATAAACATTACATTTAATTCTATATTTGTCAAATGATTTAAAAAGTCTGAGGAGTATCTATGATTTTGCTTGTTTTAACGTTATCTCTTAATTCCTTAAAAACAAGGAATCATATGTTTAACTTCCATGCATGCAGGTTTAAACAACATAAAAATACCTGCTCACATTTTTCCTCACTTAACAGATCTCCAACAGAATAGAATACTTTATTGGCCAAGTGTGATTAGACACACAAATAATTTGTCTATATATTACTGCATTACCCTGCAAATTACATGGGATTCCCCCCCATTCCCATCTGAAGAGATCTGCTAAATTATAAAATGGCTGAAGAGAAGAGGGGGGAAGGGCTTTACAATGGCTACATTCCCCCCCCCCTCCAACACACAGATATTTTTCTAGCTCTCTCTTTGCTCTCCCATTTCCAAGCAAATACATTTTTATTTAGATTAGACTTTACCAACATTTGTCTTTTTATTGCTCAACCTATTTTATCTGTTTTATCCTCTGGTTTTTTTTTTTTTTTTTACTAATTTTCATATCTTTTTCTATGTATTTATCCTTTTCATTTCATTGCTAGTTAGCTTACATTTGTATACAGAATACAAAATGGGAATAAAAGATATGAAAGTACAGCAAAAACATTTCGGAAGCAGTAGAACATAGTTTCCGAAATCTGCAAGTGCCATCGCGTACTGCTCAGAGGCTATTACATGAGGAAAAATTATGTATTGTAAAGATTACTTGGAGGTTGGAGATACTTCCAATATAATTTACTGGATTCCCTGCATGGATTGCCTCTGTGACTATGTAGGACTGGCGCGGAGGAAGCTAACCACCAGGCTGCAAGAACACAAATGAGCGGTCAGATGAGGAGATCCAAACTCACTGAACAAGGACTTATATTCAATGTTGCAGCTACTAAGATTGTTGGACAAACAGGTACAAAAACAGCCAGGGAAGAAACAGGCCCCTCATCAGTCAACAGGAGTGCTGATTTACAATGACTTTATCAAATACTTAGGAGGCAAGGGCTTGGAAGAAGAAGGAAACAGCCAATGACTTAATAGACAGTCATCAACCCACCCACCCCAATCAACAACTAAAAAGCCACACACAACCAGGCACCATATAAATACAACACCCAGAGTGTGTTGCACGTACTGTACTAGAGAGAAGTTCCTTGAGCATTGGCTCCAGCACGAATTTGAAAGCTTGGAAGACTAAACCTCTGGTCCCAGTGATTGAACCAGATTAGATTCCAAAACATTATCCTAGGATACGTATATTTGCTTTCATTTGTAATTTAAAAAATATATTTTGGCAGTGTAAAAAACCATATTGCACCAAAACACTGATGTACACTAAGCCTTTTGCAAAGGCAAAGATAGACTGGTCATCCAATTAGTCATAAAGGGGCTAATCAAACCTATGATTCAATGAGAAAAGGTTATAGGAAATAAAGGACTTAGAAAAGATTTGAATTGCTTATACCTATGTCTCCTAATGCTGCCAATCATGAATTTCAATTCTCAGAACTCCTATTCAACTATTCTCATCTAGAAGTTGCCACGATTGGGAAACAATACTAGCTTAAACATTGGAGCATAAATTATACTACAAATTAATGAGGAAACAGATCATATTTCACCATGATAACTTTTCAAAGAAGTGTTGTGTTAGTTGCTTCATGCAACTTTGTCATAATTTTAAACTTCTGTTTTGATGGAAGACTATCTAAAAATCCTTAATAACCAAGATAATATCAGCTTGGATATCATGCATTTGACATCTGCATTGTATAACTCACATAAAGAGGCTCTGGTGAGACTTAAGGTGATGTGGAGAAACAAACAAATGGCCCAGCTAATGCTAGCTTGCAATGACCAACAAAAGAAGTCATTTTTACTTGGTATCAGAAATCCAGCTATTCTTTAAATGTATGTTCTGACCCTATAGAAGAGATGCTTACATCTCTCCTATAATCATCTTAAAAGATTGTGGAATATATAGCTCTCATTTAATATCCATTTGTTCAGTGATAGCACCAAACAAGGGGGTACTTACAACACTTTCTTATAGTTGTGGCCAGCACTTTCTCCTGTGGTCACATGATTGCTATTTATAACATTCAGTGCTGGCTTCCAGTAGGTAAAGTCAATGGGGAAGTTGGCAGGAGGTTGCAAATGGCAATCATGTGCCCCCAGGAAGCTGTGACCATGTGATATTAACCTAACAATGGCAACTGGATGGCCAGAACTGCCAGTAAAAGTCAGCGCCATCACGTCATGTCATGCCCTATGACTTTGTCGCTTAGCAACATAGTTCTCGGTTCCAATTACTGTACAGGGCTACCTGTACAATTTTATTCTCTTTTCCATAGTAACTATTAGGTGGATGACAAACTGTTTATTG
Source organism: Rhabdophis nuchalis (assembly GCA_039707465.1). Classification (NCBI taxonomy): domain Eukaryota; kingdom Metazoa; phylum Chordata; class Lepidosauria; order Squamata; family Natricidae; genus Rhabdophis; species Rhabdophis nuchalis. The sequence goes on from CM077646.1 coordinate 127,837,260, forward strand.
TTGTTTAGCCTTTAACTGTCTTAGATCACAAGACAATATTACTTGAGGCATTGTCTCCCACAATTATATCTACCCACCTCATTACATCTGGCAGGAAAGGCATACTCTGCTTCTCATTTATTAGGCCAGAGGTCCTCAGACCATGGACCGGCACCGGGCCACAACATGCCAGAAACTGGGTCACATAAACAAGAGAAGCCCCATCCACGGGATACAGGCAGCATGCAAAACTACGTCCCCTTTGGGTTTTGGAAAAACCTTTCTCCACGGAACCACTCTCTGGTGCCCAAAAGTATGAGACAATGTCATTCGATGGGGCCCAGGAATAATTTTCTCTCTCTCATGATACCCACCTTTGGAAGAGCAACCCAACGGAAGTTTGGACTGGACCCAACCTTGCTGGCTTTTTGTTAGTTCTTAAAGACATGATTATATTAAAAGTATAGCACACCCTGCACTAGTTACATTAAGTGTTGGCTGTTTTGTTTCTTAGCCAGGCTGTCAATTATGTGTATCTTGTTTTAATTGATATATGATTTATGGTGTTTTAACTGTTGTTCACCCATCCAGGAGTGCATTAGAGATGGGCAGCCATACAAATTAATCAAACAATAAATACATTTGAAGCTAGATTTATAGAATGCAAGATGTGCTAATAAAGAAAACTTTTTTCAAGCTCACTGATTGAATGGACATCTGAAAAACCAACATAAAATTTCCACAAGGCTTATTAGAACCAATCAGATATAGTATCACATTTTTCTCAAGAGAATTTAATAGACTCAGTTGAGGGAACTTACAGTGAATTTAAGAACCAAGGGGAAAACAAAGTATTGTACTTCTAAACTACCTAATTGTTAAACATCAATGAAATTGCACAACAATTTGTTAAGCCGTAGCCGTATAAATGAGCAACAAAGATAAAAATTATCTCAGAAGGCACACAGAAATCACTTTTTAAATTCATATCGCTAGATTCAATATCTTATTCCTGGATCTTTTGCCTCATATGACCTCCTCCCTTTCTGAACCTGCTCTTCGTGTACAACAGGCTCAAATGCAGGAAGGAGGTACCAATGCCAAAAGATTAAAGGATCAAGACATCTAGCATCAGATATTCTACAAGCTTTATTTTAAACTAGGTGGCAATAAAAAAAAACCTTATTGTGATGATTTTGTTTAAACATATTTAAGCATAAAAGTTTGCATTTACTCCTTCCTACTTAAAGGAGTCAATGAATAAAGCATAGGCATTGGAAGGCCTTCTACCTACTACTATCCCATCATCTGAGATAGGCTACTCTAGAAATCAAGACTGAGCCAATGAAACAAATGAAGCACAATTTCAAACAAAATTAAATAAAAATTGTAACTTAAGTCACAGATGACAAAGGAAACAATAAGAACACTATCAAGACTATGTCTCTATGGTGTTTCATCTGCCTTGAACTGAAATTGCTATATCAAAAAATTAGAATAGGTACTCAGATTGAAACACAATGAAGAGCTTACATGGCAGGTGTGGCCAAAGAATACTGTATTTTTCGAAGTATAAGACGCACCTTCTCCCCCATACAAGAGGGTGAAAATTTGGGTGCGTCTTATACATTGAATGTAGCTCCACCCACCCACCGTCCCCCACCCTTTGGCCTCTGCCTCCCAGAAATTTACCTCCTTGCAGCAAATGTGAAAATGGGGTTTGCAGAGACTGCAACAGGCTATAGCAATCCCTGCAGCCTGAAACAGCTGATGATCAGGAAGGCACTTGAACTGAAAGTGAAACTTTCTGGGAGGCAGAAGCAGTTTTTTTTCTTGTGCTAATCAGGCTGTTTGCTGTAAGAAGGTAAGCCAATAACTATAAATACCTATAGAATGTTCAAATTATTAGACATTTTTTAAAAGAATGCTTTAATATTGTTACAGCTTAATACAGCTTAACAAAACGAAGCTTTTTAAAATAAATGCTTGATTTGAAGAGGCCCAATGCTACTGTATCTTCTGTTAAATAGCTGAGAGTAACTATACTTCCCGGAAGCACATCAATTTTAACAGCATTTGTACAAGTATAGTCTGAAATATAACACTATAAACAGTGTATATTGTCTGCACTGTTTGCTGTTTGTTGCAAGGAGGCAAATTGCTAGGCGGCAGAAGCAGATTTCCCCTCCTTGTTTTCCTCCCCAAAAGCTAGGTGTGTCTTATACTTCAGAGTGTCTTATACTCTGAAAAATACGGTAGTTATCAAGTGGGAATCAATGCTTGAGATATTAAAGAGTAAAAATAATTTGCTACTTTTTGCTACTTAAAAATGGTTTGTCTGCCAAGCAGAAACAACCATTATTCTCAGATACATATTAACACAAGCCAGAGGCCATTATAGAATAGCTAAATTGTTGACTGGGAGCAAGTGGAAGTAGAAATACGAAAATCAAATATATTTTTTCATCCATATGCCCATTCTCCAAAGCATTAATACGACAGAGAAAATTTAAGCTAGAAAGCGGTATATTAAACGAAGTTCCACCTTTGTTTTCTTGTCACAGCAATGCATAAACGGTTTATCACCTCTGCATGGAAACACATATGTGGGGGCCTGTCTACCATTTTCTACGTGGCAAGTTATTATATATTTATCTGAATCACATTTTCATATTACATGCAGATTACCCGTAGACTATTCAATCAATAACAATAAGAGTTAGTAACAGGATGGCCAAATTTGAGCAAATAAATGGATTTTAGAATAAAATGCTACACAACAATAAGCTCTAGTGTTATTAAGTAACCTACCTACCTTTAAAAACTGGATAATTTGATACAGAGAATGAGGTGGTTCTGTATTTAAAGCCAGAATGGCCTCCACAGTAGTGGTATCCATTTTTATGGGCTAGGCTGGGAGAGATCAGAGGCCTGTTTTAATGTTCTGCTCCACACTCAGGCGTTAATACCTCCACGTGTCATTATTAAAGAGCAGCAACACCTCTAAAGCTTCATTTGAGGAGCAGAGCTGTTGGAAACTCTGCATCAATTCCCACTCCCTTGGAAATCATGCTCAGTTTGTCAACTCACTTTGCTTATTCCAGGCAGCAGTACGCTCTGATTCAAAGACAGCCTCTCCAGAGCTTGGTGCTCCTGCATCACTCCATGGCCCCCAGTAAAAGATCCGCCCTGCAAGATTCTCCAGTTTCTGTAGTGCTGACATTTTACTCCCGTTGTTCTTGTTGGAGTCTTGACTATTTATTTCAGCTCCATAGCTCATGTTTCTCTTAATTTTATCAGTAATTCTTTTGTCATTCCCAGTCTGCTCTCAGAGCAAACACAATCAGGCAGCTCAGTCAGGATTTAGGAGAGCGCTCTCTTTGATCATTGCTATTTACCCACTGGTAGAGGCAAGCAGGGTGTTTTTCCTGTCCCAAAATGTGAAGTGGAGGCTAAAGGAAGCAACTGGAGAGCAGACACACTTCCAGCAAAGCTCTTTACATTCCCCCTCAGCTGACTGATACAGACATTTGGCTTGAACTGATTGCTCTCAATTTCTAACCAGGACAGAATTTCCAACAAACCCACCTCCCTGGACAAAAGCACTCATGTCAGTTCAGCAACGGCGACATAGATCTCCAGGGCAATCATCCATAAACATGCCAGATTTTCCCAACCCCCACTATACCCACAAAGGCTCCACGATGGTCCATTCCATATTGGAAGCTTGATCAGTTATACAGCTGGTTAGAGGGAGAGCGGCAGACAGATTTGATTAATACAGAAAGAGGGAGGTCTGCCAGACCGAGGGTAGCAAAGGCCATGCAATAAAGCTCAAAATAGCTCAGAGATTCTTTGTATCTCATTTGCTCTCAGAGTTGAAGGCAGGGCAAATAAGGATCTCATCAGGTAGGGAAGTCCTATTTTAAATATATATATATATGTTAATTCTTTAACAGGAACTAGTTTCACAGAGGTATTGAAATAATAATAATAGCCTCAAATAAAGAACTGGTTTAGTAGATGGGACAAAACCCGGTACAGCCCATAAAATACAAGTACAAATTAAGAGACTGCCCAAGGTCATATTTCTTTGTGCGAGCTACATTCTAGAGATGGAAATTTTTTTCTAAATGCTAAATTTAAATGTAAACAATTTAACTGCAGTAGTGCCAACCACAACTTTGGGAATATCTAAGCAATTCCAAAGAACTTTCAAGGAATTAAATAGAAGTATGAATCTCTAATATATCTCTAATCCAAAATATGCCAAACTACTAATCAAATATACGCCACTATCCTGCTTTTGAAATCGATCGGCTGCTTTGATCATATCCCCAAGCTTTAAAAATTACGCTTAAATAATGCCATCCATAAAAGAGAAAAATGGGTGGGAGAGGAAGGGAGAGAAAAAGATAAGGTATAAGTCAGGTGTCCCTTTCTAAAAAAAACTGCTTACCAATAAGATTCAGATTAAAGATGATAATTAAATATGACAGTAGAAATCTGAAGACCAAACTGATTAAAGGGCCAGGAAGAAGTCATTACTTTAGCCCTCTGAAGTTACGTAAGATATAACTGACCAGCCGACCAAACAAATATATCCACAGAAAAAGTTGGGTCCAAAACTGGAAACTGAATTCAGAGTCACCTTCCCATGTATTTTGAGGACTGCTGGGTTTAGAATCCATATCACCTCCAGATTACAGAGAGTTAACACACAGTTGATCCAGATTCAGGCTGCAAGATCAATTCTTCCAATATTGGATAGCCCCATCACCTCCAACACAGAATTACTTTGTAATTAAAAAAACCTGCATGGCAAGGCTGCACTTCTTGACAAGGATAGCATGCAGAATGACAGAGTAGTTTTGCTCTACTACTGTTTCAGAAAAAAACCCCAAAGGAACAGCCTTGAAGCAAGACGTCGCTGGGCATGATGCCAACTTTGTTCAAAGAGTTTAAAGGAACAGACACCCAATTTCAGATCTTTACAAACAGACTTAGTTTACAACTGCAAGAGGAAATTTTATACAGTACATACCAATCATTCTACTATAGGGAATAGGCAAACTGCAGAACGCAAGTCTCCCCAATTTTGTTTATGGACTAGTGATTAGAGTAACCAAGTAAGATGATCAAAGAACATGACGTGGCTAGAAAATACTTTAAAGTTATATGTGTTAGCAAGCAGTTTCTAGAAATCTTTGTGGCTTGTTTCAACATTGACACAAAATATAAAATTTTCAAAATATTAATATCAATTAGGTTATATGATAATAAAGAATGTTGATAAAATTATTACAGATAAACTGCAAAGCAAATTTAAGATACATGTAGTCAAGTATGTAAAATAAGGGAACAACCAATTCCTTTCTTAGAATTTGATGTACATGCAGGAAGAGAATTCACCTGTGAATAAACAACAGGTGATACACGTTTCTTAGCTGAAAGAATTAGAAATCTTAATTGGTTGCATTGAAACAAATGAATTCTCACTTCCAAAAAAAGGGTTAAAATTGTACAGGTGACATTTCATTAGTTTTTTTTAAAATTCTGTATATTCTTGGAGGTAAATCTTTGGTGGATTCAGCACAAAAGCTCAAAGTGTTTTTCTAATGATTAGGCTGGAATGAATATATTGAGCTAGAACAGCAGAAAACAAAGGTTGTATAAGTCAAGAAGTGAGACACAAGTAGGACAAACAGAATAATAATCCTTGAAAAGCTTTGCTTTCTCAGCAAGTCTCTGATTTCCCATGCGTCTAGAGGGTTATTTTATCACTCCAGCTATGGACATACAAGATTAGCAGGAATCTATCTAGAGAAAGGTTATTTAAACTGGAATAACTATAATCAGTTTGGGAGGAAATCAAAAATATCCCTTTCCTATATACTATTACCAAGTATTAGTAAATGCAGTCTCTAATCTTAGGCTTTCCTACAAAAATCCTATGAAGAAGAGCGTATGCCAAATATTTTCTAAATTTAGTAAAACTGTTGAAGAACAACACTAATTACTAATTAAGAACATAGTGTTACTTTCATATATTCTGATGAGATAAATATGGATATTATAAAAAATCTAAAGTTTAAATAACTAATTGTACAAATTAATTAAAATTATCACCTAATGCTTTGATGGCAAACCTATGGCACGTGGGGGCACATGAACTGCCACCCCAGGTCAGTTCCACTGTGTATCAACGCGCCTCTTCCACTGACCAGCTGATTTTTAGGTCTCTGCCCAAAAATCAGGGCACATGCGGGAGATGTGTGTGCATACACTGGGGTGTGTGTGTGTCTACAGGTGTCTGTGCAGGGGACAGAGGGGAGCGATGGTGCCACCCCATGCCCTGCTTTTTTGTCCCAGGAGGCTTCAGGGAGGCCTCCTAGGCCCAAAACGGTTCACATGAGTGTCACACATGCATGCACAGGGGGAGCACGGGTGGGAGAAGAAGCAGAGGCATGCGCACATTGCATTATGGGTATGGGCTGGCATGCTATCACGCACACGTGTTGTCACGTGTGCACGCTTTTGGTACGCCACACAATGACAAAAAGGTTAGTCATCACTGTCTTAATGTATACAAAATTCATCTTCAACTATACAGCAGGCCTTTTTCTACAGATGGTACAGAAATTATAGTTGGAATTCTGCAAGAGAGTAAAAATAATGCATGAAATGAATCTTCATGAATCTCAATACTGATTTTAAGAACAAAAATACCTGGTACTGCTAGTAAACAGAAATTTCCAGATTTCATAGGAATTAATTCAGTTGGTAAAATGTTATAAGAGTTTGATGTTTCTACATCAACTAAATTACAGGGTATTTCATTTTTCATTTTATTCAAATTTATACCCCGCACTTTCTCCAAAAAGGACCCAGGGCGGCTAGATATTAACCCTACGGAACCATTTTACCTTATCTGTTGCTTGCTAGATATCCAAGTTTAAACACCCATAATTTCTCAATCTCTACAATCATGCATGGTAGGAAGCTGTGGAAATTTATGACTTTAAAATTTATGTGCTATAAAAACTCTTCATATACCATAAATATGAGATTAACTTATCTAGGAACATGGCATCCCAATGCACAATTACTGCATTTTAAAATAAAAGAGTCATCTTCAACTCATTGGTGTAAATCTTCTAATTCAACCAATAATCAATACATTTTAATTATGTAAACTGGGTATTATATTATAGTTCCTCCAAATTTGTTTTTTTCTTTAAAACAAAACAACGATCTAGCAGAAAATGCCAAAAACAATTCTAAGAATTAATGTGGTTAGAGGTTTGGCGCCTCTATGTACTGTAGAAGTTACAAATGTAACATTGAAAAACATTATCAGAAACTAAGTGAATAAGGTGGTCCAGACATTGTAAGTCACCATAATTAGAAGAAACAGAATAAATCATAAACATTAAATAGAAATCAAATAAACACTAGCATTAAATTACATTAAAAACAGCAGGGAAAGAAATGTATTTACAAAGCCTTGCTGAGAAGACCTAGCCGATATTTTCCTTTCATTTATTTAAACATAATAGTAATTAGTATGACATAAATTGATACAGACAACTACCAAGAATTATCTCATTGAAACTTTGCTGTTGGCTTCATCATTGGAATGTGATGAAATATGCAAACAGGATACATTTGAAAGACCAGCCGTCTTCCATATATCAAGTCATGAGTATCCACGTGTACCAGTAACTGCAGAGGTGGCAAAATCAGTCACTTGTTTTTTATATTTCATGCATGACAAAACTAAGTTTAAGAAAATACTTTTTAAAAAATTAAGAAACTATCTTTTGAATTTGTTACCCACTAATGTCCAACGATTGAACCAGACTGGAGTATAGAGCTATACATTTCATCTTAATATACTATGATAGCCCAAATAAAAGTTTCTGTGCAGCATATCAAACATACTTTCACAAACACGTGAAGTGTTACTGGAAGCTTTAAAAGTTTGAGATATATAATTTTTCTCAATTTAGTTTTAAAAATGTTAACATATGTAAGCACCACAGTCAAGTGTAGAAATGGTTTTATCAGTAGTTCATACCATTGCCACCATTACAGGACAATGTTCTGTATTGGATTGTTATAGATTTTCAGAGTGTGTGTGTGTGTGTATGCTTACATTAGCAAATAAATTAACAAATGATACAGTATTGCTTTAGAATTCAGAGATTTGGTGAAAACATATGGAACTCCAATTCTAAACTAAGTCTTTAAACATTTTTTTAAAGATACCTAAAACAGATAACAAAGTTAAGAAGGAATACTTACCCTGAAACTTTTTAGAAATATTTATCCAAAGCATACATTTGCAATATCAAGTGATGCAGTGATTCAATATAAAAGGAACCTGAGATGAAAATTTGGAAGTCGGGGTGCTTTGCCTTCAATTATTTAATGTCACTAGTGTATTAAGTATAAACTAGCTTCAAAGATCTGATAATAAGAAGCATATTTAATACTAGTCAGATACTAGCCAAATACTTGTTATGGCACTACTGTTTATGACACCTGGTTTACTGATATGCATTCTGTTAAGGATGTGTTGTTCTGTAAGAAGTAGCATACTGTAGTTTATCTGCTTTTCTATGAATATTTGGAATCATTATTATAAGTTAGAATATACTACACCTAACCATTACTGTTGCTTACCTGCAAACCTAAATAATAAATTTTGCATAGTTAATTCAGATTTGCAAATGCATCAACAAACAGCTGTAGCAAGCTCTATCTTTTCCTGAAATAGGTCTGCAAAGTGTTTAGAACTTGTCAGAATCTAAACAAACTATTTACAGCATAAGGCAGAACAGCTCACAATAATGAAAATACATTTACACTTAATATATTACAATAATTTGCATCAAAAGAAATCCGAAAATGTATGTTTTGCTTTTGTGGTATGTTTCTGTATGTTGTATCTTTTCTCCTTATGATTCTAAAGTATAGGAAGCAGCAGGAAACCATTATTTTTGGTGACTGATGAGTGAGGGTTCAATTCCAAGATGGACTAATCCAATTAGTCACCATTAGTCATTCAATGCCCACATAGCTTTGTCAAGTTTACATATTAAACAAAACCATTATTTGTTCTTAAAAGTAAAATTCAGTGTGCCAAGGCTGCAATGCTAACCAATAGCTTACTTCCTGAACTTTCTGTTCCTTGTTTGCACTTTACCTTTTTTCCTAAGAATATGCTTGTAAAGTTTTATGTTGGCTCTCACAGTCACCTCAATTTATTTACTTTTCTCAGCATGAATATTTTCTAATTTATTAGCAAATTTGACATCTTTGGTATGAACATTTCCACTAACTGTAAAAGTCTGAAGTCACTCAGTATTTCAATGCTTCTACTGTGCCAGTGAGTGATGCTGAAAAATATATCTTATTTATATATTGGCAGAGGGAATAAATATGAATTTTCTCTCTATCTCCAATAACTATGTTAAGCTAAAGCAAGGTGCAACAACAAAAATAAATGTATGCTTGTCTCATTAAAAGATGGAAGAAAAGAGGGTTGAGAGAAGAGAGTTTAGGACTGGAAAAGCAATCTTCAATAGAATAGCATGTTTGGAAATAATATATAATATCTCCCTCTAGTGGCTGGACCATACAGAACAAGACCAAAGTATAGTACAGTTTGTAACTATAAGAGTAAAATATCATTCTACAAACTTTTAAGTAAGCCAAATGTTTTAATATTTTCATCAAAGATGCTTGATCAAGACTTGGGAGGAACACAGTTTGTATTTAATAGTGTTCTGGATTAATAAGTTTAATTATATTTACTAATTAATTACAATTTTTAATATAGGTTATAGTATGTAATATAGTGTTATTACAGATCAGATAATGTATGAAAGAACTACGTTTCACTCTTTCCATGTATTTAAGTGTACACAGAGACTGTTGGAAATTATGTGAAAGTCAATATGAAGATTACATTTATAATTATTTCCTTGTTAGATTTGCTCAAGGTACCGTATGTCATACTTATTTCCCACAATAATCCCATTAAGTTGGATTCTCAGTCTCTATACATTGAGAGGGAATAACTAGCTAAAAACCACCCAGTGAAATTCTATGACTAAGGATGGATTTAAATTTGGATCTCCCTAGTTGTATAGTCCATTGACCATTTACACCATCCCATCCCACCCCCCAATCTTCTATTTCAACGCTTCCCAACATTTTTGGCACCAGGGACCAGTTTTGTGGAAGAACATTTTTCCATGGACGGGAGGGGGGGGGGGATTTTTGGCTTCACTTGCTTGCCTGCCACTCACCTCCAACTGTGTGACCCAGCTCCTAACAGGCCCCAAACTAATACCAGTCCATGGTCCAGGGGTTGTATTCTATAGGAATTCTGAAGTACATAAATTCTTCAACTGTTTAACATTCTGCAATACTTCCTCATATATTTGTATTTATTCTAGCATTATATTGACAGTTACAAGGTAACATAAATATACTAAACAGTTTAAAAATCCACATCTGTTATGGTTTATATAATAAATGTTCCTAAATTAATTTATGACCTTACGTTAAACAAGGTATTTTCTGTGGACCTTGGTGCTGGAAAACTTGCCTGTGTAATATGCTTTGCATAATATATATACATCCATATATACACTAAAAATAATCTGCCTTATATTGTATCAGTACAGAGAAAAATAGTCAAGAGTTTTATAAGGCAGCTTCAACTCTTCTGGAAGTCATATATATCTTTTCATTTATTACATCTGCTTTCTAAGCATGCTGTGTAGCTGAGGGGGGAGTGGGAGAGAGCTGTTTGTTTTGAACTCACATGAAAATATATTGAACAGAGATGATCCACAATAAAGGAAGCACTTCCCAAAAACTCACTGAAAGATAAAACATTTGTTTTAGGAAAGTAGCACCTTTTTTCCTCTTTGAATTGTTATTATCTTAATGCCATTGCTTCTTTAATTATGTAATTTCTCTTTCAGTTTGCTAATACTGTAATTACAAACTACTCCTTTTTCCAGAGAAATTGGATTTAATATCACATATTTCTGAATAAAACCAAAATTTCAGTCTATTCCTTGATTGCAATATTTTTGCAATTATAATTGAACTGATCCTGCATTCCATGTTCAAATCTGAATATTGTTAATTCCTGGTTTGTAGAGATTCCCTCATAATAGTATTAAAATTCAAATGTATGTGTATACACACACACTTAGGCACATCACAAATAAAAATATTTAGATTTTAACAATATACTTCAGAAAGATGACTATTAAAATTATTTAATCTAGAGAATGGTAGATGGAACGAAAGTAGATCACTTCTATGGATAGATATCTGATAGTTTGCAGCAGCAGCTCTGAAAATTTATAATCTCAGCTGTTTTAACTACTTCAACAAAATATCTTCCCCTTCAAATTTCTGAAATGACAAAGTACAGATGACACTGGTAAACCAAATTGGTTTTTCACGTGGAAGGATAATTCAGCAATCCAAGTTGACCTCTAGACTCAAAATACTTTAATGTTAAATCTTTTACACTAATTTTAGCTAGTGAATTTCAGGGTTACTAAAAAACAAAGTTGATCTACATGAAAATGAAGTCTGGGCCTAATGAAGTCTCCAGAGTCATTAGCACTTGCCTCCCAATCATCTGTACTGATACACTAAAAAAGTGGGATTAAGATTTTGAAATCCTATGTTTGCTGGGCTCCACTCTCAGGAAGAATACCCAGGGAACAATTCACTGCTGTTAAGTTTTAGCTCCTTAAGCAGGTTGTTGCAAAACAGTTAACACCCCATATCTTCATTACAGAACATAAAGCTGAATTAGCATAATTTCCAACCTAGCACAAGAGCGAGTCCATAGAGGCCAACAGAGATAGGAAAGAATAAGATGACAAGAGATAGTAAGCTGAACTGAGTGGCACTGCATAAATCAAGAGGCCTACCTTTTTCAAAAAACAAAAAACACCAGTCTGTAGAAACCAGAAAGCAGCCAGTTCCCCCAAACCATTCTTCACTTTCCTAAACTCCTTTGCTGGGCCCAGATTAGATCCACCTCACGGTAATGTGGAAATTTCCAATTAAACCTCCCTCCCAGGACATTATGATCACAATTAGCCAATAATAGATAATGCTAGGATACATTTCCTTTGGCCTCCTCACAAACCTCAGGCCTACCCTCACATGACCAAGCAACCTGTTACTCCTCCTCACCTCCAGCATCCATCTTGCCAGCCTGGAATGTGGCCTCTCTGCACTTGCCTACGGCTCCCCAGAAGGGTCAATCCATGCTAACTGCTTGCTGGGACTGTTAAGAAGCAACTTCAGGAGCAAGAAGGGAAACACACACACACACACATAGGGAGGGAAGAGAGAGACAGACAGACAGACAGAGAGATGGATCTTTTCCTCCTGAGACTATATTTGTTTGCTTCATCATATGCTTTTAAGACAGTAGTTCTCAACTTGTGGGTCGGAACCCCTTTGGGGGTCGAATGACCCTTTCACAGGGGTCGCCTAAAACCATCGGAAAACACATATTTTCGATGGTCTTAGGAACTGAGACACCAATTTTATGGTTGGGGGGGGTCACCACAACATGAAGAACTGTATTAATGGGTATTAATACAATTAAAACTGTATTAATGAAGAACTGTATTAATTAATTGGGAAGGTTGAGAATTATTGTTCTAAGAAATCTAAGCTAAAAAACACACTGGCTTCTTGCTCTCACTCATCTTTGTAGATTAGAAAGGTGTGATCCAAATGGGCAACTCATCATATATGCCTACATTTACGCACTTTTAACATACTTTTCCCGTTTGGATGAGAAAACGGGATGGATTTGTTCATAATTAATGGCACCTGTAATTGCCTAGCATTTACACAACGGAATTTAATTTGGCCAGCTAAAGCTGGGGTCTCCAACCCCTGGTCCGTGGACTGGCACTGGGCCGCAGCATGCCAGAAACTGGGCCGTGTAAACAAGCAAAGTCTCATCTGCAGGATGCAAGCAGCATGAGAAATCACGCCCTCTCTGGTCTGCAGAAAAACTTCTCTTTAGAACCAGTCCCTGGTGCCCAAAATGTTGGGGGCCACTGACATAAAAGACAGTAGTGCCAGGCATTTCAACTGCCAGAGAACAAATGCACTGACTTAGGGAAACCTGGTTCAAATTTTCATGAAGATGTATAAGCTAGATATAACTTACATATAAGTTTGTACCTCAGCCCAAATGTTTTTCACCTCTAATTTCAAAACCCTAAACTTGTCTCGTGGTTTACTTTCAGCGTGTGAACTCACACTTGTGTTCACTTAAAGGAGTCATATTAATGGTTTCATTGTTTATTGTGAAGTTGCGACTTCTTTGGAACAAAATTTGAAAGTTTTCTAATGAACTCTGAAGCTATTTGTTTAGAATCTTCATTCTTACGTTTGAATTGGCATTGGAATACCCAAAGGTTGCATTGTCTTTATTCTTAGTGTTCTGATTTTGCATTTTGTCAATATATACATTCCTTTTAAAGCCAAATAAACCATGACACCTGAATATTGTCTCAAAGATGCTGCTAACTGCAACATTCATTTTCATCTTAAATACTCACAATGATCCCATTATAAAGCTGATATTTCATGTTTTACTCAGCATGTGTCATAACAAGATAATAGGTTAGCTGAATTTTATAAATAAAACAAATTCACCAGCTGTGAGTGTTCTTTTTGTATTTGACATTTTCTCCACAAAGTGGCATACACTTTATTGTCCACCATTTTATTTGTGCAATCATGATGTGAAATTAGTATTGAGATTGGAAACTGTCCTAACATGGAGATGAACTCCACAGCTCTGAAGTCCTACTGTAACACTAATAATACTGGCTCTGGTTTCCTCATATTTTAAGGAAATATTCCTTATCCCACATAAAAGACCATAAGTGGCTAAAAAAAGACTAATTCTGTGTTTTCTTCTGGCAAAAAGTTTCTACCAACTTTCTACAAATATATAACTATTTAATCATCCTATTATAAATGAAGGTAGCATTTGATCTAATCCGCATGTGACCAGAACATTTCCCTCTCCTTTCAATACAGGTCCATTTTAATCCTGCATGTCTAGAAGTTTGAAAAAGATGGGTACTCAATACATTTCATTTAGATACTTCCTATCATAATTTAATAATTATGGTGAAAGGAATGAAGGCCATATCTTATTCTATGCAAAGCAACATTTGTCACACCAGAGACACACTGTGCAAGTAGCAGCCTGCTTTTGATTTACCTGTTTTGGAAAATAAGGAAAAAGTGATGCTAAACCTATTGGTGAAAAGACTAAATTGTATTCATAAATGTTTGATTCCAAAATGTTAGTTACCAGGAAATACATAAAATTAATCTCAATATTGTCTTAATTCTATACCACGGTTAATGAAATTATGCTGTATATGTCTGTACAAAAAATATGTGTAGTTTCTATTTTAGTGTTACATTTATTTGAAATAAAGTTTAATACTTTCAAATTTACTTTTAATATCATATTGAAATTGCTGAGAATATTGCAATAATTTAATATTAATTAATTAATATTAAATGAGCATCTTCCCTATTCAGGTTTTTCTTCTTTTTGGGTAAATATAGAAATGGTATCTTGAATTTTCTATTATATACAATGTCTTAAAATTTTACATTTTAGCAATACTTGGAGAGCAACAACTTTTCACAATTAAGAACTTCACAATAGGAATGTGAAACTGTTGATGTGAGCTACTTTGACAGCATCTACATACCTTTGGAAAGTGAAATCTAAGTATTATTTGAAGAGGAACATGGAACTTCTAGTAACAGCACCTAGCTTAGTCAACTAGTAAGACAGGAGGGAAAATCGCAAAGAGAATTTTCTCTGTTATACTACAAAAGGTCTGGCAGCAAGCAGAAAAATATAAATATGGTTTCAATCTCTTCCTATCAATTTACACCTAGCGTAACCAGTAATAGACTGGAAAAAGGCCCCTGAAAAGGAGAAGTAAATGAGCACTATTTTATTTTCACAGAATCATCCTGGAGGATGATGTAGAATGAAACATCGGGCTTTCCTAAAACATTCAAATATTTTCCTTACCAAGAATTTGAACCTGGATCTCCACAGTGTCACAGGTAGATAGTATCATAGCTAGCTAGTATCAAATAAAAAGCTGGGTTGATGAAAAACAGAAGGCAGTGTTTGCTCTGTCCTGCAATCTTCTTTCTGGTACATATGAACCTATTCAGGAAACAGTTAAAAATGTGGCCCGATTTCATATTTGCAGCATAGCACAAAACAACATTGTGAGGAAAGACGGAAGGAGAATATTTTCTGTCCAAGAAGAGATGCACTTACTTTCTGTAAGATATTGGTGCCTCTACTGCCCAGGCTCACTATGCTACGAGAGCACTAAGATCCACCAAATAGACTGAATATAAAGACTAATAACCCAAGAATATAAAAACTAGTAACCCATCCTTTAAATTTAAAATCAAATTTTCATCCTGCAGGTTGTAAAGTCATGTTTAAAATCTGATCTCAAAAGCTTGAGGAATAAAGTCTGCTAAAGCTATAAGAAGTGTAAGCATATAGTAAATTTTACTGCACTACCAACAGACCTATGAAAACTACATAAAATGAATGGCAATTAAATTTGCATAATTTGTAAGCACTGTGAAATATGATTGTATGCAACAAATATAGATTATATTTCAGTAATACTGGGTATAGGAAGAATTTACAATATGCATAAATCAATCACAAACTATTCTTTCAAGCTGCATTTATTATTTACTTAGGGCATGTGTGATTATTTAAGATAATCACATATGCCCTAAAGTTTAAATGGTGCCAAACCTTAAGGAATGCTTCCCTAAGGAAGATTTGATTGCAACATTCTTGGTCTTCAAATGGAAAATTAAAAGCTCTCTTGGGTACATCACTAGTGGTTAGATGATTTAACTGCTAGGAAATGTGAATGTAAGCTATAGTTTAATATTTATTACCTGTTCATTTAATTCAATAATATTGATATTTATTTTTAACACAATGTAGTAGGCTTTAACTTCCTAAATCCATTCTACATTGAACTGCAATTCCCATGAGTCCTTGAGTGCATAACCAAAGTTCATGCCAACTGAGAACAATCACAGTTGACTTCCAGTGAATTTGACAGATAACAGGTCTCATCCAGAATAAAATACACTTTTTACAGTGACTCAATATGCTAACAATTTCATTAAAAAAAGCTACTATCAATCAACTCAATCATAAAATGCACATTTTTCTGACCAATATATTTTGTTGAAGAGATTGCCTGTGGTTGCTGTTTTACATTAGCAGGCAAAACTGCAGACATCTGGATGTTCCATTTAATTATAATAGTACTGAAACAATTTAAGCCCTGAAAAGCTTCAGGCACATCATCTATATTTAGCTGTTTAAAAGGCAAAAGATTATCAGTACAGATCCTTCCTGGATCAGATAGCACATCTGTAAGGAAGTTCTATGCAACAACAACGAAGGGTCTAATCCTTCTTTTTTCTTTACTCAAATTTACTGAGAGCAGAATTGGATGTACTGAGTCAATAAAGGAGTCTATTTTGTACTGCTGCAAATTAAACCTAAATCCAGACAGACCACGTATATAAGTATTTTCCTGTCTATCCCAGAACCTAATTCTTCCTACTTTAATTTTTAATTTTATACAAATAATGCTAAATTTTACATGCAATTCATAAACTATATTTTGTTTAGTTATACCTTGCCTTTTTTTCTGCCCACGTTATCAGTCTGAAAGCATGCAAATGTGAATAGATAAATAAGTACCACTTTGGTGGGAAGGTAACAGCATCCTATGAACTTCAGCTTATAGTCATACTGGCCACATGACCATGGAAATGTCTTCAGATGAAGTTGACTCTTTTGACTAAGAAACAGAGAGGAGAACTGTCCCCTAGAATCAGACACAACTGGACAAGGGAAAACTTTACCTTTATCCTGCCTTTATTTTTCCAAATAACTCAAGGCAGTGAAAGTACAGTAATCCCTCGTTTTCCGCGGTTAATGGGGACCGCAACCTTCCGCAGAAAGTGAAAACCGCGAAGTAGGATTCGCTAGGAAACTTGAATTGGTGGACATGTTTAAAGCAACCACTAGGGGGCGCTTGCCTCCTACCAATGCATTTTTTTTGGTATTTTTTACAAATCCGCGAAGCACTGAATCCGCGGAAAACGAAGCCGCGGAAAACGAGGGATTACTGTACCTAATGCTCCTTCATCCTATTTTCTCCATTTTTACATCTAGCTGTAAAAAATATACTCTTCTAATTCAGATTTTTTTTCTTGGCATCCGATCCACTGAATAGAGTTCTATAGCATAGCAACATATAGAACAGTGAGAGCAACCTAACTATATGAAGTTTCCAAGTGTGATTTGCTGTTTCTGGAGTCCAGTTTAACCACACTTAATTACTAGTGCAGTTGCTTGCAATTTAAAACAGCAAACAGGCAAAACAATACATGCTCTAAGCTACAGCTAACATATTAATATAAACTATCCCTAAATAAATGCAAGAAAATAAACAAAGCTGGTTTCACATGTGCATGACATTTCTTCTGCCTTGTATATAATCATTTCCCCTATATTGGGCATTAACTATATTGCTTGGCATGTAATGTAGTTCCGAGCAAGCCAAAAGTTGTCAAATTATCATACAGAAGTTTTGAAGCGTTTATATTTTGCAAACTTTGTGTAACAACTTCCAAAGGACGTTATGTTAAAAATGTACAGATTTGATTGCATAGATTAGGAAATGGTTATTACAATATGAAAACTAGAGGACGTGTATTTTGTGTATACACACACACACACACATATGCTAAATTAAAATACAATTAATCTAACAGGCATATAGGATTCAGTTAAAATAACCCAAAGAAATTTTAAATTAAAATGCCTACCGTACTTTGTTTCTCTAATTAAAAAATTCTGTAACTGAGCACTGCAGTCAAAATGGAAAAAATGTGATGTGCTTTTTTCTTAAATAGACAAAATAGTCGAACTACTATCTATCCATAGTCTATAATTCTGCACATAAAATACTTTGTAAATCATTAATACAAAAATGATGTGTTAAACGTGAATTTAACTTATTCAAATTCAGAATTGAGATATATACTTTGCAAATTTAACTATAACTAAACCCATCAATAAATTGTACAATTTATTTCTAATAGATTTGTTATTTTGCTCTGGCATCTTTGCTTGAGGATAATAAGAGAAATATGAATCAGGATATTGATGTTTAGAAACTTTTAAAATATGAATTCAACTTGGTTTATGGCAGTGAATAAGTGCTGTGTAGGGTAAAAACAAAATATTGTGTACATTCTGATTCCATAGTAATAAATAGGACAATTTTCTTAAAACAATGACTAAGTATAGCACATGATATACTGGATTTGTGACCTATTATGTAGCTGCTCCTTGAACAAGGTTTGCTTCAGTCTCTGCACCATTAGGTAAATTGAGTAAGTTAGAAAGTTTATTCCTAGACAAATAGCCAGATATCTGAACCCCACCCATAATTCTGAGAAGAAAGCAAACACTCAGTCAACACCTGTTTAGAAGCAGCAAGCAATAGGCAGGGTTAGTACTGTACTACATAAAGAGATGTGCTTTAGTATTAGTTTATAAGCTCATTCACAAAGGTTCTGATCATCTTCTCATGTGAGGAGTGATGGGCACTTCTATCTACACTCCAATTCATAGTTCCGATTGATCTTCTAGAGCAGGGGTCCCCAACCTTTTTTGCACCAGGGACCGGTTTCATTTTAAAGAAAATTTTGCGGACCGGCTGTGTGGCTCAGTAGTCATGTGACTGGGTGGGCGTGGCCAACTTGGAAAATGTGAAACTCACTTAACAATGGTCTTGGTTAACAAACAAACTTTTGGGCTCAATTGTGGTCATAAGTTCTTTCTTTCTTTCTCTCCCTCTCTCTTTCTTTATTTCTCTGTCTCTTTCTCGCTTTCTTTTTCTCTTTCTTTCTCTCTTTCCCCCTCTCTCTTTCCCTATTTCTCTTTCTTTCTCTCTTTCCCCCTTTCCCTATTTCTTTCTCTCTTTCTTTCTTTCCATCTTTCTTTCTTTCTCTTTCCCTTTCTCTTTCTGTCTCTTTTCTTTCTCTTTTTTCTTTCTTTCTTCTGTCTCTCTTTTTTCTCTCTTTCTCTGTCTGTCTTTCTTTCTCTCTCCCACTTTTTTTCTTTCTTTCTCTTTTTCTTTCTCTCTCTCCTTTGTTTGCTCATCTGTCACTCTATGTGTGTGTGTGTGTGTGTGTGTGTGTGTGTGGCATTCAGGCACTTAAATCACTCATTCTGTGTCTCTATCTTTCTCTCCCTCCCTCCCACTCTCTGTGTCTCTGTGTGTGTCTGTCACTCTCTGATTCCCCCCTCCCTCCCTGTCTCTCTCTGTGTCTGTGCCTCTCTCTGTCTGTCTGTCTCCCCCCCCCTCCCAAGCCTCCTCAGCTCCTGGAAGTAGCCTGGCCGGCCCGCCAGCCCGCTGGCTGTACTTACTCGCTCGTTCTCTCATCCATCCACCGGATGAAGGAACCTGGCATCCGGTGGGTGAGCGAGCGAGCGAGCGAGCAACCACGGCCGGCGGGCCAGCGGATTGTTGGGCGCTGCCGCAGCAACTTTCCTTACCTGCCCGCCGGCCAGTCGGCCACAGTTACTCACTCGCTCGCTCACCCACCAGACGCCAGGTTCCTTCATCCGGTGGGTAGGTGAGCGAGTAACCGCAGCCGGTGGGCAGGCAGGTTGTTGGGCGCTGCAGCAGCAAGTTTCCTTGCCCGCCCGCGCTTGCTTGCTCGCTCACCCACCCACCCACCGGACAAAGGAACCTAGCGTCCCCGTCGCCGCCCCCCACGCTCACTCGCCTTCGCCTGCCCCGGCCGCGCGCTCTGCCCAGGGGGCTGTCCCCTCCTCCTCCTCTCTGGTGCTGCGGCCCGGTTCCTACCAAGCCACGGACTGGCACCAGTCCGCGGCCCGGGGGTTGGGGACCCCTGTTCTAGAGCAGAGGTGGGGAACCATGGCCCTTTTATGACTTGTGGACTTCAACTCCCAGAATTCCTGAGCCAGTCGGTTCAGGAATTCTGGGAGTTGAAGTCCACAAGTCATAAATGGGTCATCATTCCTCACCTCTGTTCTAGAGCAGAGTTCCCCAACCTTTCTGGATTTGCGAACCAGTAGGGGGGGAAATTATGGTTCCACATGAGCAGCTAGCAAGCATGCTTGTATGCACAGCTCCATTTGCCCACTGCTTCCACAACCTGGTTTCAAATGGCTCATGGCCCAGTAGTGGGGGTTGGGGACCTCTGTTCTAGAGCAGGGGTCCCCAACCTTTTTTGCACCAGGGACCGGTTTCAGTTTAAAGAAAACTCTGCGGACCGGCTGAGTGGCTCAGCAGTCATGTGACTGGGTGGGCGTGGCCAATTTGGAAAATGTGAAACTCACTTAACAATGGTCTTGGTTAGCAACCAAACTTTTGGGCTCAATTGTGGTCATAAGTTCTCTCTCTCTCTCTCTTTCTTTCCTTCTGTCTTTCTCTCTCTCTCTTTCTGTCTCTTTCCTTCCCTCTTTCTTTCTCTCTCCCTCTCTTTCTTTCTTTCTCTTTCTTTCTTTCTCTTTCTTTCCCTTTCTCTCTCATTTTTTCTTTCTTTCCCTCTCTCTCTATTTCTTCCTTTCTCTCTTTTTCTTTCTTTCCCTCTTTCTCTTTCTCTCTCATTTTTTCTTTCTTTCCCTCTCTCTCCCTCTTTCTTTCTCTTTCTCTCCCTCTCTTTCTTTTTCTCTCTTTCTTTCCTTTGTCTCTTTCTTTCTCTTTTTCTGTCTGTCTTTCTTTCTCTCTCTCCCACTTTCTTTTTCTTTCTTTCGCTTTCTCTCTTTTTCTTTCTGCCTCTCCTTCTTCCACCCATCTCTGTCACTCTGTGTGTGTGTGTGTCTGTCTGTCTCGCATTCAGGCACTTAATCACTCATTCTGTGTCTCTGTCTATCTTTCTCTCCCTCCCTCTCTCTGTCTGTGTGTGTGTGTGTCACTCTCTCTGATTCCCTCCCTCCCCGTCTCTCTGTGTCTATGCCTCTCTGTTGGTCTGTCGTCGTCCCGTCCCGTTCCCCCCCCCCACCGCGGAGTCTCCTCAGCCCGGCTCGACTCGTTAACTCGGCTTAGCCTGCCCCACCCGGGCGGCCACCGCTGCGCTTGGTCGCTTGTGCACTCGGTCAGGCTCCTTCCAGGAGCTGAGAAGGCTCCGTGGGGAGGGGGGGGAGGAACCTCCGCAGCCCATGGAAGAAGACGAGTAGGTGGCATGCTGGTTGGGGAAGCTCTGTGGGGGCAGGGAGGAAGGGAATCCGTGGCCGGTAGGGAGGACTGCTGCGGAGTCCCTTTCTCCCTGCCCCCCCAGGAGTCCCACCGTCGACAAGGGTGGAAGAAGAGGTGCACTCCAACCGCGCGAACAGCCGCGCCTGCGTTCTCCCGCGCGCTCTGCCCAGGGGGCTGCCCCCTCCTCCCTCCTCTCCGGCCCTGCGGCCCGGCTTCCACCCAGCCACGGACCGGCACCGGTCCGCGGCCCGGGGGTTGGGGACCCCTGTTCTAGAGTACATAGACTTCATGCAAAATTGCTTGTTATTCTTTCTCTTTCTCTTTCCAGATACTTCTATTTCATGAGCTGTATGCAGTCCAGGACAGTTGGCATTAGAGTCCCACAAGATGTATAAAAAATTAAGTTTGTTTATATAAACTATATATTTCATATGCAGCCAAATCCTCTTCACTTAATGCAGCGCAGGTAATCTAAAAGGTTAAGACAATCATGCTTTAAATTAAACCTACTTTTAAGGATATCAATTTAGTAATTGTACAGAGAAGTATCAGCTGTATTTATATTAAAGACTTTATTATTAGTCTAGTATGCTTCCAGATGAACAGCTCTTGGTGCTAACAGTCAAAAGATATTCATCTATTCATGCAGCATAGCAAGCCACACTATGATTTATTAGGTTTGGGTTCAATGTGTTGTATAAAGCCAGCCAAGGTGATTTGTAAACTATACCTGATGATTTAAAATACTGTGAGAACATTAGCAGTGAGAATGCAAACAGCTGTGGCTTATTCATATAATACAACTATGATTTAGGTGTCTTTCCTCCTTAAATGACATTTCCCAGTCAGAAAGGAGACAGGAAAACTGACCCCCAAAAAATAAGGTGAAAAGTAAAAAAAAAAAGATTTTTAAACCTCTGTAAAATTCCATGATTGAAGAGATAATTAGGCAATATAAGTTTCACCTGGAACATCCTGATAAAAACAAAGGCAAATTTGCATGCATGAACAGCACGCATGCCACTAGTTTCTTAAAATACAGATAAAAGAAGTCAATCAAAAGGAAAAGAGGGACAGAACAATTTTTTAAAAAAGTCTTTGAGATCTGATCATCATTCTGTGAATATACTCTTGGCTAAAAGATCCTGTCTTCTGCTTCCAGTGTAAAACTTATGCCGAACTCTCTGCCTTCCATCTAGATACACTACACACATTGCTTGTTGTTGTTCCATCTGAGGGCTATTTTCCTTCCTTCCTGACTGCCTGCTCAATTTGCAAGTCCAGTTCTGCATCTTCCTTTAGGGGTGGGAGGAATACTTCCGGCTGTCTTTCCTGAATTAAGTAGCCTTCATTTGCGTTTTTTTAACAGAGCCAGCTGTCTACAAACAGGAACCTCTCATACCTGCCTAGAAGCAACAGCAAAAAGTGTTAGCAAGAAGTATGCAGTGTATAATTCTTATCAGAAAAACTGAGCTAAGCAACCTGAATAAAACATTACACACAAATGTTTCTATACACATGTCGCCTTAGGGCAAGGTAATTAACAAAGGATAGCAAAAAAAAAGAAAAAAAGCCGTTAAGAGTTTTAGGGGGGCAAAAATAGGACCAAAGGAAACGGGCATCGGATTTCGGGAACCATGATAAATAAATAAATAAATAAATAACTAAATCGCATAAACTGGCTGTGCTTTCCAACAGAGCCAGACAAAGCATCCCGGGGAAGAGGGGTTTGCTTTGCGTCGAGAAGCTCAAGAGCGGCTCCATGTGGGAAAGCTGTTTCAGCTGAATCCCAAAGGAACTGAAAGGACCGGGAAGCCTAAAATACACAGAAGCCGGGCCGGTCGGCTTGCACGGTTGCGTTAGCCAGGCAGGTAATTCCGGGAGGCCGCGAATGAGATGCGAAGGCAGCGGCCAGATACCCTTGGAAGGGCTTCGGCAAAGGCCCTAAAGGGCTTTCGGTAGCAACTTGGGCTCTTCCCTCCTCGCCTGTTCTCCCCGCAGCTGCCAGCCTGGGAGACCCCTCCGTCCCTCCCTGCTTATCCGCACCCCCGTAGTCTTCTCCGAGCCCGATTTTCCCAGAGAGAAAGAGGGAGAGAGGTCCGATGCATCGGGAGCCCGCATCCCGCTTGGCAGGCACTGCCGGACACGGGCTCGTTCCCGACGGACCTGGGGCCCGGCTTCCCCGGTGGCTCCTACCTCGCCCAAACCCGGCTTGCAGCAATCGCTATGAACCCCCCCCCCCCTCTTCACCCCAACACACACACACACTCACCGCTCTCAATCTCGCCGCCTTTCTTGGCCGTGGCCGCGTTGCCCATGGCCAGGCGGGGCCGGGCTTGGGCTGGGCCCACGGGGAGGGGGCGTTCTCCCCGTACAGACGGTCCAGGCTGCAGGAGGCTCCGGCTGGGCCCAGCCAGGCCCAATCCCCCCCTCCCCGGCAGACCCGGTGTTGCCTCCGCCCCCTCTCCTCCCTGGCAGCGGCAGCTGCGCAGGCACCGCCCCGACCTCGCATGCTATTGGCTGCCTCACCTTCGCTCACTGGTCTCGTCGGCATGGCCCGAGCTGTTATTGGCCCTCAGATCGTGACGGGTTCCTCATATACGGTCGCCTCCTTCCTGCGCAAACGTGCCGGGTTGAAGCGCTTGCGTTTCTACGATTGGCTAAGTGGCGGTGTAGAGACCCGCCCATTCCCTGGAGAGCCGCTCGTTGGCTGAGCCGGGGAGAGATGAGGGTCTCAGCTGAGCGCTCAGGCTCTCCAGATTGTCCGTGTTCCAAAGTATAAAGGGTGGAGCTCGAAATGGGGAAGGGGGGGGGGGGGGGTTGGAATGTATTTTAGGAAGGCGCAGGAAGGGGGCGGAGCGTCCGCACTCTAGATTCGGGACGCGTTCGGAAAGGAATATTGAGCAGAAATAAATGCAGGGTTTCATTGTACTGCAGGGAAAAAGGGGTTCAGGCTTTTTGTTTGTTTGTTTGTTTGTTTGTTTGTTTGCTATAAGCTCTTGTCGTGTCCTTAGCTGACCAGTGCAGTACGGTCATTTTTCAAATGGTGGTCAAAGCGATCGGCGTCCGGAGTACAATTGATGTTCAGTTGAGCCATTAAACTCGCCTTGTACCTATTAACGGCTAGCACGCTTAGTTCGTGCGGTTAAAAGAGGACAGAGTAGGGATTTTCGGAACAATATTGGAAAGCCTACATCACATGTGCATCAAGGCATGTTTACTCAACCAATCTTGTGCTTGTAATTCTACAAAACCGGCCGGTAGTCGGTCTCCTTCGCCATAGCGGAAGAACTATGTAGATCACGGGAGAGAAGGAGTTAAAAGTAAATTCAGACATTTCTGCAGGATTACAGCATTTACAAAAAAATTCTTGGTAAAGTGGGAGAACAGGATTCAGTGTTTATGTAAGGTGGCTTTCTGCAATACGTAGATTTTGCAGCATACCACTGGTTTTTTGGTAGCATCTTATGGAGAGTTCTGGATTTCACATTTCTATTGATCTGTGCTTGATTGTTGTCAATACTTTAACATATAACTGTGTATCATTATAACAAAAATAAATGAATTGGTCAAAAATATGTCTTGTGACACCTTAAACACTAATATATTTATTATTTATAATTGGGTTGTTCTCATTGGCATCAAACTCAACCAGTAAAGTTAAATGCAGACAGACTCGAGTAATAAAAGGAAGTATTTCTTTAAGCAATACATAAAGTATAAAACTTCCACATGTAATTTAGGTGGCTTTAAAAAGAAAGACAGTATAATAGAACTGTTGAAAGGCTGAGGCCTTCGTAGCCATCTAGTTTCACACAGTACTCGAAGTTCCATTTGTCAGTAGAATATAGGTAGTCCTTGAGTTATGACCACAATTGAGCACAAAATTAACAAGTGATTTTACAACCTTTCTTGCCTCAAGTGTTGAAGTGAATCAATGAAGTTAAGTTAGCGACATAACTGTTAAATGAATGGCTTCCCCACTGACTGCTTGTCAGAAGATTGAAAAAAGTGATCACATGACTCTGGGACATTGCAATCTTCATAAATATGAATTCTGATCACATGACTTCAGGGACACTACAATGGTTGTAAGTGAAAAACAGTCTTAAGTCACTTATCAAAGCCAATCTAACTTTGAATGGTCACAAAATGAACTGTTATAAGTTGAGGACTATCCGTAGGACTATTACTTCCTGTTGACACATTAGCTGGGATGAAAATTAGCACGAGATCTTGTGGTCCTGTGAGGACCCATAAAAAGCTAATGTTGCAACTAAAACAATAAATTTATGTAGTATTTGTGCAGAATATATAAGGATCAGACAATATAATTTCTATTCTCTGGTGGTCCCAGGAGAGGCAAAAAGATGCCATAGACAGCTATAAACATTCCCTGGAAGTTAGTTAAAGCTTAAGATATGCAAGTGATTATAGAGGAAGAGTAATGTATACATTTTATGAAAAATGCATCCAAGTTCAAATTCTCTTGCTGCATTTAGCTTGTTTTGTGTTATATCCTGATTGATTTCTCCTCAGGTCTCATGTTTATTTCTGGAATGTTCTACAGAAGGTGGGCTTGTTTTTATTTGCCTCCTGCTTCTCCACGAGAATGTCAGAAAGCAGCAGGACAAATATATATTCACATGAAAAACTTGTGTTGCAATAATGCACATATTTACTTAGGGGGGCCACGGAGGTTAGTTCAGTGTATATATGAAATCTGGTAAAACAGCTGCTGGAAGTTTATCACATTAGGTTCTTAGAATAGCTATGTAATGACATTTCTTCTTTCCTTCAAAAATCTTACTTTGCTGCAAAGCTTTCTTGAGCAACTTGTTTCCTTTATATATTATATTTCAGCATTTATTGTACAGGTACCTGTACTTTTATTATTTACCTTACTTTGAATTTTAGGTTTTGATCTGTTTGGAGCATAGACCTGACTTTTCATATTTTGTCTAGCATACAAATATGCTAATAAGACATTTCACTGCTGATCCTACAAAATTTTAGTTGGTAAACATACTCATTTGCTTTTATTTTTCTAAAGAGTTCTGACAAGGAATGGAAACTATAGGGAATGTGCAGTACCACTGACATGTCATACTATTCAGTGGGATTCAATCTTAGTTATGGTGGTTCACAACTCAACTATAAAGGTACTAATACTCTAGTACACTGGTAGTCAACCTGGTCCCTACCACCCACTAGTGGGCATTCCAGCTTTTAGGGTGGGCGGTAGGGGTTTTGTCCTATACTGAAGCATTTTCCTTTTTAAAAAATTCAATTGACTTCCCTACTTTATAAATCACCATTACTGTGGAACCGGTGGGCGGTTAGAAAATTTTACTACTAACAGAGATACAAAAGTGGGCGGTAGCTATAAAAAGGTTGATTACTCCTGCTCTAGTATGTGCTATTTGATAATTAGAAGTATGTCCTAAATGTTTATGTTAAGCTCTCAAGACAATATTAACAATTCAATAAAATAATTTCTAAAAATAGAAGGCAAATAAGACCAACGCTAGTTTATTCCGTATCCTGTGGATTGGGGTATAATGTGAATAGGGAGAATTCCCTGATGGATTTGATCTGGGAATTGGTTGACAGAGGAAAGAACATTGCATTTAATGTCATGCCACCCCCACTGATTAGGCTGGCTCATGATAAATATTAAATGGAACTCCCTGACCCAGATCCCATCCAGTCCTCCCATCTGTTTCTTCTGCTCAGAAATAACCAACACTACATTGCTGTGTGTGATAATAGAAAGTATTTTGCTACTATAGATTAGGTATATTTATTTTTCTTTGTTTTTTTTAAAGGATGGTGATTTTTATTTAGATCTGTGCTTGCTGGAGTTAGGCCGTGTGTATCCAAAACACTTAGGAGATTTTGTCAAAGGCCTGTCATGCAGGATCTCGGTTTCTCTGCAATAGGCCACATTTCTGCTGGTTGCTCCCAAATTTAATCATTAGCTGTATTACTAAAGCAGTAAGAAGATGGTTCAGGACTCCCAAGGAAGCATGACATGAATTGAAATGTACTTGCACTTCACAGCAAGGCCAATTTTAACACACACCCCTCCCCAAATCACTGCATGAATGATTGGTGCAATTCAATTCCTTCCTGCTGATTTCAGAGGGAAAAAATAAATTCAGGTTAACACTGCCCTCTCCTTTATTGCCACCCCAGTGGTGAAATAAAAGTATTTGGAGAGCCTGCCGCATCCAATCATTGAATGCCACCATCAATACATAAATTCATTATAAGTAGGATTTAACAGGCTACAGGGTATATTGACAGTATCTCTTTAGATCTCATGGCAGCATTCACTAAGGGGAACACTGATATGGCTTGACTATTGTATAACCTGTAAGTTCACTGCATCATAAAAGGGAGACTTTGCAAAAAAAAAAATCTACACTATGTTTTCTCTCTCCTCTTATCCCTGTGCTTAGAAATTTAATAATAATAATCTTTATTGTCGTTGTAAACATTACAATGAAATTGGTTATTAGTATTACTAGTACCAGTATTATAGCTGCATTTACTGCAGTATTATAGCTGCATTAAAAACTCACTCTAGAATCTAGGGTTGTATGCCCACAGAACTGCTCAACGAAATCAGGCATGCGAAGTGGGAAACCAGCTTCATCGGGGTTAATTGGTCTTGTTTTTCCTACTGCAACTGACTCCAGAGCATTACTGGAAATGTATTGACTCAGTGCATGAGTTTACTATATTTTCCTTATCTATCAGCAGCCAAGGACTGCTAAAGAACAGTGTAAGTTTCCCAATTCCATTCACCAGTCAATGTTCATTGTTTTACAGCTATTTTTCACTACCAGTTTGGGACTGGAGCTGGACAGAGGAACCAAGGGTAAGCTACACTGAAAATGATATCTTTAACTTTCTAAGTGCAGATATTTGCTTTTATCTATTTTTGTTTTCTAGATATGAAATTTAAATAAAATACAAGTAATGGATATAAAAAGGGGAAAAAATTACAAGGATGTTATTTTTTCCCAACCAGTAGTGGCTAATTAAGAAATTTATTTTAACTGGTGATTTATATTTTAAAAATCCACTGATTGATCTGATAAAGAATATTAAAGTGTTAAAAATAATACTGTAATTTTATTGATTAGCCGTTAAGCCACATTGGAATATAATATATTCTATATTTTATAAAATATAAAGAATAAAAGATCACATATATAAAATGGAGTACAAGGCATAACTAAAAAAGCAGATCATATTTGTATGTCATCTCTACAATTAACTCCTATCAGGTCCACATAGGCAATTCTCAATTGTTGTGTTTTGTTCAGGTAAAGAGCTGTATTATTGGTAAAATTGTTGGATTTACCCAATGTGTTAGGCAGATGGCTGGGTGGATTGGCTTACAAATTTTAGGTTTTGAAGGTGAGAAAGAAAGATTAGGAATTTCTATGGGGTAAAGAAATTCTGCATGTTCCCTGATTTTTAGTCCCTTAATTATTCTTATTTATTCTTATTAGAAACCCCTTATTTTGCTTACATCAACTACAGAAGAAAAAATATATTACAAACTACACATATCGACTCTGACGTAAATCTCACCATCTTCAGTGGGCTTACCACCTAATTAATGTGTTGGGAATAGTAGTTTTGGGGCCATTTTCGATGTTTCTTAACAATTACTCATGCTAGCTCTTGGCCTTCGTTCACTGCCTGATACTTAACTGCCCCTGAATAGGTAACATATTGTACTCCAGGGCTTCTCAAACGATCGGTGATGAAGAACCAGTTTTTAAAATAATTTCCAATATACTGTGTACTGATTCTTTTGTAAAATACAATAATATGAATTACTAGAAAAATGAAATAAAACTCCCCAATGACATATAAAATACAAACCTGTCCAAATTGCACTTCAAGAAAATAACTTTACAGAGATTTAAAGTGAAGTGATATCAAGAGCTGGTAGAGCTGAATGCTATTTCATGAAGTTCAGAGACGGAAAAAATCAGATAAAACCACCCTTGCTATTTCCTTTTCTACTGCCCTGAAATGACCAGGCTTAGGATGTGGATGCAAATCAGCCCTTCGTCATGGCAGAGCACTATCCATATATAAGTTTCATGCGGGCAGGGTATGACTTTAAATGATGAGTCACGCCACAGGTGGTCTCAATCATGTCATGTGCTTTTAAGAGCGCACAAGGGGGAAGCTTTGGTGATGGGGGCCTGTGGAGAAAGGGTACTTTGCACACCGCAGGAGAGCACTCCACATTTAAAAACTAGCCTCTTTGGGGAAAGGGGTTGGGAGAATATTAATCCTCTTCACTTGAAAAAATGTGTGTTCACCTGCTCTACTAAAACCCCTACAGGTTAGCCTCACCAGGACTATGGCAAGAAGGCCTAAATACCCTCTCCGGGAACAAGGTTATCTTGACCATGATATCCACACCAGTAAATTAAGGAAGAGAGAAGGAAATTTCTGTCAGCATGAATGGCCAAAGCAGTCTTCCTTGGCTTACCTTACATAACACTTCATATTAGCACTGAGTACTGCTTATGTGGTATAAGTCAAAGTATAGTGACATATATTCATTAGCTTCTAAGAGAAAGCTTGGTACAGGAGGATGGAAGGTGTGGGTCTGATCAGGAATGGAAAAATGGACTATCAGGGTTTCCCAAACTGCTACCACTAGTGTTTCACTTTCTCAAAATTCACCACTGATGCTGTTGACATGCAGATGGCTAGCACAATTCTTAACTTGATGATTGTTCCCAAGATTAGACTGTTGGTTTGAGCTCCGAGCTTGGCAATTTGGTTGCAAACGTTTTGTCACCATTCAAGGAGACATCGTCGGTCTGTTTTCAATTGTTCAAAATGCACTGACGATGTTTCCTCGAATAGTGACAAAACGTTTGCAACCAAACTGCCAACCTCGGAGCTCAAATCAACAGCCTAACTACCAACCTGAACTACTAATATTCAAATACATTGTTTCCAAGATGGTGTGCATCTCTCCAGAACCTGTAATTAGCTATGATTCATTTGCATAGGTGTCTGATACCACATCCATCATAACACATTAAAGAACAGGCGTCACAGTGCTCCCATTTCATTTCTCCAGCAATAAGATGCATAAGCCACAAGTACTGCTGTATTCATATACCATAGATTTAAACACACACTACATTGCTGTGTTAGTTCTCTTACAAAACAGCACAGATGACTGAAGTTGTTTTTTCCTCCATTTTCCTTTGCAGACTCAAATATAGATATTAGCCATTTTATTGTTGCACTAAAACCAGAGCTAGCTATGTTGAAATATCCAGATGAATCTTTTAATCCTCTCCCTTTAGCCAGGCTTCTACATTCATATAACCTAATACAGACATGCCAAAGATGTGGTATTAGATATCACACTGTCACCCCTGACCATTATTCAAATCACAGGATGCATGTTACATAAAAGGAAACCATATTTTTTTTCTCTTGGTCAGATAATTAAGGAAAGAAACATTTTATACAAGTTCTATACAAGCTGCTCACATCTGAATTTGAATTATTAACCTATACATATATAAAGGCTTAAAGTATTGGATTTGGAGCTGTGTGAAAAAGTCCTGCATGCTTTATGGTTTACAACATTTTTTGGATAGGCCATTGATTTTGTGATATTTTATCCTAACTGCTATGCAAATATTGTTTTATTTAAATAAATACTGGTGTTTTTTAAGTGAAAAGCATAAGCTTTTTGCCATTTGGTGTTATTTGAATGGGAATTGTGAATTTTCTTGCATGCTTACAATGCATGTTTACAATAACTATGAAAACAGATTAACTGATGCATACGCAGTGGCATATGTGTTGCAATTACTAAGGCCGATGCTAGTGTTTTTGTGGCCCTGAAAAGGACCGTTTAGGTAACCAAACATGGTTACTAATATGAAATTGGCCAGCCCTTATTGCTTATCACCAGGTGGCATTGCTTCGGCATAGACTGTATAAGCCTTTGCACGTGATCTTTCGTGACATTGTGGTGCCAGGCTGCAATAATGGATTCAATCAGCTGCTTGGTCTTCAGATGCTTCTTGCTTATTTTGTAACCAATCTTGGCCCACAAGTTCTCAATTGGGTTCAAATCCGGGCTCTGAGCTGGCCAGTCGAGTTGAATACCATACTTTTTCATCCACTGCTGGATTGGCTTGGCTCAATGACAAGGAGTGTTGTCATCCTGGAAGTAAAAGTCCTTCCCTACAAGTTGCTGAGCTGAAGGAAGCATCGTCTTTTCCAGGACTTCAACATACTGCTTGGAATTCATGATTCCTTGCATGATTTGTATCTCATCAATACCAGAAGCAGCGATACAGCCCCAGATCATCATGTGCAATGGATGCTTCACAGATAGATTCAGGCAGTACGGCCTAAATTCTTCAGCTAGAAATCTTCTGACATACTTATTGCAAGTAGAAATTGCTCTCATCACTGAAGATGACCTTGGCCCACTGTTCGTTGGTCCACTTGGCATACTTCTTGGCCCATGCAGGTCAACGAGAGCGGTGAGTGTCTGTGAGCAAAGGTTTACTTTGAGCCCTGCAGCCTTTGAGCCCTCTGGCAAACAGCCTGTGACACACTGTGCTTGTGCACACTTATACATCACATGTTTCACCCCAAATTCTTGTAATCTGAGGTGAGGTGAGCTTCCTGTCAGCCATCAAAATGTGTTGCAGAACCCGATCAGAGCCGTTTTGTCAACTTTCTTGGTCTTCCAGAGCGGAGCCTGTCATCAACTGAACCAGTTATTTGGTATTTTTCAATCATTCTGCTCACTGTGGTGCAATGGCATTTCACTCTCTTGGCTATTTCTGTACAGGAGTAACTCTCTTCATGAAGCACAATGATGCAATGCCGCTGCTCAGTACTGGTGAAAGCAAAGACCTTCATCCTTGCCTGCAGCCAGTGCTAAGTTAAATTTCTCGATGCTTTTCATGCCTATTTATAGTCAGAGAGTATGGCAACATTGATTGGTTCATAGATTGAGCCTCTGTGCATTTTGATTGGTTAGTCGCTCGCTGCTGATTGGCTACTTTCGATCCTAACATTCTCGAAAATTCAAGTTGTTTTATCACATAAACTCATTCAAAACCTTAAAAATACTTTGGTTATATTAATAAAAATTATGCAACTCAATCCGACTACAGAAATATTCATCAAAGTACTAATTTTGCGTGGTTTCTATGAGTGAAAAGTTGATTAAACATACATTAAATACAGCTTAAAGAAAGCGTGCAGGACTTTTTCACACAGCTGTGTTTGACCATGGAACTCATCAGCTGCCTTTGGGCCAACTGTTTTCAACCTAATACTGTCTCAGACTTGTTTTTATTGCGAGATAAATGCAATGAAGTATTTGCAATCACAGCCTAGCTAGAAAATTTTCTGTTTCCTCCCTCACCTCAGATTCTTAACAGAGAGTTAAGAATTATAGTGTGACCATTGAATATACCAACCAGATGGATTGTGTAATGTAAGCCATCTGGCCCTGCCAAAAAATAGAAGATTTTCCTGGCCAGGGCTGCTTCCTGAGGATGGAAATTGTCTCATTGCTAAAATGTGGGCATTGCATATGCTGACATGAGAGATATTTGTATCAGTTGGGCTGTACCAAATTCATCCTCTCAGCATGGTCTTACTTATCTTTCCTCCATTTGCCTAAAAGGGCAAATGGAAATTTCTATCATATCTTTCAAAAATCCCAAAACAGGAATATTGATACAATGGTCCTGAAGGAATTGGCACCAATAGCAGCATCAACGCAAGAGAGCTCCGTTACAGACATCTGCAACATAAAAATTGGTTTGCTATTGAAATACTGTAAAATACGGTGCATACAGAAAACAAAGAAACAATCAACAGTTATGTTACTTGGTGATTGGGGGCAAATA
Source organism: Rhabdophis nuchalis (assembly GCA_039707465.1). NCBI lineage: Eukaryota > Metazoa > Chordata > Lepidosauria > Squamata > Natricidae > Rhabdophis > Rhabdophis nuchalis. Next base: position 127,870,603 of record CM077646.1, read on the forward strand.
AGAACTGTCTCTAGGTACCCAACTGCTTGTAAAAGTGATTGCACTGCTGCTACTTCTTGCTTAATAATTAAGTGGATGGGCTAATAAAAAGCAGGTATGGGAAGTAATTGTTTTGAGAAAACACTAAAAAAAGACAAATAGAAAACAGTTGTGGCAGAAGTGTAGCAGAGCACCAAAGGCAAACATTCAGATGCCAAGAGAGAATTCGTATCTGTACTGAAAAGGAATAATAATAATAATAATAATAATAATAATAATAATAATAATAATAATAATAATAATAATAATAATAATAATAATAATAATAATAATAATAATTTTATTTGTATACCGTGTCCTCTCCCCAAAGGAACTCGGAGCGGTGCACAGGGAAATTTAAAATGGCAATAGAAAATACATAAATAGAGAAGTAAAAACAAATTAAACTAAAATTATCCCTGCGCTAAAATCCCCAATTATAAATTGACTAAAAAACCCCTAAAACCCTATTAGACGGAAGACTGACCTAGGCGGGCCAAGCAGAAAAAGTGTGTTTTAAGTTTTTGACGGAAGGAGCGGAGGTCCGTAGTTGTTCTAATTTCGGGGGGAAGGTCGTTCCAGAGGGCTGGGCCCGCCACAGAGAAGGCCCTTACCCTGGGCGTCGCCCGCTGGCATAGCCTGGTGGACGGCACCGGAGAAGCCCCTCTCTGTGGGAGCGAATCGGCCGTAAGGATGTATGAGGCAGGATCTGATCCCGCAGATAACTAGGTCCCGTGCCATGGAGTGCTTTAAAGATGATGACTAACACCTTGAAGCGCACCCGAAAGACGACAGGCAGCCAGTGCAGCTCGCGCAAGAGCGGTGTTATGTGGGTAAACCTAGAGGTTCCCATTATTGCTCGCGCAGCTGCATTCTGGACCAGCTGAAGTCTTCGGGTGCACCTCAAGGGGAGCCCCATGTAGAGAGAATTACAGTAGTCCAGTCGGGATGTCACGAGGGCATGAGAGGTAGCCCTTGACTTACGACTACAATTGAACCCAATTTTTCTGTTGCTAAGTTAACTTCGTTAAGTGCATTTTGCCCCATTTTATGACTTTTTGCGCCACAGTTAAGTGAATCACTGCAATTGTTAAGTTACTAACAGTTGTTAAGTGAATTTGGCTTCCCCAGTAGCTTTGCTTGTAAGAAGGTCACAAAAGGTGATCACATGACTCCCATATATAGTCAGTTTGCCAAGCTTCTGAATTTTGATCATATGACTGTGGGGACGCTGCAATGGTTGGAAATGTGAAAAATAACCATGTCACTTTTTACAGTGCTGTTGTAACTTTGAATGTCACTAAATGAACTGTTGTAAGTCAAGGGCTACCTGTACTTTTACCTAATGCCCAATGGCTAAAAGGCAGAACAATACAGTCATAGATGCTGGGTAAAGATTCTGAACTTTTCGTTTATTCAGACTACTGAAATCATGTAGGAATCATCTGTTGCATAAAGTAGGAATCAGCAATGTAGTGCAGGGGTCCCCAACCTTTGCAACTTTAAGTCTGAAGGACTTCAGCTCCCAGTCATCTTTCTCAAACCTTGAGTCTTTTCCTCTATTAAACTGAAGTGAGATTATTGATTATGAAGAAGTATCACAAAACCTGAAACACAATAGATGATGAACATCCAAAACAGAGATAGCAGTAGAAGACATTTTCTTCACTTACTGGATCAATGCTTTCAAATTAGAATTTTGCTAACAGATTTTGTTAAAAATAAAATCAGGTACCTAAGATATATACAAATGATTAAAGATCACAAAACCTCTGGGTCTCTGTCATCCAGAGTTACCTTGTAGGGGAGATGAGAGGCATAAAAATTTAATAAATAAATAAATAAAATTCAGTGTCGCAAAATAAATAAAAACCAAACCTGACAATCAAAGACTAACTTTCCAAATAATGCTTTATATTTTTTTAGAAAAATTAATAGTAACTTTATTTAACATTGCATTACATTTCAAAAGATCAGAAAACAAAAGTAGACTAAGAATACAGTAAAGGCAAAGAAATAAATTATTTCCCCATCACAAATATAAATTATTTTAGTAATTTAGCACTTCTCTTAATGTACAAGAAATTATCACTTATTCCCATATCTCATCTCTTATCTATAAACAAGTCCTAAAGATCAAAAGTCCATTAATAATTACTAGAGATAACATGTATCTATTTTAAATTTGATCAAATAAATGATTCTATTCCTTTTACCATACTTTTTGGAATATACCTCCCACCCCCAGCATGGAAATGTTGGTGCGTCTTATGCACCAAATACAGCCATTTTTGGCCTCACGAAGCCCTGCCCCTGCATCCCATTTTTGTGAAAAACAGGCCATTTTTCATAACCCTGCCCTGCTGAAGCCTGCAGAGTGCCCCTGGGGGCCATGGTGGCAAAAACTTTTTCTTTCTTTCTTACCGCTTCGAAATATTAGTGCGTCTTATACACCGGTGTGTTCTTGTAGTCCGAAAAATACAGTATTTTTAATAAGTACATTTTTAATCTTTAATTATTTCAATGATTTTGTTTCCTTTTTCTTTATCCCTTCTCACAAAATTCTTCAAAGCTTTAACAAGTCTGTCCTTTAAATCCAATGTGGGAAAATTATTCATGTAATTCTTTTGATTTACTATTTCTATATCCTTTTTAATTGTGTATATTCAGAGTACAAGTAGTCCTCAAATTGTCACCACAATTGAGCCCTAAATTTATATTGCTAACTGAAACATTTGTTAAATAAGTTTGTCCCATTTTCTGACTTTTCTTGCCACAGTTGTTAAGTGAATCATTGCACTTGTTAAGTTAATAACATGGTTCTTAAGTGAATATGGATTCCATATTGACTTTCCTTGTCAGAAGGTCACAAAAGCTGATTGTATGACCCCAAGACAAGGCAACCATCATAAATATGAACCACCTGCCAAGCATCTGAATTTTGATCATATGACCATGAGGATGCTGCACGTTTGTAAGTGTGAAAAAAGATAAGTCACTTTTTTCAGTGCTGTAACTGTGAACGTTCACTAAATGAACTGTTGTAAATCGACGATTTCCTTTAGTATCTTTTTCTGTATTATTCCAGTAGTCTGTCATTTTAGATAAGTTTCAGTTTTGCCCAGTATAACTTGTTCCTCTACTGTAGTAACTTTTAAATGCAATCTCCAGTAGCTATACTCTTAAAATTATTATCTAGACCCATTGTATAAAAATATCTTCCAATAATTTTAATATTTAATATTAAAAAAAACTGTTCCATTCTTTATTAGTCAAATTTAAATATTCTTCTCCTTTAATTGTAATCTTTAGTTTCTTCTGGTTTCCTCTAGTGTTCCACCTTCCAAGTCCCATCTTGTCATATTTTTTAAAGGAAGAATTGTTGTAATTTCAAACTCATTTTTCAAATCAATCTAGACTTAACTACATTTGTAGCATTCCAGAATCAATATATTAATACTCCTTTTGTGGTTTATTATTTTTTAAAGTCCTTAAACTTGTATTTAAAAATTATTTTGCTAAAGATTGAAGAAACTCACTCAGTGATATAAACGTATCAATTTTAAAGATTCCTAATAGAAGAAAATCACTAAACAAGCAATTTCCAAGAGTGAAAAGTAAGTACAGGTAGACCTTATGATCACATAAATTGAAGTTGCTAAGTAAAACATTTGTTAAGTTTTGTCCTGTTTTACAACTTTTTGTCAGTTTCTGCTTCGCTACTCGCTTTCGACTGCCATTGTAATGGGTGGGGGGCATGGTATTTGGGATGGGATTAATTGGTACAGGAGAGATATTGGAAAAGGGAGTTATGTTCTTACCATCTACTGCGCATGCTGATGGCTGGTGCTTTGAGATGGTCAAGGCCAACCGTCCTGCATACCAACCTGATGATGCTTCTGGAGATGCAACCCACATGACACCTGAGGGATTTGCGGATTGGACAATGGGGTGGGGAATGTTGGGGGAGGGGGTTGGACATATATTGATATGTATGATCTTGCACGCTTTGGCTTCAGAGCTTGCTTTACTTAGCTGCTAACATTTCATAACCAGTAAAAGTACTCTTAATTCTTCAAAATGGAGTTGAGTGGTTTCTTTCTTGGTTAATGGAGGAGGCTGGCTTGACACTTTTCTTGCTACAGTTAAGTGAATCATTGTGGTTAAGTTAGTAACATGGTTGTTAAGTGAATCTGGTCTCGCCATTGTCAAAGTCCCAAAAGTTGATCACATGACTCCAGGATACTGCAACTGTCAGAAACTTGAGTCAGTTGCCAAGTGTCCGAATTTTGATTACATGAGATGATGCTGCAGCAGTTGTGTGAAAAATGATCCCGTCACTTTTTTTTAGTGCCATTGTAACTTGGAATTGTTGTAAGTTGAGGACTACCTGCATGCAAAACAAAGATCTCTAAAGGCACCAACTGTGGCTTGAGTGAAAATGACTTTTCCTTATCTCTTAAAGCTCTAAATCCACTGGAGACTGCTGACTTGCGTTCTCATGAGGACCAACTTGCTGGAGCACTTGTGGGTGGTCTCAAGTTTTCCTTATCTGGAAAAGAATTATAAAGAGCTGTTCTACTTGCCAGGTCTCCATTCCGCTGTTATTGGCTCCACTTCTAGCTGAGTGTCTTCGGTTTGCTTTTCTTTCCCCAGAAATCTGTTTAGAACTCTGTTCATTTATTTGTATGTTGGCTTACAAAAAGTTTTTTTTTTTTTGCAGAAACAAATTTAGATTGAGATTAGTTAGAGAAGCAAGACTGATGCACTAGTGCAGGGGTGTCAAACTCAAGTCCTGGATCTGGCCTGTGGGGTGCTTAGATATAGCCCACAGGGCCACCTTGGAAACAGTGAAGGATTGGCTCCAGTGAAAACAGCTTGGGAGGGCTGTGAGAGGTCCTCCCAAGCTCCATTTTTGCTGGCAGAGGCGTGCAGGAGGATGTTGCAGCTGAAAATGGAGCTCCGGAGCCCGTTGTCACTGGCAGAGCGCTCAGGCCATCACAGGCACCCCTGACACGAGTGACACCAATCTGGCCATGCCCATTCGGGCCACACCCACCCCAGCCCCTGAGGTCAAACACAACCCTGATGCAGCCCTCAATGAAATTGAGTTTGACACCCCTGTACTAGTGAGTGGACTGCCAGGGTTCCAAGTAACACCCCCAACCAAAAAATCAGAAAGTTTCCAGGTTTTCCCCACCCAAAAGAAAGTTCAAGTCCCGGCCTAGCTCCCACATGCCCATTGCATGATCCAATCAGGCACCATCCAAAACTGGAGGTGCTTCATATCACCCCATGACAGCTGCAGGGCTAGGTGGCCTTGACTCTCTTGAGAATGTTATTTTGACTATAAATCACCCATACTCTATATAATCCCCCCTTCCATTTTTCCACAGTAGAAAATATGGCAGGCGTGAAGGCCCAAATGTAAAAGATGGCTTCCATCCATCTTCAACAATTGGAATCTAAAGAAGTATTTTAAACATAGCAAACTGGCAAATTTGACTTTTTTTCTTTGAAATATAGAAAGCAAATTAGTTCACCTTGAAGATTCCTCATACTGCTCTGAAGTAACAGAAACATTCTGAATTCTAGACCATGTAAAAAATGATATAGCCTACCTTACAATTTGGAAATTTTGTCTTTAGTATTATATCTGTAAATGTTAGCATTTCAGAAATTCAAAATTTATGTATTTCTGAAGTTACTATATTTTGGTAGGATAAACAAGTGTCTTTATTATAGGATAAAAAGATTGGGAGGAGAAATCCTGCTGTTGCTCAAGAGAGATTTATACAATATATTGTAATGATGCCAGTATCTAATAAGGAAGAAAATATCCTGTTTTCTGCAATGTGTATGCTATCTTATCCCTTGGGGAAAAGAACCTTCAGAATGATTAGATCCCAGCCATTGTATGCAACTTGGATGAAAAAATAATTGGCTTGTTTTTAGCACTGTGGGGCCATCCTACCATTATTGTAGCTGAATGGAAAATACCTAAATAAAAATAAGACTTTTCTAGAAACCCCTCAATCCTTTCCACTTCTCTATTTCCATTCCTGATGTAGGATTGAGTGCTCTCCCCCTCCCCTTATACTTGTAGGTTGTTTCATTTGGAAACAGCGTAAAAAGAAAGCAACCTTGAAGATTAAAATGTTTTCATAAGAATCCTATCAGGAGATGTTCTTATCTCTCAGGGGAATAACAAATTCAGGAAAAGCCCAGAATTTATATTGTCAAGACTGAAAGCAAAACAATGCTTGTTTGTTTGCTTACATTATAAAAGCTAGAAACTATAAAAGCTGCAGGTGGCATAAATCAGATATATTTACCCCATTGTTTAATAAAAGGTAGGGTGAATAAATAAAAACATTTCTTAAAGAAAATAAATTCCAAAAAACGTGTGGAAGGTTGGTTCTTATTCGTATATTTTAGTGAGGAATAGAAGTTAGTATTTCTATTAGGACAGCATTTTCTTATTTTCACATAAGAATATCAGTAAAAAAAGATTGTAATAATTTTAGATGAATATCCAGCTTCTTGGCGCTAAAGAAATTCTTCGAATATTTTTGAGGAGGCTGAACCAGTTGTCTTTCATAGAGAAGTCTTTGCTATTGAGATATGGAGTAACCTTTAAAATAATTATATTTCGCATTAACAGATTATTGCTCAACATCAGGGGTGGATTCCGGTAGCCACTACAGCTGGTTCACTCATGGGCGTGCCACTTGTGTGCACATGCGCAGAACAATAAAAATAACTCTGTGGATGACCAAAAAACAAGATGGCGGCACCTACGGGAGAACCAATTTGTGGGCGTGGCAATTCTGGGTCGCTGCCGGTTCTAGTGACCTAGTCAAACTATGACCGGTTCAGCTGAACTGGTAGGAATCCACTACTGCTCAACATCCTGAAATACACTGAAGCAAACTTAAGCAAACAATGCATAGCACAAGTGTTTTGCAAAGGTAATAAGGTAATATCTTTCAATATTTGAACAGTTTAGTTTCACTTAATATATTGAGAGTAGGGCCTTTTCTGACCACATTCTATATATATAAAAACGGCTGTGTGTATGTTCCTCCAGCATAACTCTGGAACACGACGAGCAATTTCAACCAAACTTGGTACACAGATGACTCAGGGGAAAAAAATACTGTGGGGGTAAGATATCCCAAACACCTCTCAGTGTGTGTTCTGTTAAGATACAGTCTGTTGTACCGTACTGCTGTGCTGGCTTCTACTGTACAGCATAGTGGAGTTGCCATGGTAATGGCTTCTCAGTACTCCACAAGGGGGCTCCCACTGGTAAAGGGAAAAATCCAACATTAGAAATTATGTTTTGTACGGACATTCTCCCTTCTATAAATAAATACCTAGACACCGCCGGGTTATCGGCTAGTTTGGTATAAAAATACCAATTGAATTTTTGATGGACAATTTATAACAAAATTGTCATAAGAAACGGGACAATGGAAAAGTGGCAAACATGAAGCACAACAGAAAAATAACATTGCCCCCTGGCATTGTGCCCACCTGTGCATGCACACCCCCCCCCCCGCATACACAGAGGGCTTTCTTGGAGCCTGGGGAGGACAAAAACAGCCCCCCTTGCCCCCAGTAGAGGCCCTCTGGAGGCAGGAAGCAGCACATACTAATTCCACGATTTTCAATTTCTGTATTTGACAATTTTTTTGTCTCAATTAAAACTCAGTATTTATATACTCAATTATGCTGATATTCTCAAACTGTGGTCACAAAAAATAAAAACACATTACATTTCATACAGAAGTACCTCTTGAGTTTAATAAGAGGTCCATCTCCCAATTGAGCTTAAGGGAGATATCTGATTTCAGCAACTTTTTCTAGTACCTAGAACAGAAATCTTTATAATGACATCTCCTCAGTATTTTTAACAGATAGAGCTGTCAAATCAGGAATTTTATTCTAAGACCTCATGTCTATTTGTTTTAAATCTTCATTTTGTTCTGTTTATCTTATTTAAATTTCATTTTATATTGCTACTTATATTTGCTTTCAACAATCATTATATTTTGTAGTTTTATTATAAAATGCTTTTAGTGTCCTTGTATAAAACAGACTACCTTATATCCAAAATATAATTTTGGATTATGTCTGTTTGTAGGCAAATGGAGGTTTTAAAAAAAGCATTAACCTGGCAAACAGTACTGACTGCAGTTTGAACATAATATTCTGTTTTTAACAACTTCTGGGGATCTAAGAATCTTTGCTATAGAAAGTTAAATATCTCAAAGGGAAAACCTGTCCTCATTTAGCTGACTTAAATCAATACCATTTGACAACTGGCTAAGTCCCACATATAGTAGGGTAGCTTTCCCCAGAATAATTGAAATATATTTCACCACTCTTGCTTTAAAGCAACAAAACCTATCAGCATCAACTTTAATTTTACTAAAAATTTTAACTTATCAAAGAGGAGACAGTCCTTGTTTTATGTCACAAACACTATTATGTAAATTATGTAGTTTTTGCACAATTTTTTATTGAAAATCCTTTCCATAAAAGATTCCTATGCAGGATAGATTTGTCATATATCAGGTAAATAGTCAAATACTAAAGAATGCAATCCCTGAAAGCAAGTAAGCCAGGTAAAAAACAACAAATACGAACTTGTCCTATCGAAAAGGAAACTCCAACCTAAGAGGTGCAAACAGTTAGTGTACGGTAATATGGTAAGTGCCTGCATAACTGTTTGTACATCTTAGGATGGGGTTTCCTTTTTGATAGGATAAGTATCTAATAGTGACGAGTGTCTGTATGAACTGTAAATAGCATTTTAGAGTGCAGTAATTATAAGACCATAAATGAAGATGCATACAAAGAGATACATAAGTTCAGCACTGGCCTATTCTTGCTACTCAGACATTGGAAGTCATTTTGAGGTTACTAGTAAATTAGTTGTGGCATGCTAGAACACTCTCAAAAGCAGCGTTATGACAGCTACTCTATATAACCAGCAGACTTTTCCTCTAAAACTAAACATTTCTAATCTTTGATGCAAGGCATCAAAGATTTGAAACCAATCTTTGAAACCAAGGAGAAAATGGTTATAAAATAGGAACAACCAAGTAACAGCTATGATGTATCTGGTCATTTATTAAAAGCATGTCCTCAAGAGTCAGCTCTCTGTACTAACAAAGAGAGAGAAATTCAAATTGTTCAGAAATGAGAGTGCTTGCTGTGCCAACTTTTAGGAAATGGATGATCAGAATAATAAGTTAGTTCCCACTGTTCTGAGTCTTCAGGAATTATGGCACAAGATTTTTCTGTGTCAACTAAGTGTTCATAAGCAGTCAGCACAAGTGGACCCAAGTTTCTCTCAAGTAATAACATGACAGAATTACAGATCTATAATCGGGAAGACACATTTGTTATAAATCCAGATATGAAAAGAGCTCTGATATGTTTGTCTACACAGATGTAACAGTTAGGACTCCCATTGCTTTACTGGCCATAAGAATCCATATCTCTTCATAGATTTTTCAAATAATTCATTTAGTTGCAATTTTATGCATGTTTAAATTCTTCTGCTTGTTTTATATACAGTCCATTGAATTTTCAGGTTGCAAGCCTACAGAAGGGATCAATCCTTTGATGTAGGCACAGTTGGAAGATAGGAAACCATCAGGCTCTGGCTCTACATTTTCAATATTGTCCATCTGATCTTTAGGACCATCCCAATTGATGTGGAAACGGGTGACTCGGGGATTGGAGGCCAGAATATTCCTCTGCAACTAGAAAAGCAGCAGAAAAATAATCAGCATTATATAAAGTAATATAAATATAAACGTGGGATTCTTGATGCTCTCTCAGCTTGGTGATTTTTTCTTGCAGGCATTTCATTACCAACTAGGTAATATGATGATGCTACTGTGCTAGTCTGATAATGAAACATCTTTACCAAGCTCAGAGAGCACCAAGGACCCCCGCAGAGCTACAAATATTCTCATATATTTTTAAATAGAGATACAAATACTAATAGAAGCCGATAATGAATAATTCTTACTACTCTACAGTGTTTCATCAAAGTAATCTCTATGCAAGAGACCTGCATGTTTTGCACACTAATTCAGTTCTCTGTTCTAAATGTTGAACACCATCCCAACAAGTTGATTTGCTTTAAATGTCTTTGTCAGATATATCCTTTCCTCAATTAAATTACTACATTCCTTTACTTTGTTAAGATGATCAGTAACTCTTGATATTAACTTCAAGATTTAAAGATCTTTCTCTTAATATTCAGCAAACAAAATCATTTAATCACATACATTATTTCCTGTAGCTAAAAAAATATCAAGGTTCATTCTGTATGGTAAGGACTATAGATTTTTCTGCATCCTATTCAAGACATAGTGACTTGTCTAGGAAGCATATAATAAACTGATACTGAGCTGAAATCATTATTAACCACCTCTGACCTAATTCTGGGATCCTAATTTGTAGGACGGCTTTCTCTATAACTTATGTTCACCAGTACTATATAACTGCTGATTTCAAGAATTACTAACCACGTACAGCTGCTATTTGGAGACTGGAGAACTTTATTTTCTTCAAAACATGTTCCGTTTTAATAAAATATATATACTATCAAACCTCTTGTGTTTGTAACCTTTAACAGGGTGAAAAAGTGCATCATAAACTCTTTTCAACAAAGATATCTAAAATGTGCTAACTTAGGGGATACTGTCTTGCTACTTCTGAGGGAATGAAATTTGGGGAAGTTGTGGCTGCTTCAGCACTACTGCTGCAGCAGTCATGTGATCCTCATTTCTGTGACAGTTTCCCAGCAACTTGGGCAACTTAGCTGTCTGCTGGGAAGGCAGAGAAGGAGGAAGGAAAGAAGAAACAAAGAAGGAGGAGGAGGGAGGAAGAGAGAAAAGAGGGAGGGAGGAGAGAAAGGAAGAAGGAAAAGATGGAAGGAAGATTTCCAATGCTTACTGCCAGCTTTCCACAATGGGTAAGCCAACAAGCCGTTAGCCCACCTGTGGCCATTCTGTTTCTCTTTTTAGGTAAGGAAATCTCTCTGGAACTATAATATATGATCCTCATTTACAAAGTTCTTGATACTCTTTAAATGGGGAAGGCTGGGAAGCCTGCAGAGTGAACGTCAATGGGGATCATGTGCCCACGGCTCATGACTGGAGCGTAATAGTGGGTTTGGCCTGACAATTTCCTTTCTGGGAAGCTTGCAGGGAAAAAGCCAAAGGGAACCTTGCAGGGAAGGTTGCAAATGGCTCAGGTAAGTCTCCCCAACTCCTGCAGACTCCTCCAGTCCCTTTGCTCTTGCATTTCATCACTCAGCCTTGAACCATGACGGTTGTCTGGTTCAGTATACTTGTCTATTCAGGCATACAAATAGCTATTATATATTTGTACAGTGGCCCTTTTATATCATGATAAGCAAAACAACTTATAATTTCCCACCTGACTCCTCAGAAAAGTATACCAGCCAATTTTCCTTCACCTAATTTCTAGGGAGTGGGAACTGTAATTTAGATAAGGGGTTGTGTTAAACTGAAAAAATACAATGAGTGTGTTATTAGTGTCTCACCTGGGAAAAGTCTGGCTTGAGAGGTGGGTTCTCCCTTAATTCAGGATTTATATATTCATTGTTCACATAATACCCAATGCGGATAAACTCCTGACAAAGGTAGGTGCAAGTAATGAGTATTACTGTAACTCCCACAGCATCGCTTTCAGGGATTAGATCAGGGTTGGGACTATTTGCCTACAGAAGAAATGGAAAACATATCAATGACATTTGTATCTTGCTTCCAAATAATATGAAGCATAAATGAATTTTATTAATAGCAAGCCATACATCACCTAAAAAAACCCCCAATAGTCTCTAGATTGAAAGAAGATTTAAATCCATTCTTAAAAAGCCCAAATCAAATATACTGTATTTTTTGGAGTATAAGATACATCTTTTTTTCTCTAAAAAGTGGCTGAAAATCTGGCTGTGTCTTACACAGCGAATACAGCATTTTTTTGCCTCCTGAAGCCCCGCCCCCTTTACCAAAATGGCCATGTACAGCCTTATGAAGGCTTTCAAAGAGCTCTTGGGGGCTGGAGAGGGCAGAAATGAGCAAAAAACAGACTGTTTTTTGCCCCCCCCCCTCCCCCCAGGAGCACTCTATAAGCCTCCATAAAGCTATGCATGCTATTTTTATGAGGAGGTTTGGAGAGTGCAAAAACCTTTTTCCCCCTTTCGGAAGGCTGTTTAGTTAGAGTGGTTGATGAGAATTATGTTGGTCAAGTGCTGTGCCAGCAGAAACAAAGTTTTAGGTGCTAACAGTTTGTCAGTGATTTCCTTCTCCAGCACATGGATAAATATACCTGGAAATATCTACCTACCTACCTACTCTCTCTCTCTCCCTACCTACCTAGTGCATTTCTCCCCCCCCCTCTATCTACCTACCTACCTACTCTCTCTCCCCCTACCTATCTACTCTCTCCCTCTCCCTCTATCTACCTACCTATCTACACTTTCTCTCCCTAACTACCTACTGTATCACACTCTCTCTCTTTCCCCCTACCTCCCTACTGTATTTCTCCCTCTCCCTCTCTATCTACCTACCTACTTTAAAAAAAATGCCTCTTTAAAATCTGAGTGCGTCTTATACGCTGAAAAATACAGTAGTATTCAACACATCTCACTGGATTTTGGCACAAAGGAGGCAAAATAGATCACTGGTCTAATTTAGCAGGGTCAACATTACAGCAGTTTTCTATGGTGTTAGATAGGAATCTTTCCCAGCCCTTATTCAGAGATATCAGGAGTTGATCTCAGAACTTTTCCATACAGAGTATGCACTGAATTGTTTGGCTATGATTGAATGAATATGTAACTTAGGATATACTCATCTAGAACATGTATCCCCAACCCACGCTGGTATGTGAAGCCAGAAAGGTTGGGGAACTCAAATCTAGAACATTACTACTAGAAATATTAAAGGAAATTAATTTTCAAGTATTTGTACAATATTTTAATCCCACTTTTAAAAAGCATTGCAAGTAATTAGACTTCTTTCTCCACTCATGCTGTGTCCCAACTTTCTTTTTCCACATAAAAAAAATTAGAGCTTACTTCAAACACAAACATATGTCTCCCAGCTGGAACAGGTCCTACCAGTACAGAATCAAGAATTTGATCATGTTCCTCACTCTCTGCCGATCCCACATAGATGATCTTCCATTCTAAATCTGAAAAATAAAAACAACAGATATAATTGCAAGAGGATAAATGCTACAATATTAAATCACTGAGAGAAATACACTATCTTCCACCCTTGAAATGTGAAAAATATTGACACAAATCACTGAATATGTTTGGAGAAGTTATACGTATGCAAGACCAAGACTGATGTTGCTCTTATTGACTTCAGTAAGGCATTTGATAAGTAACTTACTTTTTGGTAAGATAGAAAATGTGGGATGGACAGCATCACCACCATATGGCTTCATTACAGGTTGACCAACTACACTCAATGTGTAGTCCTCAATCAAACTACATCTACATGAATGGAAGAATGTAGTGGGGTACCCAAGGTCTGTCTTAGGCCCAGAACTCTTAATCTTCATAAATGATTTAGATGAGGAAATAGAAGGGAAACTCATCAAATTTGCAGATGAAACCAAACTGGGGAAATAGCCAACTCTCTGCTCAAGCATTAGACCGTATACCATTCTGGACAAATGGTTGTCCATCTCTTCTTAAAAACCTCCAGTTTTGGAGTATCCACAATGTCTGAAGGCAAACCATTCCACTTATTAATTGTTGTCACTATCAGGAAACTTCTCCTTAGTTCCAGGTTGGATCTCTCTTCGATAAGTTTCCACTCACTATTTGTCATGCCATCAGGTGCTTTGCAGAATATGTCCACTCCCTCTTCTCTCTCACAGTCCCTCAAATATTGGAACACTGTTGTCATGCCACCCCGGTCCTTCTCTTCATTTCACCAGACATACAGTTCCTGCAACCATTCTTTATATGTTTTCGTCTCCAGCCCCCTAATCATCTTTGTTGCCCTTCTCTGCACTCTTTCTGGAGTCTCAACTCTTTTTTGTATTGTGGTGACCAGAACTGAACACAGTATTCCAAGTGTGGTTTTATAAAAGCAGTATATAGCAGTACTAATAATTTATGTAATATTGATACAACAGTATTTCTATGTTGATGTAGCCTCAGACTGCATTGGCTTTTTTGGAGATTTAGCCCATGGCTACCTCATACTTAACTGGTTATCCACTTGGACTCCTAGATTCTTCTCACAGTTACTGTCGAAAATGTGCTTCATTGTCTTCTGTCTTTATGACCATTTTATTTGGATAAAATCTTTCTTCCATTTGTATGGCAGCTCATCTAAGCTAAATGACTTTGGATACTTATAATAGTGAAAACCATCAATAACTACAGATAGTTCTCAACTTATGACCACAATTGAGCCCAAAGGTTTTGTTGCTAAGTGAGAAATTCATTAAGTGAGTCATGTCCCCTTTTACGACTTTTCTTGACACATCTGTTAACTGAATCACTGCAGTTGTTAAGTTAATAACATGGTTGTTAAGTGAATCTGGTTTTCCCATTGACTTGGCTTGTCAAAAGATTGCAAAAGGTGATCACATGATCCTGGAATACTGCAATTGTCATAATTGTGAGTCAGTTGTCACGTGCCCATGTGGATGCTGCAATGGTCATAAATGTGAAAATGGTCATGTCACTTTTTTCAGTGCCGTTGTAACTTTGGTTATTAAGTGAAAAGTTGTGAGTCAAGGACTAACTGTAGTATTCATAAACTTCTATGACAGATTGTTGATGCAGCTATGACATTTGACTTATATAGCGCAGGGACTCTAATTACAAGAATCTATATATAGGATTTTCCCATGTTTTTTAAACTCATAATGTTTGGAAAACACACCATCAGTTTTTACAATTGCATCACCAAAATCAGGTGGAATGATTGGATGTGACTTCAAAACTACAAAAATGTTTTCAAGGGCTCCATGCAGGCTGGATTATAAATTGTTCATGCCCAGCTCTAGTCCTGTTTCTCTAGTTTTCATCAAAATTAATGCTCAATTACAGAAGACACATTTTGTCTCTGATTTAGATGGGTTTCTGAATGCCCCTGGAATGTTTCACCTTATCAATTGGAGATAGTGTTGGGTAATATGTGGATTAAAGATCTAGGATGTCTAGTAATATAGCTCTTTGGCAAGCATGAAAATAATGGTAAAACAGATCAGATTATGAAGGGAGTGAAGCCTACCTATATTTTAATTTTAAAGTATGATGGAGTAGTGGCCAGAACAAAATGTGGAAAATAAAAAAAATATAGTACTAGATTCTAAGATTTTTCTATTTATTTTCCTCATGCTTTCAATACCAGTTATATCAGGAGTGCTGAAGCGCTCCCAGGATGAAAGGATTAACTGGTAACATCACCGCTGCCCAGAGGACACCTTGTTGGAGACTCCTTTCATGTCTCCGCTAAACTGCCCACTGAAGAGGTACACATCTACTCATGGTCACCCAAACTGCTTTCAGGAGCTGAAGCAAGTGATGGGAGCTTACCCCATTCTGCAGCAGCAACCGGGTCTTGAACGCGAGCCTACCAATTATCATACTAGTGTCCTAACAACATGAGTCATCATGATCTTTCCCTTCAAGTTTGTTTACAAGTGAACTACATGGTATTAACTGATGCTGAAATACATGACATTAATTTTATAGTTATATATAAACAGAATCACATAAGAATATCAGCAAATCAGAACAGGGAACATTATCATATTTCTCACAGACCCTTTTTTTGTGGCACTTCCTAGGCTTCTTTACAAGAGTCATACACTTGATAAGTCATGCTACAAGAAGACTGATTCCCAATTGTTTCTTCCAAAAAGTCTATAATTGGATAAAGTCTTGTTTTGTATTTGTAAGTAAATCAGTTGTATAAAATAGAGGGTGTCTTGTTATTTTGTGTGTGGCCAGGTTAAGAAAATAGCTTCTCCTCAAGATCATTCTAAATCATAGCACAAATGAAAATCCTATGAAATAATCAGTAGGAAGTAGAAAACAAGAGGATCAAATTTAATTTTTTCAGTCCAAGATACAGAATTAGATCGATAGAAAAAGAGACATTATGCCCCATATGTGTCTTTCCTGATTGTATATCCTGTGTAACAGATTGTAAATTTGGATTTTAAGGGCAGACAATCATTTTGAAGTTACTAAGAAAACCACTACCACTTCGTTCCAAATACAGCAATGGATTTGTTAGTTCATTTTCCACTTGAAGCTAAATAGTTAAGTAGACTTGCCCCTTTAAGAATTGTACATGCATCTATGACAGGAGGAATAAAAGAAAAAGTAATAAATGCTAAACAGCAGTGAAATTAACTCATCCCGGAGAGTAATGTGCAGATGCATTTATTTGACAATTTAAAGTTGCGAGGGGGGGTTGCCTTGCATGAAAGCTAATACAACTGTCAAAAACCATAGAAGAAAATAGAGCATAAAGCTTTTAATGAGCTGATAGTAAAAGCTTTTGTAAGCTCTGTAAATTAGTCCAACAGTAAACATAATACTATTTCTGTCTGATAAAATGATCTGAAAGCTTTCTGCAGCGATAATAAGCCTCAAGCAGCAATCATCTGAAATCTGAAGGAATTCATGATTATTATAAACTCTGAAAGTCCACCTACCTTCCAAAAACACATTTTATATTCTGAAGCCAGAGAAGCCCTCGTTTGCCATTGCAGTACTGTAACCTTTTTGTGAACATCTGAAGCATGAATGTCTATTAAATGATTGCTTATATGACTATCATTAAGTGCTGTACCTTATGATTCTTGAATGTATTTTGTCTTTTTATGTACACTGAGAGCATATGCACCAAAGACAAATTCCCTGTGTGTCCAACCGCACTTAGCCAATAAAGAATTCTATTTAATTCTATTCGGACTCTATACCTTCCCTCCCCTACTCCCATCCAATAAAGAAAAAAAATTTTTTTTGGGTTGCAGTACAAAGAACTTGCTATTAAACCTTGCATTTAAAATTATTTTTTGTGACGGGATTGGGATAAAGTTATCGGGCTACAATCGCGATTCCAACCATTCCTCCCCACCCCACCAACAGTAGGTGCATTTAGTTTCATCTAAATCCAATAACTCAAGGTAGCAGGCTCCGCTTTTTGGTCCCCAAAGCCACTTTGTAAAAAGAGGCCGGGCAGCTACGGGGTGAGAATGTAGCCAGGGCCATTTAGCAATTAATTTCTTTGGCCGAGCATCCTAGGACCAAATCTTCCCGCCGTTAACGCATCTCTGCCCCTAGAAACGCGGCCCGTTGGAGGTAGAGACTTCGCGCGCCGCTCCTAATCCAGTGCCCGATACTCACCGTGGGGCAACGCCTCTCCGCACTCGAACTGCACCTGGAAGCGGAGCGGCTGGTCAAACGGGCTCGGGTTCTCCAGCAGCGAAACTCCCAAGACCGACACTCGCGCCATGACAGGCTGGCTGGTTTCTCCGCTCTTCTGTCCCGCCCCCTTCGGGCTCCTTTCCCAAACCCGCTCCGCGCGCCACTGGCTCAACGTCCCAGTTGGTGCCGCAGCCAATCCTCGCTCTTCGCGCCTGAGCTAATCCGCCTACCTCCTCCCACTGGAGCCACGCCCACCTTCCCGGCCACCAATCGCCTTTCTCTTTCTGTCCCCGGCGGGAGCTCAGTCTAAAACAATCCGTCTTTGGGTTCGGGTTTCCCGCTCTCGGGCCCTAGGCCCGGGTGCTGCGTCTGTTTTGAACGCTCAAACGCTAGTAGCTAATTGGCGCTTTCAGTTCTGTGGTAAGTGGCCAAACCGAAGAGGACGGCCTTCCTTTGCTGTACTCTGGCCCAGAAGGAAGAGTCTTAGGTGAAGGGACTCAAGCATTCATATTATTAAGCATTCATGGGTATTAGTGTGTGTGCAAAAGCCAGGGGAATCAGTGAAAACAAACGGGCAAGTATAAAAGAAGACCATACACTCCGTTAGATTTCCCCCCTCCCCCTCCATAATAGATATCTTAGTATTTATTCTCTCCCCAAGAATCTAGTTTTAAACCCATGAACTAAACTAAACTTTATCCCAAAGGTGCAACAGGACTTTTTTGTTTATCTTTCAAGACGTTTCTCTTCTCATCCAAGAAGCTTCTTCAGCTCTGATAGGATGCTGGGGAATGGAAGGGTTTATATTCCTTGCAGGCAGTTGGTCATTTGCATTCTTTTAGAATGCCATTGAGACCACCTGGAGGTTTATTTGTGTCATCAGGGTCACCTGAGTGGTGCAAATGGGTGTGGAGCCTTCTTGGGACTGTTGAAAGGACATTGGAGATAGATTATGTCATATCCCTCACCCTGTGTTGAGAGAGAGTTGTTCAATTTTGACATAGAACTGAACAAGCTTCTTGGATGAGAAGCAAAACTTCTTTAAAGAAATACTAGAAAGTAATTGCCTCTTGTAAAAGCACTTTTGGGACAACCATGACCTGGATGACTACGAATCTCCATAGGCAAACTAAATTTTAGTTCATTGAAAACTAACCCCAGCAGGAACTAGCACTTCCACGGCATCGTTGGGGTGGCCAGAGGTAGAAATGTACAGCTGCGTGTCGTCAGCGTACTGATGGTATTCTACCCAAAGCCACGGATGATCTCACCCAACGGCTTCATGTAGATGTTAAACAGGAGGGGTGAGAGAACCGAGCCCTGAGATACCCCACATAAAAGGGGCCTCGAGGTCGATCTCTGCCCTCCTGTCAGTCCACACTGCGACCGGCCAGAGAGGTAGGAAGAGAACCACTGCAATACAGTGCCTCTCAATCCCAGCCCCTCCAGCCGGTGCAGGAGGATACCATGGTCGATGGTATCAAAAGCCGCTGAGAGGTCTAATAGGGCCAGGACAGAGGAACAACCTCTGTCTCGGGCCCTCCAGAAATCATCAACCAATGCGACCAATGCCGTCTCCGTGCTGTGCCCAGGACGGAAGCCGGACTGGCGCAGTCTAGAGAACTGTTGAGCTACCACACTCTACAACCTTAGCCAAAAAGCTAAGGTTGGAGACTGGACGGTAGTTGGCCAATAATGCTGGGTCCAGGGAGGGCTTCTTGAAGAGGGGTCTCACCACCGCCTCTTTCAAGGTGGCCGGAAGAGACCCCTCACTCAGAGTATTCACTATCTCCTGGAACCAGCCTTGTGTAACCTCCCGGGAGGCCAGTACTAGCCAGGAGGGACACGGGTCCAATAAACATGTGGTAGCATTCAGTCGTCCCAACAACCTATCCATGTCATCAGGAGTCACAAAGTCAAAGTCTTCTCATAAAACAGTCTCAAGACCTGCCCCCGATTGCCCGCCTGGATCTACCTCATTGGAGATCAGCTCGCTCCGGATCTGAGCGACTTTGTCCAGCAGATATTGACCGAACTCCTGCACGACCCTGTAAAGGAGCTTCCCGTGGCCCCTGTTGAAGAAGGGAGGGGGTTACTCTAAACAGGGCGGCAGGGCGGTTATCTGCGGATGCGATAAGGGCGGCGAGATAATTACGTTTTGCCGCCCTTATCGCCACGAGGTAGGTCCTTAAGTGGGACCTAGCGCGTGTTCGATCAGATTCGGCGCGAGTGGATCTCCAAATACCCTCCAGGCATCTCTTGCGTCGCTTCAATGCCCTTAGCTCCTCGGAGAACCAAGGGGCCAGGGCAGATCGGCGACGCGTGAGAGGCCGCAAGGGCGCGACCCGGTCCAGGGCCCCAGTGGCCGCGTTATTCCAGGCGGCCACCAGGACCTCAGTCGCGTCGCGGGTCAGGGTTCCCGGTATTGGCCCAAGCTCCGCCTGGAATCTCTCTGGATCCATCAGGAGCCTGGGGCGGAACCACTGTGGAATATCCGGTTCCGCCTCCCCGCGGTGGGATGTAGCAGTTGGGAAGTCTAGTCGCAGGAGAGAGTGATCTGACCATGACAGGGGAGTGATCGTTAAGTCCCCTACTCCCAGATCACCCCTCCACTGGCCGGAGATAAAGACAAGATCCAGCGTGTGGCCTCCGGTGTGGGTGGGGCCCTGAATTATTTGGGCCAGGTTCATGGCCATCATGGAGGCCATGAACTCCCGAGCTAACTCAGAGGTTTCACCTACCGATGGCAGATTAAAGTCCCCCATGACTAAAAGCCTGGGGGTCTCAACTGCCATCTCGGCTATCACCTCGAGAAGCTCGGGCAGGGCTGCTGAGACGTAGCGGGGAGCCAGTTACACAATCAGCAAGCCCAACTGCCTCCCAAGGCCCCACTTCACACCTAAGACCTCACAGCCGGCGATCTGCGGCACAATCTTTTATTGGAGCTATCTAAGTATCTCAGTAAACTATACCAAGTATTTTAGCAAACTGAACAGCCTTGTTATAGGGCAGAAGTCAGCAACCTCTAGAGCTACATGTGGCTTTTTTTCCTCTGCTATGGCTCCCTGTTGCCGGTTGGCTCCACAATTGATAGGGCTTTCGGTTAGAACAGGTAGAGGAAAGGATGCCATGCTAGGAGGAGATTCTATGGTGGGACAACCAGACTTCCAGTCAGCTCCAGAATTGAATGGTTAGGACCTTTGTGGCTCTTTGAGTGTTTAAGGTTGCTGATCCCTGGTATAGGGTTTTGTCTGAGAAGCAATCTAGTTCAATTCAGGACAAACTATGTTAGGCCTAGTGCTGCATTATGGAGTACATTTAGTGCTATGCTATCAAGCAGAAACATATTCTTAACATCCAAGAGATATACTGTATGTCCTTTAATTGACCTGAAATCAGCTTTTGATTCAATTCCTAGAGACAGCCTCTGGGCACAACTGATCTCCTCGTTTACTGATAGAAGGTTTGGCTTCTGATCTTGAAATATAATGAAAACATTTTAATGCAAATTAGGTAGGCCCCGGTCCCCGCTCAAAAGAGAGTAAAGCAAAGCTATAAACTTTCCCCCATTTATTCAATTTTATATCTGTTCTATGATCTGAAAAAGTGAATTCCAACTTCCTAATTTGGCTAATAAAACTATTTCAGTCCTCCAGTACTGTATATGGATGCTGGGGTTATCTTCTCTGCAACAAGCCACCAAGCTCTAGATTTATATTGTAGAGAGGAAAAAAATGTTAATTACTCTAAAACAAAGGTAATGGGTTTAACCAAAAGCCAGGCTAGTCATACCTGCTGCTGGGGAATAAACAAAATTTATATGGAATAAGCTAAGATCTTCAAATGCCTGAGAATTATTTTTTTAATCCCTTGCTTCCTCGAGAAAACACACAAATCTGTTACTGGCTAGCCCCACAAGGTTGCTAATTTATTTTAAGTTTTGTTGGCAGCAGACGTAGTAATTATGTCTTTACCACTATACAGCATCTATAAAAGTAGCATAATGAACTTCCTGCTTTATGTGTCACAAATTTGTACTAGATTAACCTTCAAAGATTTAAGTTTTGCAAAAGTACAATTCAAAATTTTAAGAACTATACTTCCAGCTCCTTGGTGTGCCTAACTCTTTGTTGTGCTTGTAATAGGGCCGCATATGTGGCTATATGGGCCCATTAACATTTCAGTGTGAAAACCTATTTTTTTCTGAGATTTTTTTTCACTTTAACTTTTGTGTAGTTAATAGTGAGCTAGAAAGTAAGGAATGCTATAGTATGGACTATCAACCCTGTATCTGGTTTAACAGAGTGTGAAATACATTCATCTGGAATTGAAATAATGTTTCTTAGAATCCAGTCTTGAAAATGATTGGAGTTCCATTCCACCCCACTCCTACTAGCTAACTAATGTCTTGAGTTTGCAATATTGAAAAGCTTTCTTCCAGGTAGATTTAATATCATGAATCAATTATATCAGAAAGGAGATATAGTAACATTTCCCAAATCCTTAAATACCTTTTTTCCACACTATGGAATTTTTTTAAAAATGTATTTGTGATTTTTTGTTTTTACTGTTTTATGTTTTACTTGTATATGCATATATTTCTTTTTGTATATTTTTACTTTATGATTTTAATTATTGATTGAATTACATACCTTTTATGGTTGATACTTTTGTGCAAGCAAAAACATGCTATATTTCTAAGATGGTCCAGGAATGGAGGAAGAGAAAAGTGAAAATTTATCCCTAACCCTACCTTTTGTCCTTAAGTTACTGGTGTTCCTCTATGATCATGTGACTGGGAACTGTTTAAAGATGGATCAGCCGTTGTTAGTCGGGATGGCCAAACATGCTTTTCCTATTCTGTTGTTACTATACCTTCACATACCTATGCTATTACTTCTACTGTTTCTGTTCAGGTTTCAGAACTTGAACAGTTCTGGCTTACACTTGTACACTGGCAGTGGGCTTTCCAGTGGTTGGCTGTTTTGACTCTTAGGTATGTTTTTGATATTTGTCATGCAACTGACCACTTTTGGAAAGAAAGGAGGTTCCTTAGTTTGTCTGGACGTTGCATTGCTAATGAATTTACTATTTCCTTATAATCTGTTACCATTTCTGTTTCCTATTACTGGGCAAGGATATTGTTCTTTAGCACAAAGTATTATTTTAGATGATATTGCAGTAAAAGCTGCTGATCTTTCTGTTTTTTAATTTTCTTCTTTCCACTTTTCTACTATTGAACTTTAGGCTTTTTTCTCTCTGATCTGCCCTGTGTCAGGAATAATTTATTCTACTTCTTTTACCTTCATGTTCTTGAACCTGTACTTACGATCTGGAAACACTTATTGGCTTTCCTCTCTGATAGTATTTGGTAGGCTCCCAATGGACAGCCCATTATGGCTATTATCATCTTGCTCAGCTTGTCCACTCCCATGGTCATGTAGCAAAGGGAGACAAAGAGCAGTGTTATACTGCAAATTTTGTTGTGTCCCTGATCCAACTCTGTTTGCTCAGCAAGTTGACAACAGTTGTAGATATTTGCAAAATTTAATCCATGTCCAGCCTTAACAGCTTTCAGTTCTATAAACCACTCCAGAATTTACAAATTTATTTCATGGATTCATCACCTTGCAAGGGATATTACTACTTAATGGCTATAATACGTACATTTTCAAAATGCCTTGAAGCCTTTTTTTTACCTCTAAGATTAATATAACAGCATTAGCAAATTATTTACTAAAAAGGTTGTTCCAATATATGGTAGTCATTCCGTATAATTAAGAGTGACTGTGGCCCACATTTTATGTGTGAAATTTTTCAATACATATCTAAGGCTTTGAATACTGAGCAGTTCTATATCCCTTGCCATCCAGAATCTAGTGAGGAGGTAAAATGACTTAATGGACGGTTGAAAACACTTCTAGCCAAATTCCATGTTGAATTGGAGGTCATTTGAGTAGATGGCTGACTACGTGCCATTCTGTATCCATACAGTCACCATAATCAGAAATCCGATTAGACCTATTTTAACATTTTGTTTGAGAGACCTCTGCTAATAAATGGACCCATCCTGTTCCTTATACCTGTGTGCTTTGAGTTGGTGGATTGTTAAGAAATTAAACTCCAGTCCTTTTTCAGCCTTCTAGAAGTGCAGAGAAGCTCAATTGGTATGGTTCAATAACCATTCATTCTGAGGATTAGATCCTCCTCAACAGACACCAGGTTAAGACCTGTCGAATCTAGTTGGGAAGGTCCATGTCTTGCCCTGTCGAAATTTACCACTGAGATTGCAATAAAAGTGCAAAGGAAAGTAGCCTGGTAATATGGTACCCGGGTGACAGTAGTGCCTGTAAAAGAGGAGCACCACAATTTTGATACCAGTAATTCAACTCCAGAAGAAGTGATTCAGGCACTACGGGAAAAGAAAGCCAAGCATGGATCAAAGAACCATGTGAAAAATGCAGCATGTATATAGATTTTTCTGTCCATACACGCTTAGTTATAACATTTCTAAGTAATGCACAATTATTATCTGTACTAATCTTATATATCACAGACTATTTACTGTGTATTGCTATTGTAAGTGTATTGTTCACTGCATTAATATAATATACTACCAATATTATATGTCATGGTTCCAGGCAGGGTGGATAAAAATCAATGATTTTTTTTAAAAAATAAAAAAAATCAGATTTTTTTTATTTAAATCAGATTTTTTTTATTTAAATCGGATTTGTTTGATTTAAATTGGATTTTTTTTATATAAAATGCTTTTTGAGGAAAATATATTACCATCCAAAGGTTATTCCATCATGAAATAAAGATTAGTTTTTTAATTATGTAGAATAAGGCTGCATATGTTTAATTTTTTTGGTAAATAAATTCCATTAATCCATTCACAATGTCATGCTCTTCCAGAGGTTTTTGTAAGATTATTGGGCAGTTTCTCTGCCTACAAGATATTATCACAGATGCTTGGTTTACTTTTGCAGTTCTCAAAACTGAATTTGACTCAGCAGAGATCACATGCCTCTTCTTCACAGCAAAAATGTTGTAACATGAACAGAGTTGAAAAAAAGACCTTAATCCTAACTTCTACAAACCTATGAATACAGAATCAACCCCTTCAGTGCTAAGTTTCAAGAAGTTCAGTGAATAGAATAGAAACAATATTTTTCTGATTGTTTGGAGTGGAATAGATCTGCACAAGAAGACATTGAAACTAAGTGTGAGGAGGAAGGGACAAGCAGACAAGCAATACTACAAAATGAAAGTCTAAGTTTCTTAAAATATATATATTCTGTTTAGCCAAATTAGTTAACAAACATGGATGTTTGTTTAAGCAAATAACATATGCTGTAATGTTATTGTTTCAGTTGAATAAATCTATTTAAATTGTTATTATTAAGGTAATGATTATTTTTCTCCTTCCTAAGTACAACAGAAAAGTTGTCCAAATATGAATGATTAACCTATTAAACTGGGGATAAAAAAACTAATATGAAAAGTTGTTATTCTAAAAATCTTCATCTACTTGCATATTATATAAGTTATACCAGCAAGAATTAGTCTTTATGTAGAAAACTATGATTTAAATCAAGCTTTTTTACTAGTGATTTAAATCATGATTTAAATTGTGATTTAAATCAACTTGATTTAAATCAAATCCACCCTGGTTCCAGGACTGACTCTAAGATCTGGTCCCCCTGGGCATTGTACCTAAGATTCATCAATGCAGCCCCTTCCTTCATCAATACTGATCTCTCTTCAGGTCTTTGATCAGCCAGCACTGATACCTCTTTGGCCAATATGGTGCCAAGAAATGGGAAATTCCCCAGCCTATGAAATCCTATGCCCCTTCTGAATAAATGGCAAACTGTTGATACTTCAGACAAAATTAGTATCTCATTATTGCAACTGCTGAACAATAAAAGTTTCCGCTGTGTGGGCTTAATGGCTGAGGATTTAAACCATGCATTGAAATCCTTCCATTGCTTGAAGCAACTTTGGCATCTGGCTTTGCACTTCATTTTTTCTTGCTCCTGACTCTTGTTTTGTTCTCGACCTTAACCTGACTAAGTCTCTGGATTTTCCCTCAATACTTTCAAGATAGTACATGTTTTTGTATTATAAACTGTCTGATCTAGCTTTATGTCTCCTCCTTAGCCTATCAGTAAGCTGCCATGCACACGCACACTGTTCATTCTCCTTTCCTGACTCTGTTATGTTTTTGTCTACTTCTGCTTTCCTTTACATGTGCTCCCTCATGCCTCTGCCTTGCCCTCTTGCCATGCTTCTCCAGCCTCCCAACCAAGGGTTATCTTTAATTCCTTTATTTCCCCACAGTAAAGTCTTATTTGCTCTTTTAAAAACCAAAGAACCTCGATATTTCCCTTAAATGCTATTAGTCTGTGCCAGTATTCCCATCCCCTTGGCAATGCTCCCAATTATTTCCCCCCACTTCACATATGTACTAGATTTTCTCCCCCAGCTTACCTTTGTAGTAAACAAAATCAACCTGCTAGCACCATCCAGTGTCCAGGTAATCCTGTGGGTCATGATCCCTTTTGTAATTAAATCACTAAGGTCATGGCATCCACTCCCATCGCTTCTTGGCAAATAGGAGAAGAAATGGAAGCAGTGACAGATTTTATTTTCTTGGACTCCAAGATCACTGCAGCCATGAAATTAAAGCCACTTGCTCTTGGGAGGAAAGAGATGACAAACCTAGCAGCATAGTAAAAAGCAGAGATACCACCTTGCTGACAAAGGTCTATATATCAAAGCTATGGTTTTCCCAGTAGTAATTTATGGCTGTGAGAGTTGGACCATAAGGAAGTCCGAATACTGAAGAATTGATTCTTTCAAATCTGGAGAAGATTCTTGAAAGTCCCTTGGGCTGCAAGGAGGTCAAATCAGTCAATCCTAAAGGAAATCAAGCCTGACTGTTCTTCGGAATCACAGATTCTGAAGCTGACGCTCAAATAGTTTGGCCACATAATAAAAAGAGGAGACTCATTGGAAAAGACCCTGATGTTGGGAAAGATTGAGAACAAAAGGAGAAGGGGATGACTGAGAATGAGATGGTTAGATAGTGTCATTGGCACAATGAGCATAAATTTAGGCAAACTCTGGAAGATAGTGGAGGAGAGGAGGGTCTGGCATGGTATGTCCATGGAGTCATGAAGAATTGAGCATGACATAGCAACTGAACAACAACAACATGAAAGTCATTTAACTAGAAACGTAAGTACCTCTTCCTGATGCCTTATTTAATCCATCCTTCATAAATGTGATCAAAGTTATAGCAAAGTACACCTTTCTTATTAGCCACTCCATTTTGGGATGATGCAGTGCCATTAAACAGAAGGCATACTTGTTCTATTTGGGTTTGCAGGCACATCTCTTGCGCCACTGGGAGCATTCTGGATTTGTGAATTTTGGCCTGAATCATTTTTACTTTCATTTGGATTGGTATTTGTATTTTGGGGAACAATAGTCTGGGGTGTGTGCATTACCAGTCTTTAGAACTAACAACTGCCTTGTATTGTTCTACATTCCACTTCAGATAATTTCAAATCCATTTCTAGAAGATACCAGCCCATATTGGTTTGCCTTTAGAGTGTTATTCCCTTGGATGGAAGTACAGGAATTAGAATATGCTATTCAGAACATGTTTAAAGAATTTGAGCTGTTTACCAACACACCATGAATATTACTTTGGCCTTACAAGATGAAATTAATTCAGTAGCTCAAGAGGTTCTTCAGAATAGATTAGCCTTGGACCATATCCTAGCAGCTCAAAGTAGAGTTTTTGTTTTCTTAAATTGAACATGCTGTGCCTATCACAATCATTCAGGCATCATTGAAACAAATGGATTTATTCTAGCTAATATTTCGCAGTATGCATATCCTCACTAACTTTTCATGGCTAGCCCTGGCTAGCCCTAGCTCTACCATCTCTTAATTGGTTTGGCAACTGATAGTTGCTTCAATAACTTTTTGTTTGTGGAATTATTTTGCTCTTCTGTAGTCTACCATGTTGTTGCTCATTATGGACCCACTTTCTTCCATCAATCATGGTATCACTTTTAGAGGTTAGATTGGTCTAAACATGAACCAAAACCAAAAGGATGACTCTTAAGAAAGGATTTCCTAAAAAGAAAAAGGGAATTGCAAGGGATGAAAAGAACCATACACCTGGCAGCTATTATGGATAACTGCATGTTTTGTCTAACTTCTTCACAAGGAAGCTATGAGGGTACTCCCTCATTCCAAGAGAAAAGATGTTCTGGGCAGGATGCAAGAAAAGAGCAGCTCAGCTTTGGCAAAATGCAGCTTATATGATCAAGCAGGTCAGCATGTGTTATAAGTTACCTTTTGATTGGTTGCAAATCAAAATAAAGATGGTATCCCTTTCTTTATTCAGGACCTTCCTTTCACGAAGAGAATATTTTATTATCAAATTTTCTGTGCTAAGAAAATAAAAGTTACCATATCTCATTTGGTCTAGTTCATTAGCTCTTAAGGTCAGACCGATCCAGTCTGGCTCCCTATTCCTGCTCAGGGCTAGGGACAATCCTATGATGCCTGAAGTTAAAAAAGCAGCCAAATAAATAAGGCAACGCTTAGTAACAGTCTTAAGGCTATGATGTGGGTAATCTGCTTTTTTAAAAAACCCATCAATCCTCAACTTTCCATTTTGCTTCCAGGAAAGATCACTTATTCTCTATAGGTGCTTGCATACACAGGACCCCAGGTTCATTTTCTTGAAAAACATTTCCTATAAATTATACTTTTCCCAGCATGCATAAACTTTGGGTTTGAAGAATGCTGTATCTCCTGCTTCAGGTGGAGGCACTCACTGCTTCCACTTAAGAAGTCAGAGAATCTGGAGAGCTAAAATCATGTTGACTGTTACTTGTGAGATTTATGCTTTCAAAAAGATGTTACAGTAGTATTCAGGTTGTTCCAATTTCTATATTCCAAATTCTGAGTGGAGAGAAATGGATGTCTCATTGCATGTCAGTGAATAGTTTTATTAACAGCAGCATGGCTTAACCCAATCAGTTTTCCCACAATTGTATAAAACACAACAAACCCTAAATTAATTAACAAATGGATTTTACATAGCATGCTAGACTTAAGTATAGTTGTCCTTTGTGTTAAAAAAAAGTGCATAATTGATTTACTCTGCTTATCAGTTATCTCCTATGGAAATGTATCCAGTTTATTGATTTAAATATATTCTAATTTGGAATATTGTTAGGACTGATTTAAAGAGAGGTCTGTAAAGAAAGCATACTAAATGCATGGGCTTTGGCATATTTAATATGCAATTTATAGCATATTCAGTACTAGCCTATGCTGAGACTACATTGTCCTTAGTATGATAAAATTGCAAATATGGGAATATTTATCTTATTTGAAAGTAACAATGCAACAGTTGCTAAATTCTACATGGGTTTCCATAGGCTTTACTTCAAATTTGAAATTTGTCCTAAGAAAAACAGCAGTTCTGTTTCAAAACTCATTGTACCACAATATGATCCAAGATTCTTTTTTTCTCATGGCAATTTATAGTTGAGGTCTTTAAGATCAGTGTTTGGGTAATCCATTAGGAAACTCTCATCCCTTCTACTTTGTTTTGTTGTGTTTTTGCATATGTACATATAGTAAGATAAACTAAACCCTGTTTTGCTGAGCCATCTAGGAGCAGGAGAATTTATAAATGAAAGACTGAGGGACACATGGGGATAATATATATGTTTGTATAGATAAGTTCGAGACCTTCATGCTACCTGTTTTGTTTAGTTTTAGTTGAGTGTGAACTGTAAATCCAACTATTGTAATTTGGAAAATACACCTTATGATTTAATACTACCTGTGAGCTTCCAGCTGATATAGATAAACAAGCCATGAATTAACATGCTATACAAATCCAATCACTGTTGTAAACTAAATGGCAGAAGTTCAAGGTTGATCTTCTTAAATCCAACAAGTATAGTATTTATTTTGACTCAGCCTTCCATCCTTCCAAAGTGGGTAAAATGAGGACCCAGATTGTTGGGGGCAATAGGCTGACTCTGTAAATCACTTAGAGAGGGCTTTAAAACACTGTGAAGCAGTATATGTCTACGTGCTATTGCTATATATTTACATGGCATATATATACAGTATGGGCGCACACTTATGTGCAGGCTGAATTGTCCAGTACCAAGTTTGCTTCATTGACATTGGCCGAATTTCATCCTATAGTCCCAGGTCTTAATGTGACAGTATGAAAGTGCTAAATTGAAGGTTTTTTTTACAAGTTTCAATCCAATCCTGATTCTGCTTACTCACAAATACATCTAACTGATTTCATTTAGGTTTATTTGTGGGTACTTTGAATTCCTACTTGCTACCAGCCATTCCCTGGCTCCATAGTGAGTTAACACGTATGCCATCTCAGCTGTCAAACTTGTCAGAGGCAATATTTCTCATGAGTCTGGCTCCTATTCTCTGCCTGTCTGTGGTGTCATTCATGTCAGTTTCATGATCTCACCAGCAGAGAGCAGAATGAGTCCTTGCCTTGCTATAGTATTTGTGGAGACGGAATATGGGCTGGGGCTCATTTAGGGCAGGATATTGGAAAGGTTTACAGAGGGTTCCATCTGGTTTTCATACATTTGTAACATATGCCAGATGGAATATTTAGACAGACATATGTAATATAGGCAATACACGAACTAACCTTGCTTCTGTGTACCTCTGCTAATGTTTTCAGCTGCCCATTCTATATATTCATGCCCACAGGCACTAGCA
The DNA here is from genome assembly GCA_039707465.1 of Rhabdophis nuchalis. Taxonomy (NCBI): domain Eukaryota; kingdom Metazoa; phylum Chordata; class Lepidosauria; order Squamata; family Natricidae; genus Rhabdophis; species Rhabdophis nuchalis. Next base: position 127,900,898 of record CM077646.1, read on the forward strand.
TGCAAATATGCTTCCCATATGCACATTTGCATCCTCCTGTGGTGTGTTCCTATTATGTTAATAGTCGAAATAATCTTGCTTATCTTCAGAGAAACCTTGAGATTCCTCTGTAGTGTTTGTGGTAGCAGATAATTGTTGTATTATTTATACAGCCCCCACCTGTACCAATTGTTGCCTGGAGAGCTTAACATAAAAATTCAACTCAATAAAATAGACTAAGGCTACATTAGAAATCTATTTTTAAGGTAATTTAAATAAAAGAAACAGTATGCGACAAGGCATATGGTTCAAAACCTTGAAGCCTTGCGAAGCTGCTGGTGGCTAAAAGCCATCTAAAAGAGACACACTGCAGGTCTATAATATTTGTCAGTTAGTGGTTAGACAGCAGATGTGCAGACCAATTAATATCTCACGATAAATAAGACAGTAACGTGTGAAGAAGCTTCTTGGACATTCATGCATTTTTCCACGTTCCCAATATCATACAATCATATAATATATTCCCATCATAACACACATTAGCAGTACACAATACACACCTCAAACATATTTCCTAAGGGCTAAAACTGCAGTAAGGCATAGAACCTAATTCTTGGAAGCCAGCTGAAATGGATACTAAATTGTGGATCTGTGTATTGTACTAAGCAAGGGCATTTCACAGTCAATGGGCTGCAGGTTATCACAGCATCATTTGTGCTACTCAGAGGATCCCTAAGGTGAGAGTTTAAGAGGGCAAAATTAGCATCTCAGTCCCAGAATTTAAGGCATCTGTTAAAACAGTCTCAAGCTTCAAGAAGTCTTGATTTTTTCTTTTGATATTTTAAGAGGCAAAATTTTTTTTAGTTTTTTTTTAGTTTTAATTCGATTTATATCCCGCCCTTCTCCACGAAGGACCCAGGGCGGCGCACAGGAATTTAAAAACATATAAAACAGAATATACAAAATTTAAAAGCATATTAAATTACATGAAACAATCCTATGCTAAAAACCAAATTAAAAACCCCAATTTAAAACTATCTAAAAATGGGTTCCTTTTGCTTTTGTAGCCCTTAGCAAGCAACAGCCCCCGCCCCCAAGATTAATACTTAGTGTGGTTTATTCAGCTTTGATTTAGATCCAACTAATTGTAACTCACCGAAATATGCCCATCTAGCTTTCATATGGAGCCAAAAAAAGGGTGTGGACAAAGAAGGGAACGAGCAGCAAGAATGAAAATGAGATAGCATAAAAGATATGAATGAAGCAAAAGACCTAAACTGCCAGCATGACACACAAGCCATGCCTTATTTCTTATTCACAGCTGTCTTAGATTTTTTAGAAGAATGATGATGGCAGTCAATTTATGGTGAATATATTTTGGAAGAGGAAGGTTCCTGCCATAGCCATTTGATTTTAAATGCAAATTTAAAATACATTCTTGCCAAAAATCTGACCCCTCAAATGTTCAACACCAATATTCTGCAAAATTAGAAGTGGTAGAATATGCATGGCATAGAAATATCTATTGTAGTATTGCTTCAGGGATTCAACTGCTCTGGAGTTATGAGAAAAACGTATCTGTTAAGTTTGGAAACAATTAGTTTCATTACCATGCTTGAATTGATTTGAAATATAGGGCCTGTAAAATGAAAAATTGAAATCCACAGCCCAGTTCTTCTGTGACTGCAGCCCATTCTTGCATTGCTTGAGAAATGCACTCTTACACATACAAACAGCTTTCTCCATACCTTGAGGGCTGCTCAGATCTGTAGTATAATTAACTCTGACATAATCAGAATGTTATAATGTTAGTTATAGCTTGGAATAGTGTCAGTTTTTAACCATTTCTCAGACATTCCTGGTGGAGGGGAAAATCATTCACAAACGGCCTGCAGTGGTGCTAATTGGCAGAGCTAATCCAGGGCACTATGAGGAGAATAGAAACACCATGCTGGGCTGGATCAGTGGCGTAGCGTGGGTTGTCAGCACCCGGGGCAAGGCAAGTAATTTGCGCCCCCTAACCCGTGGATTTTAGCACTCGGGGGAGGCAGCTCTTCTTGTGGTGTCGAGCCCACGCACCTCCCGCGAGGATCCGGCGGGCAGCCGCTGCCCAAAGGGCTCGGCCATCCGGGTCCGACACTCGTTGCCTCGCCTTGGGGAGAAGCGGGCGCCCTTTGCGTGGTGCGGGCCTGGGACACCCGACGCTCCTTTCTACGGAGGGCGACGGCCCGAAAGCCGGGGCAAGAGGGTCTTCCCGGGCCGCCGCGGGGCCCAGGTCGCCGCTCCTCTGGCTGGCATGGAACGGAGGAGTCTTCCAGGGTCTCCGCACGGCCGTTGCTTCGAAAGACCTGCGCCTTTAAGTCTCGCCTGGCCCCCTCGGGTGGCGCTGGCGGGTGCGAGGAGCCGGCGCTGGCCTCAGCCGGGGGATGGCCCGGGAGGGTTTGGCCCCTACTGGCCGCTGTTCGCTCCCCGACTCTCGCCAGCCCAGGAGCGCCCAGGCGCCACCGCCGCAACTCCAGAGACCCGCGGAGGAGAGCTTCCGAGTCGGGTCTCTGGAGCGCGCCCCCCCAGATGTTGCGCCCGGTGCGGCGAGCCCCCCCTGCACCCCGCACGCTACGCCTCTGGGCTGGATTAATAGCCAAGGGCAAAATTCTGTTACCACAGTGTCCAACTAGGTAACTCTAAGAAGTTCATAAGCCATGACATAAGCACAGTAGTGTCTTCCAAGTTTATAGCAAACAGAGTGATAACTGGCTTGTGATGCTATATAAAAGTGGAGTCCACATTTCCATTCTTGGGAGCTAGAACATATAAGATAGTGTTGGTTGAATATTTTAGACTAGAGTAATTTTACCACAAATGATGCAATAAATCTATTAGTACATGGGAATCTAAGTATATGATGTACAAGTATGATTCCTTTTCTTGTTTTTAAAGTCTTCTTAGAACCATGGTAGTAAATATTAGCTAATTAGCACCATTGCAGGCTCTTCCTTAATGATCCCCCCCCTTCCTTAAATGTCTGAAAAATGGTTCAAAACTGACATGACACAGAGCTATTAAGCAATGTAACAGTTTACCCTTTGAAATCATGGTACTCCATTGTTGGAAGATTTTGTCAAAAGACTGGACAGTCATTTGTCTGGGATGGTATGAGGATTACGACACTAAATTGGGGGTTGTATTAGAAGACTTCCAACCCGATGATTCTATAATTCTCAAAATGTACCCAATTGCCAAATATTTGGGGATTTCTGATCTTATTTCTGACTAATCCTCGATATTTACTGTTAATTGGCCAGAGTCTTTACAAAGGATATTTGAAGGATAGCTTGCTTTCCAGAATTGTAGGTGTTCCATCGATGGAGGGTTTTCAAAAAAAAGATTAGACAGACATTGGTCCTGGATAGACTTCTGCCTTGGGCAGGGGATTGGACTAGAATATATCTCCAAGGTCCCTTTCAGCCCTATGGTTCTATGAATTAGGGAAGAATGTACAGCATCAGCAATTGCTTCAATGCCTGCATCACTTAAAAGAGAACTGACTATCTTTGAAAAGAAAATAAAGGAAAAAATTGCAAATATGGAAGAAAAGATGAATAAAAACCTGGAAAAATTCTGTAATCCAGATCAGTGGAATGGTTAACCAAATCATAGAAAAAGAGAAATTGTTGAGAATTTATCAACAAATTATTATTATCAGAAATAATAAATGAGAAATAAAGGAAGTTACATCCTTATAAATGTGGCATTATTGGAATTAAGAGAGAAAGAATTTTGTTTTAAGATTAAGAGCAGTTTCAGAGAAACCTGGTGAAGATTTTACAGAGTGATTTACAGAATGCCTAACATTTTGGGAATGGGATGAAGGACATATGAATGTAGAAGTAAATAAACTTACAGAATTAAAACAAGAGCAAAGAAGACAGGAGACCAGGTTCCACAATACACTTAAATAGCAAATTATTGATAAGTAACTCAGAAATAATTGTGCTAAAAGAAATACCAACTAGAATTTTGTGCAAATATACTTTTTGACAGATAAACTTAAACAGAAGGATACAATTTTATTGGAGTAAACTGGAAGAAGTAATCCTAACTTTTAATCAAAAAAGATACCAACTCAGTCCAAAAGATGAGAGATGTTTATAAAGGTTCAAAAAGAAGATTGACAAAACACAATTATATCAAAAAGCAAAAATCATACAACAAATATAGCAAGCTGCCTCACTTTGGTGAGATGGGTGGCGTAGAAAGAAAACAAAGAAGAGTCTACATCAGACACTACTGGCATAGACTTCTCTAAATTTATAAACATGACTTTACATGTCTAATGTATCAATGCCCCCCACTAAAAAAAGGTTTTCCATTCTTTAAAAAAATTAAAGCAAGATTAATTTGTCTACAAAAAGCATAGATAGATAGATAGATAGATAGATAGATAGATAGATAGATAGATAGATAGATAGATAGATAGATAGATAGATAGATAGATAGATAGATAGCCCTGAGTCCTAACAAGGAGAAGGGCGGGGTATAAATTCAAAAAAATAAAATAAATAAAAAATAAGATAGATAGATTTAAAAAACAGTGGACAAGAATTTGTATCAACAGAGACTACCAAGAAAAATGATAGAAATGTTTTATATATAAACCCATAGTTACAATTAAAATTGATAAGGAACAATGACCATGGGAGATATAAGGGTTGAAATTAATTGGAATGAAACTAAAATTATGATATTGGGAATATATGCTCCAAATGAAAATAAAGTCATGCTTTTCAAGTGACTTCTGGAAAAATTGATAGAATTGTCATATGAAAATTGGTGTTTAAGGAAGATTCGAATGGAGTGGTGTGCCCATAAAAAAGAATCTCTGAAAGGAATTAAATCAATACAAGGTAAATTATGAAAATGTTTTTTGAAATAATGGACATGTTTGAAGGAGGGCGAGGTTGGGTTAAAAATAGGGATTCAAAAGAGTATACATATTTTCCTGAAAAGCACAGATCTTTCTTAAAAAATAGATGCTTTAGATTTCTAAGGTAGTTGTTATTACTAGTTATTAGTTGTTACTAATAAAGTAGAGTTGTTGCTAAAAATGTTTTCAGATCATAAATCAGTGACCTTAGCGTATAAAGGGAAAGGTGGAATTTACATATGGTGTTTAAATTAAGCTTTGTACAAAAAGAATCAATAATTGATAACTGCAAAAATTTGAAATAATTTTTTGAGATGAATCTAAATAAAAGCATGGATGTAAGCCCATTTGAGATGCAAGCAAAGCATATTTTATGAAGAGGACAATTTATACAGCAAAATGGTAAATTGAAAAGGTAAAAACCAAAAGCAAAATGGAGATGATAATGAAAGCAGAATAATTAAAGAAGACTTTAGGAAAGAAAAAAATCTCTCAGCAAATTAAGTTACAATTCCAGATGAAAAATGTCTTTGCAAGAATTTATCCATGAAGATTTATGTGGCTTTTTGCTTGATGGATAGCTAAGAAACAATATTACAAATGTTCTTAATGGTTTATAATATTTGGAACATCATAATGAAAAAAATAATTGCATTGATGTTTCCTGATGCAAAAAAAGTATCTGAAAAGTTGAACTGAGTTTTCTTGTCTAAAATTTGGAAAATATGGAATTTGGAGAAAAAATAATTTAAATGGCTAAAATCATTTTTTTTTTTACAAAAACAAATTATAGATAATGGTGAATTAACCCTGCAAAACAAAATGATAAGTCAAGGATGCCCACTTTTGCCATTTCTGTTCATTCTGGAACTTGGAGTTTTGGACAAAGATATCAGACAAGATTAGAGACTAGCTGAATTAGGGTTTAAAAAGTACACAATTTAAGGGAATTTTTGGACAATTTAATTTAATTTTGGAAAATTCTATTTTATTTTATTTATTTTATTAAATTTATACCCCGCCCTTCTCCTACAAAAGGACCCAGGGCAGCGCACAGGCAAATTAAAACACAACGTACATAAATAGATCAATTATTAAAATCCAATTAAATTAAATTACCCTGTGCTAAAACATTTTAAAATTCTCTAATTAAAATTTATAACTAAAAAGTCCAGATCGGGTGATTATCCTAGGCCGGCTTGTTGGAACAAATGCGTTTTCAGACACCGGCGGAAAAGGCGGAGGTCTGTGGTGGTACGGAGTTCAGGGGGCAGGTCGTTCCAGAGGGTTGGGCCCGCCACAGAGAAGGCCCTTCCCCTGGGTGTCGCCAACTGGCATTGCCCGGCCGACGGCACCTGGAGAAGACCCTCTCTATGGGAGCAGATCAGTCGAAGGGATGTATGGGGCAGGATACGGTCTCGCATGTAACTAGGCCCCGAGCCATGGAGCGCTTTAAAGATGGTCATTAACACCTTGAAGCGCACCCGAAAGGCCACAGGTAGTCAGTGCAGCTCGCGCAGGAGAGGTGTTACGTGGGACTGCCTTGTGGCTCCCATGACCACCTGCGCGGCTGCATTCTGGACTAGCTGTAACCTCCGAGTGCACCTCAAGGGGAGCCCCATGTAGAGAGCGTTACAATAGTCCAGCCTAGATGTCACGAGTGCTTGAGTGACTGTGCGGAGGGCAACCCGATCCAGTAAGGGGCGCAATTGGCGTACCAAGCGTACCTGGTAAAACACCCCCCTGGCCATGGCTGCCACATGGTCCTCCATGGACAGCTGGGAATCCAGGAGGACACCCAAATTGCGCGTCCTCTCCACGGGGGCCAATATTTCGCCGCCAATGGCCAGTGTTGGACTTAACTATGTAAGGAACAGATACATTAATGGAAAAATTAAAGAAATTTGTTGTGTTGCTGGAGTTAAAATTAATAAGGGGAAAACAGAGATGTTAACAAAAGTGAGGATGGAAGATAAAACGAATATTCCTGTGGTAAAAATGAATGTGTTACCTAGAGAGATATTTTATTTCAAACAATATCTAAATGATGCATCTTTCAGTCAGTAACAAAAAGACATATCCAAATTTATGTCAGGGTACGAAACCAAGGTTTAACTATAAAAAACTTCAATTTGCAAAAGAAGAGATTGCCTGATTTCAAAATGTATTTTGCAGCCTGCAGCTTGGTTTGGATGACAAAAGTGTGTCTTGCTGAGAAAAAAAAAGTTAGAATTAGAAGCACATTACCTGAGATTTGGTTGGCATAGATGGAGAAATGTTGACGTATCCACAATGGAGGAATAGACTGTAAAGAGAGCAGAACTGGCAAAGATGGCAAAATTCACCTTTTTGGACAGGAACAAAATAAATAAGTACTTTAATAAAAGACTAGAAACAGTTGTGGACAGAGAATGATTTTTTAAAAAGTGATTAATGGCTTTGACTAGTGATAGCTGGATTTCTGAAGATGATAATGTCTGATGTGACAATTGAAAAAAGATTTAATAAGGGGCTGAAGGGATTACTGTAATGTAAAGGAGAGATAATGAGTTTTAGTGTAATTTTTGTAAAGAAGGATGAAAGTTACTTCTTTAATTGTTTTTCTTTTTTCCACTTTTTTTCTTCAAATACTTTTGTATTTGAGACTTCCTGTTCCTGTTCCTGGCGGCGATGGACGAGCCTTGGGGTTCGTCCGCCGTTTTGTTCTTTTTCTGCCCCAAACGGGGCGGGGTGCCCCCTTTTTTGAGGGACCCTCCGTAGGGCTGGCTTGCCTGGACCTGTTCAGCCTGGCGGCGGCCGGGGAACGCTCCTTGTCTTCGGTCTAGGTGGAAGAAGACATGCTGCGGGGGGCTTGGTTCCCTTCGCCAACGGAGGACGGCAACAATTGATTGATTTGGAGAGAACGGAGCGATCGGGCCGGATGGCTTTGCCGGGGCTTTAAATGCGAGGTGGAGAGTAAGTGACTTTAATTTTATTGCTGGCGGCTTTGGATGAGAGAAACATGGAGGGGGGTGTTTGTTTGCTAAACCCCCCCTCGGATTTACAGCAGCGGTGCGCAGAAATGGCTCCTGGAATGCAGGGAGTGGATATTTCGCATCCGGTCTGTTGCGCAACAAGTGAAAGTCTTCCGCGGCTTGTTTTCATACAATGTATCTAAGTCCGACTTTACTGAAACAATTTTCTTTGCTATTTTCTTGGTGGAAGATGGCTTCCCTTTGTTCCTGAACACTTATTTTTTTATGGAAAATTTCCAACACCCCTTTGTGATTTGGATTGCCTCCTTCTATCAACGGAGGATTTTCTGGATTAATTGATTCCTTCGCTGGATTGCCTTCTTTGTCTTAATAATTGACAGTGGAAAGTGTTTTGCTCTCTGGACATTATAACTTTTTTACAACTTTTCTGAACTTTTTTCCCAGGACTTGCTCCAGCGGCCGCACCCAAAAAACGCCATCTTAGCGGCACTGACTTAAACAGCTCACCATGGCTTCAAAAAAACAACCAGGAAATCCAGGATTGGAAGAGAGAATGACAGCTATGGAAACAGTGTTAAACTCCTTGGTGCTGGAAATCAGAGAATTTAGAAAAGATCATACCAGCACTAAACTTGAACTTTTGGAAACACAGAAAAAATTAATGCAGAATACACAGAAGACTGAGGAGTTGGAAGTGGGGCTGGCTGGGGCAAAGGGAGAACTTAAAAATATTAATACTGAAATTGGAGATTTGTCTGGTCATATGTCTAGGATGGATTTTGAGAGGATGTCATACTTTTTAAGATTTCAGAATGTTTCTGAGGAAGCTGGTGAATGCCTTCCTGATCTCATGAGTACAATTTTATCAGACTATTTACACAAACCCAAAGAGGAGATCAGGTGGGACATTGACCTTGTCTACAGAATAAATTCAGCATATGCCAGGATAAATGAAGTACACAGAGAGATACATATTAAATTTGTTAGAAGGTCCACTAGGGAGGGAATCTTGAAGGCGCAGAGGGAGGGTCCGTTAATTTACCAACAAAAGGAAGTCGCTATCTTGAAGCAGATCCCAAAACAGATTAGAGAGGTGAGAAGGAAGTATTCCTTCTTATCCAAAAAATTGTTTAACCACGGGATTTGGTTTAAGTGGGCGATGCCGGAAGGGATGTTGGTATTCTGGGAAGGAGGAAGAGTAAGGATTAAAACAGTTGTTGAGGCGGAAGCCTTTCTTAAAAAACATTCCTCTACCCTGGGGGAAGATCCGGGAGGGGCAGAGGGGGCCACGGCCCCGCCCACTGGGGGCCAGGAAGGAGAACAAGAAGACACAATTGCTAAGAGACTTAGATCTAAAAAATGACTTTTATTTTTACTTTTATTAATACAGTATAATTTTTATCTGGATGTTTGTACACGACTGCCAGCATAGAATTTAGAATTTATATGTATGCATTTATTTTCACCTTGTTGTATTATTGAAAACTGTATTGCCAATGTCTTATTAAGAAGCCCGGGAGGGGCCAACGTTCCCGACGTGAAAGTTCTCAAAATATCATATCAACTCACCTTACCCTACCCTTTTTGTTAAAATTTTTTGTAAAACTCAATAAAACTTTTTCAATATAAATTACTTTTGTATTTGTCTTTTAACTATGTAAATACTTTTAATAAAAATTAATAAAAACAGAATAGCTTATGATTTCAGGCTTCTGAATTCTATTTCCTTAAGGGACTCCCTTCCTCCCTCCAATTTTTGAATTTTGGAAAAGTTACACAAATATATTTTTACTAAGTTAAATCTCTGGAGAATTTAAATCTGATTTGCATGAAGGAGTGGCATAAATTCTTACCTGCCTTTGATACTTTTTGACAACATAGTAGCAGTCAATAGTTTATTAATGTCCCTTTAACCTTTATAAAATGTATCAATATTTTTCATGAAATTTTGTACTGTTGGTTCTTTATTTAGATGATATATTGATTTATTTAGAAGATTCACTACCCACCTGGAATGGATCCAAATAGTATTGAACAGCTTTGCCAGCACAGCTCATATGCTAAACTTGAGAAATGTGCTTTTAGTGTGCCTGATTCGGATTCTTTAGAAAACCGTACCTTTTCTGAGGACACTAGAATGTGTCCTACCAAAACTGACTTCATTCTGCTTTGTTCTCTTGGTCTGGCCCAATCCCTGAATCAGTCTTGTAATCTGAAAACTCTGTTTCCCCCACTGCCTTGATTGATGCAACTCTTGGTGATGAGAGGGCATATTCTAAGTTCATCAAGTGAATTTGTTTACAGTAGTAAGACTTATATTTTGTGGGCTCTGTTAAATCCATCCTCTTGCTTTTACTGGAAATGGGAAGACTTGTACTCCTTTTTCCCTGAATAATTGAAACTCTACCACAATAGTGTGGTTGGGAGCCACTTTGGCATATTTAAGACTGCTCAATTCTGTTTCTGAACTTTTGGTGGCTTTTATTTGAGCAGATGTCAAAGCCTGCTTGTTACACCTGCCAGCATGCCAAGCACTTAATGTAAAACTCCGGCAATCTATTGCACCCTTGCCTTATCTCACAGAGAAAACTTGGAAAGTAGTTTGGATTTTATTACTGGCCTCCCGTCTATTAGGACACTGTATGCAAGATGATTCCTTTCACATCCCATGTTGAGCTTCCTGTCTATACCAAATAACACTTGGATTATTCAACAGCAGTTTTGTAATTGACTGATGGTGATTGTGTCAATGCTGTTGGTGTTTAAAGGGCACACCAGATGTTTTGGAATTGTACCCAAGGCACCAATTACTATTGGACCTATTTTTGTTTTCTTTTGCCACAATCATTCTACTTTTATTTGCAGGCCTTCATATTTTGTGATTTTCTCCAGTTCTTTGTCTTCTCTTCTGCTGTCACAAGGTCCACTCTCCAGACTTTTGTTTGTCTTTCTTATCAACAGTTGTTAAAGCTGGGGTATTAGGTAGCAGGTGCTTATCTGTCTGAATTCAAAAGTCTCAGAGCACTTTAGCTTCTTCGTTTTCTATTACTTTCTCTATTTTATGGTCTCACCAATTCTGGCTTGCAGGCAAATGGTATTTCTTGCAAATCTTCCCATGCACCATTGCTGCTACTTTGTCATGCTATTGTTTGTAGTCAGTCTGTGTCTTTTTGCAGCAACTAACCAAGTGGTCTACTGTTTCTTCAGCTTCTTTGTGGAAGAGGCATTTGCTGTCTGTTGCTGTCTTCTCAGTTCTGGCTTTGTGTTCATGTACTCTTAAGTCTTGGTCTTCTGCAGCCAGAATTAGCCCCTCTGTCTCTTTCTTCAATTTTCCTGCTCTTAGCCATTGCCAGGTCTTGTTGTCTGCTTTGCCTGCTATCATTATTATTTATTATCTAAGCTACCAGCAAGACAACTGCTTATGGATGAGTTAGCACGTAACAACTCCATCCATTTTTCTATTTACAGGTCATATTTTCTGACAGGTTATGGCTGTTACCTACTGCTGGATTCTGCCCTAGCCTCACATTCCTGAGGCTATACATTTTCTACAGGAACTTCAGGCAGTGTATCAGTTCCTTGGGAAACAGCTGGATCTTGTCTTCTGCCTGCATCTTCATCTAGTATGAAAATAAGCCCGATTTTCCCTGTTATATTTCTGATCCTTGAATTCCTTCCATGCCACTTCTATCCCCCCATCTTCTTCTTCAAACTCAATTGGGGGAGGAAAAATATGACGTGAAATATATATTGGATTCCTGATGCAGAAAGAACAAATTGGAACACGTGATCCGCTTGAAGGAATACACAGAAAGATCCTAGGAAGCAGAGAAAATATTCATGCCCCCACTTGCTTTGCATGTTCCTTTTGCACAACCTGCCAAAATCCAAGCCCCTTAAATAATCTTTCAGTTTGCCTAAAACACTAATGATTCTTCAGACTAAAAGGGAAGGCACTCCTTGAGACCACAAGGGAGAGCTGTAGGGTTGACTGCCTACAAGAACCCTGCCCTGTCCCAGATTGGCCTGGGAATGGGAAACTCCCTCCTTCCCCAATTCCCTCCTTCCCTCCTTCAATTCTAGGGTTGATAAGAAAACTCTTTTATCTTCTTCCCCCACTCCAGAACTAGGGAGTGGAAAATGACTGACAAGGAAGTTTCCTGTAGAGTTTCCTATGGAGGAGATATTTATTTTGGGAAGAGAAAAATTGAATTCAAATAGATAAAATTGTCCTCTTGTTTCTGCTAGGAGAGAATGGGAAACAAAAGTTTTGTCATTTCTGCAATTGGATGGAAGACATCTTTGGAAAAATCAGTTTCCTTCTATTTCTTCTGTTGAATCCAATTACATTCTTGGAGCTTTGCCTAAAAAGTCCCTTCATCCTTCTTGGCAAGATTTCAGAACTGGCTTGCCATTGCCTCCTTCCTGGGGCTGAGTGAAAGTGATTGGCCCAAGGTCCCCCAGCTGTCTTTATGCCGAAAGCAAGACTAGAACGCATGATCCACGAATTCTAACCTAGTAGGTTAACCACTACACCAAACTGGCTCTCAGTTCTCTATATAAGATTTATCTTATTCACAGCAATTACTGCAATTCATTTGGGATGACTATTTAGTTTCTCTACAATAAAATTCTTCATCAAAAGTTCCAGGATTCCTCTGTACCTGTTAATTATTCCAGTCTGACTTGCTGAAGGACAGGGAGAAAAACTGAAGAACTGACAGGTTAGGTTTTGTATTATTTTATTCTGATTCATACTTTATTCTGCTGCTGCTCTTTTTTGCATTTACCATATTTTTCAGTCTATAAGATGTACTTTCCCTTCCCAAAAGTGGGTGAAATTGTCTGCGCATCTTATAGAGCAAATGTTGCTGAAGCCCCCCCTCCCCCATTGGTCCCCACACTTTGGCCTCTGCCTCCCAGCAATTTGCCTCCTTGCAGCAAGCAGCAAACAGCCTGGTCAACTTCAACACAGCCTGATTTAGCAGGAACAGCTGATTGGCAGTTGGATCAGGCTCCCGGAATACCACCGATCAGTTGTTCCAGGCTTCGGCCATCATCACCACCTCTGCGCACACCCCATTTTCTGCCTCCATGTGCCCCATTTTTGGCCTCCGTGCATCCCATTTTCAGCAAGTGGCAGCAATAGGCAGCGGCAATCTGCTGCTTGGAATGGGATGGAAACAGGATGGTCTTAGGCTGAAAATGGGTTATGTGGACGCCCGAAAATGGGATACATGGAGGCAGCAATGGCGATGGGTGGTGTCAATCTCCACAGCCTGGAACAGCTGATCAGCAGTATTCCAGGAGGCTGATCCAAACACCAATCAGCTGCTTGTACTAAATCAGGCTGTGCTGAAGCTGACCAGGCTGTTTGCTGCAAGGAGGCAAATTGCTGGGAGGCAGAGGCAGATTTTTTTTCTTGTTTTCCTCCCCAAAAGCTACGTGCATCTTATGGTCTGGAACGTCTTATTGTGTGAAAAATACGATAAATATTGCTGCAAAGCAATGGGCCCCATGGCAGGCAGCTCCTAGAAGTATTCTGTGCAGTATACAAAATGGCATAGGAATAAGAAGAGTGTTTCTCCAAACCTAACATTATTACAAGCAATAAAAATAATGGCCGTGTGAAAACCCTTGTCCGTGAAAGCAGGGAGAATCCCATTGTGTACTCATAGGTGACCGAACTGGCAATATACAGTTGGCAGAACCCAGCTCTCTCAGTTTAAATCAATCTTCTATGCAGCACAAAGAATGCTACTCCTGCTACTCTGCACAGCACAAAGAATGTATTTTTAACCACAGATCTAGCACTCTCGACAAGCACTAAATTTGGGACTATTAAGAGGCTGCCTAAGAACTGACAAATGCTTTGGGAAGCACTGTTTAGGCCTAATATGGGCAAATGCTTCCCTTCTGTTGTCCATTCTTCCCTGCGACACAGCCAAAATGACCATGGAGAGAGACAGTGTGCCACAGCGACCTAAAACTATGTCAACGTGATATAGTTACAAAAGCGGAACAGCTTAAACTGCCTCCATCCCTGGACTGGGATGCAATAAAGGCAATGTCACAAGGACATGTCATTTAAAAATGGTACCAGGGCATGCCCATGTTGCAGTTAGGAGGACATGAGGATGAGACTATAGTGAGGGGCAAATGACTGTTTTAAGATTCTTCCTTTGAGTATCTCTACAGGTACTAGAAAACCCCCAGCTTTCTATCCACATCTGTAGTTGGCTGCTGTACTCACCTATTAACAGTGAAGTCCCCAGCCTGTCTTTTGAAGGAGGAATTGTCAAGTGAAAGCATCATAGGAAAATTCATAGCTGTTTAATGAGGGACTGAGAGCGAAGTTACATGTGACATGCACTCAAACAGCTCTTTCTCCAGAATCTCTTTTTTTAAAAGAAATAATAAAAAGCAGATTCTCCAATACAAATGTCATTTCTGTCATAAGCTCAGTAGGCAGATTCAAGCTAGCTACCGCTTCTCAGTTTCAAATAATCTAAAGCTCCTAATAACATCCTGCTTCACAGAGTTTTCACAATCACTACTGAATGACCAAACGTAGAAGCTTTCTAAGCCACTGATAATGCTGTTTATGAGGAGCAGTTGTAGTATTTCCAGGAACTGATGTAGACAACCCTCTACAAATGCAATGTGTAGAATTCAGATTCGTTGGCATTGCTTTGTTTTTTAACCTGACTCCCAAGGTAGAGTAATTGGGGTCATAGCAAAATAGTTCTATAAGCACAGTACAGTATATAGACATAAAATTAAGAAACAGAGTACCTCTGTCTATGTGTTCAGCCAAAAGATAGTGTCAGCCCTGGGGGCCATCTTTTTCTTTGGATTTTCAGGGCTGCCACACTTGGTTGATGTGCATGCTGTGGGAAATGGGAGGGGGGCTGGATGGAGACAGGGTGAGATGTATAGCCAAAACCACGTTCTTTTCCTGGGAGTCAAGGACGTTCAGCCTGCACCTGGAGAGGCATGACAACTCCAGTTAGGATGGTGACCTGATTGGACCATGTGATGGACATGTGGGTGCAGGGGAAGGGACTGACTTTCCTTTGGGTGGGGAAAACCTGGAAGACTTTCAGATTTGGGTTTTCCCAGATGTCCCAATACGACATCTCTAATAAAATGGAACTTTGAGGAAATGCCTGTCTTGGAGTCTTACTTTTGTTGGGGGTGTTACTTGGAATCCTGACAGATGGTTTCAAATCCATAATCGGGTTTTATAATCCTATCCTTAAAAAAATCAAGACATGCTTTTTAAAACTTTCTTTGTTTCTGCAATTATATTCTTTTCTGGACTAGGATTCTTTTATTTATTTATTATAGTTCCAGAATGGGGACAGAAACTCCAAAGATCTACTGCAAATAATAATAGATTTATTAATAGGTCCAGATTTACCTTCTTGACCCACCTGCCTTGACTTACTATTGAATTCTAGATTGACCCTTCAGACATGTGCTTGCTTGGCTCAAGGTCATGTCTCCATACTTTGTTGATGAAAAAAACAGCCTGAATATTTGAAAATGGGCCAAGCACCATGTGGTGGTACTGCTGCTCTCCAGTCTGGGCTAGGACCAATATTTTTCTAGAATACAGGCTTAGTGGATTTTTTCCAAGCACAGTTTACCAATTACTCTGTATATCCTGCTTTTCCCTAGGGTTCCTTTCAGAGAGTCATTTAGCAAACCTTTGCCTAGCAATACTCCTCCTCTCACAATATTTAAATCTCTTTGGGGCAACAAGCTAGTGAAAGGCGGAGTGATTTAAAAAAACAACTATTTTATCACTTATGCAGAAGTGGTTCTTATTAACATTTGGGAGCAATTTACGCTGTAACTTGTACATTTTAGTGAGGATTCCATTAAGAATTGTAGCCTGTGCATTCTCTGATGCTGTGGCTGCTCATATGACCCCTTGGGAAATTTGAGCGTGAGTGGCATCACTTTTGAACAGATGGTTTCTGGAGAGAGGAGATGTTGCTCTAAAAAAATTTGGGTAGGAGAGAGAGGAATACCAAGATAGTGCTGAATGAAGGTACTTACAACCTCAGGGGTCACCAGCCCACCCGCAATTAGGACCTTGGAGCATGTTAACTTCCCCCAACTGTCCATCTTTAACATTCTCCAACTGTCCATCTCTGGCTGACCTTTGTCATCTTCCTGCTTTACCTGATGATAAGCTACTTTCTTTCCAAGGTTGTACATGGCAGTTTCCTTGTGAGAACCTGGAAAATGTGGCCAGAAGATGCCTCATAACGGCCCAGGGCCAGAATGCCTCATCAGCAGTGGGAGGAAGAAGATGGTGAAGATCAGCTAGGGTGGTGGAGCGCAGGACAGCTGAAGCTGGGATTTGACTGGGGTAATTGTGGTTGCCTGGAGCAGCTATGTCTTCCCCGTCCCCTACAGCTCAGAGGCTTTTTGCAGCCAGCCTCAGAGCTGCAGTGTGCCAAGAAGCCCTTAAACTGCAGTGTGGCAGGAAACCCAAGAGGCATGTGGTTCTGGGGCTTCTTGCTGGGTGTAGGATGGCCAAAAGGACAGGGATGGGAGGGGGTGAGATAGACATGGAGAATTAGAGGCAATTTCTTACCTTACTGAGACTTGAGACAGAGGGATCCACCCTGGAATGGCTTGGAGTGGGGTAAGTCCTTAACTAATTACTAATGAAATTCCGTTAATGATAGCAATGAGAAGTGCTGAGATTGCTGTTGCTAAGCAATGCAGTCACGTGACATCACACTTTACTACTGCATCATTAGCAACAGAAATTCCAGTTCCAATTGTGGTTGTAAACCGAGGACTACCTTATATTAATGTATTCTAATACCTTGCACTTACTGGCTGTGGTTAATGGATCTACAGTCCAATGTAACTGGAGGGCAGGAGTTGTGATAGGATGCTTTAGATCATCCCCACTTTTACACCAGTTAATAATACAAACAACTTATTTCCAGTTAGCAGAACTTAAAAAACTCTTTCAACTCAGCCTCCGCAGATTTAATTTACCCAGAATTAATGATGGCCAGCCTCTCTCAAGGCAGCAGAAATGAGGCCCCTCCCTTTGGTTCTGCAGATGAGTGTGCGGGAATTGGTTGCAAGGCTGCCTGGCAGTGAAGGAGCCAGCTTGTCTGGTATTGATTAATTCTTACTCAGTTTTATATGAAGCTTTTAGATCTGGGTAGTGTCTCAAGGAAGGGGGAGTGACGAAGGGAAGACCATAGTAATGGGAGGTCAACTGAGGTCAGTCATAGGATTCATCAGCACTATAGTTCTGTAACATTGGACACAGGGTGAAATAAAGATGTCAGATGGAATTTAAAGGAGGGTAAGAAGCTAATTCACATGCCAGACCAGGCAGGGCTGAATCACTTCAGGGCAACTTATATGCAGAGCAATTTGGACTGAGTTCTAGTACAGTGATGATTCCATTCCTGTCTTTCTTCACTCATACATGCAAGGAAATCCCTGCCTTCCCTACCCATATAACCATTGCCTTTTAGTGATGAGTGTGACTGATAAATGGATAGAGTAACTTTTTATCCTGAGGTATTTTTCAACAAATCAAAAGTGATTCTGAAGCTGCCTCTGGGTTAAAATAGACTGTTCTGGAGGGGGCAGCTGTATGAAATTAGAGTCACTTTCCGCTGTTTACAAATGTGCAATTTGTTACAGTTTTTTAAAAAGACAGTTTAGACAGTATATACATTTAAGGTGGGTTTTTTTTCCCCGTTCAGTCATGGGAATTTCTTGGAAGTTGCTTGGACAAAGTTTCTGTGAAAACTAAAACCTAGAAGCAGCCAAACCTAGAGGCAAGCAAAGTTAATATATCTAGAAGCAAATATGGGTTTGTCAAAAATAGAGCATGCCAAACAAATCTTATTTCATTCTTTGACAAAATGACTAAATTAGTTGACTAGCAAAATGCAGTGGACATAGTCTACTTGGATTTCAATTTAAGGCATTTGATACAAAAGACCACACCCTCCTTAGTAAGCTAGAAAAATATGGAATAGACAGCATCACCACCAGATGGATTTATTTTCCTTCTATTTTTTTGATGAGATATAAAGGATATTTCTGGTGAGAAATTGATGGTAGAATAATGCAGTGTTATTTGTTGGCTGAGCCCAGCTTGGTATCAAGTGTGAAGTGTAAATAAATACATAAATAAATAAATAAATAATTCAGATAATGCTCAAGTTACAACCACAGTTGGAATAGGAATTTCAGTTGCTAAGCAATGCAGTTATTAAGCGAATCATCACATGTCCAGACTTGATTTTACAATCATTTTATCAGGGTCATTAAGCATATCACCACAGTTGTTAAGTGAACATAAGGTTGTTAATGAATCATGCAGTCATTAAGTGAACCCAGCTTCCCAATTGACTTTGCTTGTTGGAAGCTGGCTTGGAAGATTGCAAATCACAATCACGTGACCGCAAGATGTTGCAACAATCTTAAATGTGAGCCAGTTGCCAAGCATCCAGATTTCAATCATGTGACTGAGTTGGCAGTGCAACAGTTGTAATCCTAAGGACAGGTTGTAAATTACTTTTTTCAAGGTTGGAAAAACTTTAAATCATCATCAAACAATATTCGTGAGTTAAGGACTAGTAGTCTTTGGCTGAAAAGGGTTAGGGTTCATAGACTGGTAATTGCTGGATATAACTTGAGCATACTCATAGTGACCTACTTTCTAAAATGTCCTGAAATGATAGGGAGAGCTTTATAAAAAGTGAGGTTTAAATTGGAGCAAGAAAATTATGGACAGGTAGACTGGTCACCTGTCCATAATCTTCCAAGTTTAACATGGTTGTGCTTCCTCTGTTGATCATTTATCTTAATAGTCTCTCAGTTTGAGTTAGTTAAACTGTGGGACATTATTTATACTTCACAATACCTATTTATAGTATAATACAGTATTCTGTGCTGGGATTTGAGGTTAGCTAAAATGGTGACTTTGATTTCTTTTTTTCTCCCTTTTTAGGCTATTTCTTAATAATTAGAAAGCAACATATCCAGTACCAGCTATTCTCATATGTCTTATATATTTTGTGGCAGGGGTAGCAGTATTTCTGTTTAGCATTTTGCTTTGAATTTGATAGGTATTGCTGGAAAAGCTTATTGCTTTGCATGTGTGTGTACAACTGTACACGTGCCACATATATGCACATGTGCTTATAATAATTTATTAGATTTATAAACCGCCCCCTCTTTCCGAAGGGACTCGGGGCGGTGTACAGGAAAAATTAAAAAACCATATAAAAACATACAATATATCCAAAGTTAAAAACGAATTAAATTAACCTGTACTAAAATTTAAGAACATTAAAATTACAACCCACCCTATGCTAAAATCCCCCTAAAATCTAACATCCATATATGTATTTGGCAAATGTTATATTATGAGAGTCTAAACTATTACGCAAGACCAGCTTGCTGAAAAATATATGTTTTAAGTGAGCGGCGAAAGGGGAAGGTCTGTGATAGTGCGAAGTTCGGGGGGGGTAGGTCGTTCCAAAGGGCCAGCCCTGTCACAGAGAAGGCCTTACCCCTGGGCACCGCTAGCCGGCATTGACCGGCGGTTGGTACCCTCAGTAGGCCCTCTCTGTGGGAGCGTATCGGACGCAGGGAGGTATGTGGCAGGAGACGGTCCTGCAAGTAGCTAGGCCCCGAGCCATGGAGCGATTTGAAGATGGTAACAAGCACCTTGAAGCGCACCCGGAAGGCCACCGGTAGCCAGTGCAGCTCGCGCAGGAGAGGTGTTATGTGGGAGTAACGAGAAGCTCCCAGAATCCCCCGCGCGGCCGCATTCTGAACCAAGTAGAGCCTCCGGGTGCACCTCAAGGGGAGCCCCATGTAGAGAGCGTTGCAATAGTCTAAGCGAGACGTCACGAGTGCCTGAGTGACAGTGCGGAGGGCATCTCGGTCCAGAAAGGGACGCAACTGGCGTACCAGGCGAACCTGGTAGAATGCCCCCCTGGTCACGGCTGTCACATGGTCGTCTAGGGACAGCCAGGAATCCAGGAGGACGCCCAAGTTGCGAGCCCTTTCCGCGGGGGCCAATGACTCGCCCCCGATAACCAGTGATGGAGTAAGCTGGCTATGCCGAGATGCCGGAAACCACAGCCACTCGGTCTTGGATGGGTTGAGCCGAAGTTTGTTACTTCACGGCTTCTAAACACCGGGACATCACTTCGACGGCATCGTTGGGGTGGTTGGGGGTAGATATGTACAGCTGAGTATCATCAGCGTACAGATGGTACTCTACCCCACAACCACGGATGTTCTCACCCAGCGGCTTCATGTAGATGTTAAACAGGAGGGGTGAGAGGACCGACCCCTGAGGCACCCCATAAATGAGTGGTCTCGAGGTTGACCTCTGCCCTCCTGCCAATACAAATTGCGACCGACCGGAGAGGTAGGAGGAGAACCACTGTAAAACAGTGCCCCCCAATCCCAACCTCTCCAGTCGGTGCAATAGGATACCATGGTCGATGGTATCGAAAGCCGCTGAAAGATCTAATAGGACCAGGATAGAAGAAAAACCCCTATCTCTGGCCCTCCAGAGATTATCCACCAACGTGACCAATGCCGTCTCGGTGCTGTGCCCAGGTCGGAAGCCGGACTGGCGCGGGTCTAGATAAGCAGTTTCCTCCAGGTGCCGAGAGAACTGCTGTACCACCACACTCTCTACAACCTTCGCCAAAAAGTGACGATAATTAGTTAGCAATGCTGGGTCCAGGGAGGGCTTCTTGAGGAGGGGTCTCACCATCACCTCTTTATGGGAGGCCGGCAAGAACCCCTCACTAAGAGAAGCGTTCACAATTCCCTGGAGCCAGCCTCGTGTCACCTCCCAGGAGGCCAGTACCAGCAAGGAGGGACACGAGTCCAATAAACATGTGGTGGCATTCAGTCGCCTTGGCAACCTGTCCATGTCTTCGGAAGTAACAAAGTCGAACTCTTCCCATAAAACGGTCTCAAGACCTGCCTCGGACGGTCCGCCCAGATCTATCGAAATGGAGGCCAAGTCATCCCGAATCCGAGCGATTTTGTCCTGCAGATAACTTCCAAACTCCTCTGCTCTACCCTGCAAGGGAGCTTCCCGCGACCCCTGATGGAGAAGGGAGCGGGTCACTCTGAACAGGGCGGCAGGGCGGTTATCTGCGGACGCAATAAGGGTGGCAAGATGACTACGTTTTGCCACTCTTATTGCCACTAGGTAGGTCTTTGTGTAAGACCTCACTAGTGTTCGGTCGGATTCGGAACGAGTGGACCTCCATCTGCTCTCTAGGTGTCTCTTGTGGCGCTTCATCAACCTTAGCTCCTCAGAAAACCAAGGGGCCAGGGTGGATCGGCGCCGCGTGAGAGGCCGCAAGGGCACGACCTGGTCCATGGCCCACGTGGCCTCACTATTCCATGCGGCCACTAAGTACTCGGTCGAGTCGTGGGTGAGGGTTATAGGGCTTAAATGCTATAATTATGAGGGGCTTATGTATCCTACTTGTATAAATAAGGTTAAAAAGTACAGAGTCTAAAACAAATGTCAGAGCAGAAAAGAATGAAACTATTTATTAATCTTCAAATTATAGGAGGGAACAACTTACAACATTCCCATCCCCAAGGCCTGTTGAAAAAGTCAGATATTTAATGACCTTTGTGAAATCATGCTGGGAAGCGGCTATCCAGATCTCAGGGGAATGCTATTCTAAAGGTGTGAGGGAGGCAATTTAACACTAATTGTAATACAGTAATAGTAATTGTGCTTCTATCTTATTCATCTGTGCATAAAGCATTTTACAGCAAACAGTGGAAGATAGTATTAAAATCATAAAAAGATACAATAATTGTGGAAAGCAGCAATTACGAAAAACTAAATAACAGGATAACATTTTGAGGTTTTCGACTCCTATCTAGAAAACAATAAGGACTTTGTGGAGAGGCTCTCCCAGAGCCCTTTTCAGCATCGTAGCATTACCACTGAGAAGGCCCTGTCAGTTGCACTCACTTAATCATTCTTGAAGAGTAGAGAATCTGGAGAGGATCTGAAAGGCTGATTAATATGGGAGCAGAGCAGACAGTTCCTGAAACAGGAAATATATGCCCAGGAAATTGAAACCTCTGTGCTGCCAATGTGGCTGAGCAACAATTCATGTCAGCCACACAATATAAACAATGGAGAAAGAGGCTGAGAGATGCCCAGCTGTATCCAAAGGGCCACAGATTTATTAAAATCTTATCCAGATGGTTTAGGACAAGACCAAATATAAAAGGAATTGCTTAGGAAAAAGAATAAGCCCAAGAAGTAGCAGAGCCTGCTTTCAGGTAAGGTGTCTTGTTTAGTACAACTTCCTGCAAAATTAATGCACTTAAGAAATATAGCAGGGGAGTGAGTGTTCAGCCTTGACAGGCTTTAAATGCAATTTTTAAAAAAAATCAGTGTTGGTGCCTCAAAGATAGGGCAAATATTTTGTTGCCTTCCTACCAGTAGTGATTATGAACCTATCCACACAGCCTCTTTGCTGTGATAAGAAGAAACCGTACACACTGTTCGCCAACGATATGTCCTCATGAGGTCACTCCATTGCCACCTCACTGCTAAGGCAGCCCAATGACAGCTTTAAATGTTTTGGTAGAAGTGTTTTCCATGTTATGCCAGAATAACACAATCTGGAGTGATGGAGGAGAAAGCTCAAGTTGCAGACAGGATTGGTGATCTGCTTGAATTTGTTTGGTCTGGCAGAACTGCTATAGGACCATCTCCTAAAAGCTGTGGGCTCAGTTGTGCCTTTTGATGGGTTCTGTTCTGGCTGCAGGGAAAATGGAAATAGAGATCCTTCCTTCCTTCCTTCCTTCCTTCCTTCCTTCCTTCCTTCCTTCCTTCCTTCCTTCCTTCCTTCCTTCCTTCTTTCTGTCTTTCCTTCCTTCCTTCCGTCACCTAATCACTACTTCAGCTCACCATTTTTATATGTGCAGTGCTCTAGAATGTGGTCTATAAGGCTTTCTGTTTGAATGGGAACAAAAATTAAAACAGATCTAAACTATTAATCAGTGATTGAATACTCAAACCACTTTGAATAATAGATCTGTCTATCTACACGTTCATAGCAAACCCCTTTTCTCAAGCCTCAGCTCCTCAACCTTTGTTCAGCAGCTGCATCAAAGATACCTAAATCTGAACCAACCAGCGGATGGAAGCCAAGAGGTGGTTTCTATGTGATATGTGAAATCAATGACCATTTGATAATGATTTGGGGAAAAAAACAGTGTAGATGAACCTGAGATCATTTTGCAGCTTAACAAGTCCCTTAAAACATCCAATCCCCATGAACACCTATTCAGTGGTTGCATCTGGGGCAATACAGATCTAAGTGACCTACCATGTTGTCCATAGTCAAGAAAGATAAACTCAACTTGTCTGGACGGTTGTTTCTCAAAAGGCAATTGGATTTTCTTGGTTTTATCCTTGAAAACATTTCATTTCATCCAGCTTCTTGGATGAGAAATGAATCGTTTTCAAGGAAAAAAACCCCAAGAAAGTCCAGTTGTCTCCAATCAACCATTCAAAGTGGAATAATTTAGAGACTGCAGTGCAGCATGATCTAGTTCCAGATACATGGTTATGGACATACCATGAGGACAGCTAAATTTAGGGTAATAGCAATCCATGTCAGGAATAGCAGGAAGGCATGGCAAAAGGAGCTATATAGGTACACTCCTATCATGTAAGTATTTTCAACAGAGATTTGAACTGCTACTTTCCACATAGTCAGAGTTACAGTGACCATGCAAAATAAAGTTGGAAACTAAATCTATAAATTATATTTTCAGGGTGACTATCATTAGTGTTCACATGCTGTTACCCTGTCTTTTCCTTGCTGCAAAAAAAGAAATTTAGATACTAGCTAGGCAAGAAATGCATAACAATTCTGTATTTACTCCATGAAATAAAGATTAGCTGGAAAGGTTTCCAATGACAGACTCATGCCAGTTTTATAGAGTTGGACTTGAATTTGATTTAGATTGTTTCTTCCACTTAGTATACGGATTGGTTAACTGAGGCAAAACATGGGTTTCGTGGGATGGAAGGCCAATTTCTACATGAAGAAATTCTGATCTGAAATCAGAAAGGACAACAAAGGCACTTGAAATTAGGCACAAGGTCCCTGGTGGAAGCCCTGCCAATCTCACTAATAAAACTGGGCAGCTTGTACATTTAACTCCCCAGAACCATTTCTGTTCCTTTCCATTTATCTCAGGACTTCTCATCCAAATATTTTACCTCAGCTTCTTGATTCCACTGCATTATCCACATTAGAGGAGTTATTGGCATCAATTTTGCATGCAAGATAGCAATCCCATTTCTACGAGGAAACCTAGTCTCAGAAAAAACTCCTTTGTGTGTGGCCAACAATGTCCTTTCTGACAGAATCCTTTGGCTCACCTGGCAGGTAATTTGCAGTATAGGTGTCTGGTCCATGCCAACTGCCAGCTGGAAGGGAATAGCCAAGGGAGATAGGGCAGATGCTTCAGTCACCTCCTTATCCCCCTTCAACTTACAGTTTCTTGGCATCTTTGCAGATGCTTTTATAAGCAGTAATGTAACAGAAACCTTCAAATACCTGGATCTACAGTGCATAAGGAGCTTTGTGAATTGGTTGATATTACCAATTCATCTCTTGAGCATTTTATTGTGAAATTGGTGGTATTTTCCGTTGTCTTTACTTACTTATCTAAAGAAAGTCAGCTCTGATGTTCAAAAAATACAGCTTTATAACTTTGACAATTTTCTGACAATACAAGCAGAAAGTTTTTGATTATTTTCATACCGTAACTTCCCAGAATTTCAATTTAGTTAGAACAAGCACAGTTTAGGTCAAATCCTCCCATCTAAAAACTGACCTACAAAATTCTGATGGTGGTATGTATGTATGTATAACTTTTAACTTTTGAATTTATTAACCGCTCCCTCTCCCCACAGGGACCCGGGGCGGTGCACAGGAGGAACTAAAAACAATATAAACAATAGATACAAAAATATATACATTAAAACACAATTAAACAATGTTATCCCGTGCTAAAAAATTAAAACCCATTAAAATACATTTAAAATCTATAGACAGAGAGACTATCCAAGGCCGGCCAGTCGAAAGAAATGGGTCTTTAATTTCGTACGGAAGGAGCGGAGGTCCGTGGTCGTTCTGATATCTGGTATGAATACCTGGTATGCAGGTATTCATGCATACATGCATGTATTTTGGTGCCTTCAAGTCAGGATTAATTTCTGGTGACTGCATGGACAAGTTCCTGCGATTTTAAGAAAATATTCATTACCCAATGGCTTTATAACATGCTCAACTCGGTAGAGTGAAGGGTTAATTGATTTATTAATATAACCACAAGGGGTTATTTTTGTCCCAAAATAGACCTAGTCATGTACAGAGTTAAACTATGTCTATTTACTCAGTCATTGTGAGAACATGGAAACCTAGGTCATTAATTTATCTATATGGTCCTCCAAGAAAAAAGAGCTGGAGGGAAAGTGCAGATGAATAGTAAGCCTCTCTATTACAGAACTCAGCGCCAGAGCTTGGCAGCAAAGCCAAATCTCCCAAATATTAATCTGTTGCAGCAGCTAAGCCCTTCCTGCTGCTGCGGTTTGCTTGACCAAGGGGAATGGGCTAATGAATTCAAGACCCCTTGCCAGCGTTCTGATGGAACAAGAGCTCAAAGAAATACCAAGCATTTTCTGGAGAAAGCAGGCAGACACTATTCCTACAGTAGCTGCTGTTTCCTCCTCCTCCTGAACCAAGAGTTTTCCCCCACTGCTCGATTAAAATGCTAGCCATACATTCTTGAGTTGGCAGAAAAGTATGCTTGCTTCAAAGATGCTGTCCCCATTTTCAATCTCTATCTTGCCTCAACTACCACTGTTCAGACTCCTAGCCAAATGATGCTTTTTTAATTTTGCACATGCAGCTTGTGATAAGCAAAACAACTGGTTGATTCCTTTGGCTTTGTTGTTTTCCTTCTTTTGCATGTCACAGTCAGTGA
This sequence comes from Rhabdophis nuchalis, assembly GCA_039707465.1. Classification (NCBI taxonomy): domain Eukaryota; kingdom Metazoa; phylum Chordata; class Lepidosauria; order Squamata; family Natricidae; genus Rhabdophis; species Rhabdophis nuchalis. The sequence goes on from CM077646.1 coordinate 127,926,854, forward strand.
GAAAAAGATCTGTCAATCATAGGGCCACAGTTAAGTTCCTACTCTAATCTCTTTCTTTGTACCTTGTCTATACGACATTCTACTATAAGCAAAATATAAATGAGGTTTTTAAAAGTCTGGAAGAAAGCTGGAGTCACACACAGTTTTTTTTTACTTAGGATTCCCTTCCTTCTCCTACATTCTTTATATGAACAAGAAATGCTGACCTGCTGGTTCCTTTGTTCTCTGTCCCAGAGCCAAAAGGGTGGTCCTCTTATTCCTATTGTGCTATTTGTGGGCTTACTCACCTAACTTCTCTGCTCTTGCTTGAGGATACCCTTCTTACTTTTAGTTGTGGTTATGTTCTTGTAATGGAATCTCCATCTAGAAGACTGAAGCCAGGTGGTCTGTCTTGAACGTACCAGTTTCCCTAGGAAAATGGAAGATACTTTCCCATATGGGCATTTTAAGTCACATAGAAGAAGAGCATTTAGAAGACAGCAATCTCTTGGCTACTGTTGGTCCAGTGCACGATCTTCTCCACTGGCTGCTGAGGTCTGAGTCTCCATAGCCATAAGCTTTGGCTGCCAGAGAGAACAGAATCTCATCCAGCAATTTTTGTTCTATGTGTCATTTGGTGGAAAGCTAAATGCAAGTCTTCTATATATTCCTTTGATGTATGAGCAGCAACACTGCCTGATACACCTCATTGCCAAGGGGTATGGCAAGGGGAGGCGGTGAGGACTGCACTTTTAAAAAGTAAATTCCTCTCATATTAAGAATGGGACCTTGATTGCTCTATGAATGACCCTTGGCCTCCCACTAAACTGGTAAGAACCATATAATTGTGGCATTTACAGCATTACCGGCTGAGCAATCTGCTATTCACTTGATGCCTCCAGTGTAATGGATAGCAAAACATAACTGATGTTACATCTTGGGGCTGCTGTTGGATAGTACCGGTTATTCATTCAGTGGAAAATGCTGATGGTAGTGTTGCATTCTCCTGCTGGGAATAAGATGAAGGCAATGTCCTTGGAACATAGCAGAAAAAAAGTTATGTTTGCACCATGATTAGGGACAAGGGGGAAAAGGCTCTAAATGTGATTGCATACTGCCACAATCATCAGTAAAGAGATTTTACTGGATTAATGGTTGCTGAGTTTTATGCAAGCTTTATGAAGTCAATTTATCACAGTTTACACATAAACATACACGCACAGAAACATTGATTTATTCTTAGTGTGATTGGGGTAGGTGGAGAGAAACAGAAATATTAAATTCATCCATTTTAGATTAGATAAATTCCTAGAAGAACAGGCTGGAAGTTGGAGAAATGTAATCTTTTTAAAAAATGTGTACAGTAAGAGCATTATATGGAATCAGATCTGCTTCATACCATCAATGTCCATTGTGGACTGCCCTGAATGACCTCAGTGCCCTCCTCTCTTTGCTAGCCTTCCTATGTTGTGAAGAGATGGGGATTTGAACCCAGGGCTTTCTGTCTCCAAATCATGTATTTTTGCTAGAGAGCTTGCTATTTGGTGAGATGGAATTGTTTTGGGGCAACATCTTTAGTGATTTTTCCTTGTTTTGTTTTGTTCTTTTGTTTTAAGTGCTGGGCTTAATGGTATTGTATTTAGAACGGTATTTTATTTTCAGAAATAACTAGTGATCCAGTCAATTTGTGTATTTTTTTATGCACAAGAATACTTCGTTTCAATATCTGTTAAAATGCCAATCCTTGATTACCCCAAATAACACTGTATTTTGGAAATTTTATTGTACTATTATATTTAAAAAGATATCCAAGCCAAAATACCAGGAAACTACATTTAGTTACTCACATTATCCAGAGAATAAGGAATTTATATAATGAGATCTCAGTGCAATGAAGTTTGTATGCCATGGAAAATTTACATCACTTTTGTCATGATGCAGATAACACTTTTGCTCATTTTGTAAACTTTAAGCACCGATTACTTGCTTCTTTCAACTTCTTGTCACCACTGCCCCTCGCGATACATAAGATAAAAAGGCGACGAGGTCATCCTTACTGTTTAATGAAAAGTGATATTTGGCATAATGACGTATAAGGACACCACCAGATCCTAGTAATAACTGTAAAGAAATCATTGTGACAATGAAGAAAAAAGAGAATTCCTTCCACATTATCTTCTTTTCACTGCATTATGTTTTAGGAAAATGGAAGCTAAGTATGGACTTATTCCTCTTACTTCTTTTGTTTTTCCAAGTCCTTTTGGAATCTTGTGGAAGGGACCAGCTTGACATGTCCACCAGTTGAGACTAAGAAATAAGAGAATTTTGGAGACAAGAGTGATAAAAAGTCCTTCCTCCTCTATCCCAATTCAAATATAGAAAACCAAATGCACAGATATAGAATAGGTTCAATAGTAGTAACAATGAGAAGGATCTTGGGAGTCTTAGTAGACAGACATTTAAATATGAGCCAGCAGTGTACTCCCCCACCTCTACCAACAACCAACACTCAGATGAGCCAAGATTAAGATCAGACCATCAATCAAGCAAAAATACCCCAATCAAGAAACTGCCAATCAAGCTACCGGTAACAGTAAATAGCCCACCCATTTACTGCAATTGGGGCAGTAGAATCATCAAGACCATTACCACAAACACTGATAGGGCAAGCCCCCAGAATACAGTATAAACTGAGGGCAAACCTGACTCCTAACTGGCACTGATGATATCTAGTTTGGGTAATGAAATGTCTGCAAGAAAATAAGCTCAGACAGCACCAAGGACCCCTCATTTCAATCCTGAGCTACAAATATTCTCCTTTATCAGATTTCCCCCCATATTTTTTTAAAAATTAAAAACCATTGGCAAATCTAAACTAATAATCTTGGTGATATATTTCCAGAAATGAGGTAGCTGAGAAACATGTATCCAGATATTGTATGCAAAAGACAGTTACCTTATCCATTCATTCAGGACAGCAACAATCAAGAGTTCTGGTGATTATAAACTCACATGCATGTTTTTGAAGATTGTAAGATATAGTTAGGAATCACCTTATGGATGTGACCGCAGTAAGCTATGCAGATGCTGAAAGTACAGTACAACTGAAAAAATGTACCTGATTCTGGACTAAACCTAGAGAATTATGTGGCTTTAATCTCAGACAATGCCTGTGCAATGATTGGCAGGCAGACTAAAGTTCTGAAGCTTCCAAAAAAGAAATGAAATGGTGTGAAAATGTATGGTGTTGGTTGAGCATGCCACTTAGCACACCTAGCAGCAAAATATGGGCAAGGACTCTTTTCTTTGATCCTCTCATTATATAGATGTTTTTTTCTTGCTTAAGTTGAGGGATAGACTCCTTCCACTGTGCTTCAGCCCAACCCTCATTCATGGAGCCATGGTGGCATATGCCTTCACTGGTCATATAATTCCACACCAGGGTGATTGTGGCCTCATAGTTTATATATTTTAGATTCAGTGTGGGGTTATTATTCAGCAAAAAAATAAAAATAAAGACAGTTTGGGGACATCAGGCACATTTTTGCAGCTGTATCCATAGAAAACAGGAGGTAATAAAGGAGGCAGAGGAGATTGAACTCTGCAATCCTCTACTGTTGCAATGGCTGCTTACTCAGTACCCCCTTTCCCCGAGTCTTAAAATTGTAAGGCAACATGCTAGATGTGGTTTGGAAGATGATTGGAGTAGAAGTGATATGGGAAGAATGCATCAGCAAAGTCAATGGTCTTGAGGTAGGAATAATATTAATACAGGGTTGACAATTGCCAATATTTGGGGCGCTTCATTATTTAGATATCTTTGGCTTGGATTTGTTTAAGGCTGGTCTTGGTCCTATTTTCTTAAGGCTGAAGAGATCATATGTGCTGGTGGTGAAGCAACAAGCAAAATCAAACACAACCTTGTATGCTATGCTGTGTGTAGTGTAATGAGCAAACCATATTCCTATTTCTGTTTCTGATCTATTGTGTCTTCCTAAATTTAAATGGTGTGGAAGCTAGTAATATTAAAGATTCTTTCTCCTTATCTACCCTTCAGGACCCTGGTTTTTGATTTGGTGCTACAATAGATACTGTATGCCTAGCGGTAGACCAAAGCTTATTTTTAAAATTGTACACTATTTACGGTAATTCTCCTGATCATTTTATTCTTTTATATTTGCATGTCAATATTACTTCTTCCAAATAGAGCCCAGAGGACAATATGTATAAAAACAAGCAAGTAATAGAAGTTGTGGGCCTAATTCACACAATATGAGGACCACAGTGAAGATCTGAACTTATTCCCTGTTCTTGTAACCAGCCTGCAGTTAGTAAATTGAAGAAATATGACTCTAAAGTGGCAGAACAGGGTTTGTTCGCTTTTTATTAAAACACATACCTGCACACACATTTCATTCTCTATGTGAATGGTATGCAGTGAAAAGGATTACTCAATTGCATTCTTTATTTTTCAGAGTGCATCTTTGCAAGGATACAGTCAATCTAGAATTACATATTTCCTGCTTCAGTAGCAATTGCCTGAACATAATTTGTTACTGAACCCAGTTATCTAGACCCAGTTATCTTAGTTAAGCTTCTCAGAATTACCTGTTTTGTAATTATTTAGAATGTGTGTCCATCAGTGACAATTAATTCTGTGGATACTTTGGGTTTGAACAGTTAATATTACCCTTCATGGTATTGTCATCTATAATAAACTTGCTAAAATAGTTTTGTGGATCCCCCTTTACCTCATACCAACACTCTTTTGGGTTTAATTATAGTTGTAAGTTGAGGATTACTTATATATTAAGTAAATGTAAAACAAACTGAGGGTGAGGCATAAAGCAATGCTGATGACCAATAATACCAACTTTTGTTAAATTAATATCCTGCTGCTGAGATAAAAGCCTTTTCTTTTAATTCAGATCACAACAATAAAATTAAACTTTCTGATACAGTGCAGTTCAGAGGTCATTTCCTATTCTGTGGTCTGTTCCTATGAAGTATATTTGGGATTGTGACTTTGTCTTATTTGCAGAATTCCTCTCTCCAATGATCATCTTAACTATATGGGACAGAGTTAAATGAACTATCTATATTAGGTTCCAAAAGCTTTTGATTTCTGCAAAAGTCCTTCAGAAGCATACACATTAAGGATGCATCAATGCCTAAGTAACCCAGCTTATTTAGTCTTGTGGTTTCTTCAGCATTCAGACTCTTCTAGGCTTCTGTCAGTTAAATTGCAGTTGAAAATCAGAATAATTGAAATGGAAGCCCAAAAGGATCTTTCATTTACTAGGACCTCTGGATTTGCTCCTTGGTGCGCATCAATTAAACAGCAACATTGCTAGAAGAAATATCCAACAAAAGTAGGCCACAGTAATGCTAGAAGGGCATTCATTGCCCTTTGTTTCTAAACAATACCATCTATGCTGAAAAATTGGCACTATTTTTAAAAAAAAATACATGTTGTATTTATAGTACTAATTGTGTTGAAATTTACTACTTATGCCACTGCATTGTCTTTGTGAGAAAGCATGTTCTAATCTATATCCATGTGAAATAGTATATTGAGAGAAAAAAGTCTTGCACAAAACAGAATGTGCACACAAGCGTTTATCAATCTAAGGCTGAGCCTATCCATGGAGACAATTCGGGGACATGTTCACCTACCAAGAAACATATCTCCTCTTTCAAGAAATTTTCCTACTCTCTTTGCTACAGAATGCAATCCAGATGGGAATAAATATAAGGAGAAAAAAGAGAATAAGTTCCCATTGCTGAAGGGGACAAGCAAAATATTGAAATGTATTTATTTATACATAGATGCGTACAGATATATGCCTGACTCCAGATGATTCTATGTGGCTTCTCCCCCAGCCTGACATACAGCATCTTGGGACAAAACGTCAAGGCTAAGAAATATAATATAAAGGCAGTGTTGGACTGAGGTAGCAGGATAGAGAGAATAGTGACACTTCTGAACCTCAGTCTTGAAGAAAACTGAGAATATCATAGCCAAGTAAATAAGTAAATATATAACTGAACCAATTAATCTTACTTAAGGTGCAAATGACTAGGCTCAAATTGCCATACTTTGGACATATTATGTGAAGACCTATCTTTTTGGAGAAGTCTATAGTGCTGGGAAAGGTGAAAGGAAAGAGAGAAAAAGAACAAACAGCAACAAGATGAACGGACTCAATTACAACAGCAATGAATGCATGGTTGGAAAATATAAAGAGCTGAACTGGAAACAGAATCTCCAGGAGAAAATTTTTGTCATCAAGAATTGACACTAATTTGATGGGAAATAATAAGTTAAAAATCATTAGCATAATAATGATACCAGACCCTGCATCAACAGATGTCCTTGTCCAGCAGTTTTTACAGATGTTAAACAGAATGCTTGAGAGTGATGAGGCCTGAGGCACTGCACAAATGGTCAAGTCCACAAGTCCACAACCACTTCTCACTGAGCAAAGAAGGAGGAGAATCACCATAAAATGGCCTCCTCACCCGCTCATTCAAAATGATGTCTCTGTACTGTACCCCTGTCTGAAACCTGATTGCAATGTGTTTAGATAATCTTTTTCTAGGATCCTCTGCAGCAGGATCCTCTAACCAAGCAATGTTAACAGATGGAGAAATTAGAGACTGGACAGTAATTATCTAGAATTGTTGGGTACCAATACCCCACTATTGGAGGGGGCACACCACTATCTCCTATGAGGCCAGAGGAAGCACCTGTTCTGTTAAAGAAGTCAACACCATTGGATTCAATTTCACATCACTTTTGAGGCAACTTTAACTTCGGTGAAATTTGAAGGATCCTGTGTACTTCATCAAGAGTAACAGGTTCGAACTTATTCCACTTAAACCAAAAAGACTGTGTCCCAGAAACCTGAATTATATTTGTTCAACTGGAGTCCAATTCTAAGCAGATCTGATTTTCCTGAAATTATGCTGATGTGAATTGCCCTAAAATCTAGTATAAAGAAGGGTAGCCTTATATGTCTTTTAAATCAGGTAGCCATTGTTCCCTCACTGAGTCTATTTGAACAATTGGAATAGTTTGAATGTGCAAATAATTGAAAGCAATGCAATATGGATGGATATAATCTGTGTTCAAGTCTCTATTTGCATAAATAACTTACTCTGTCATATATGATTAATAGTACTGGATTTTTTTTAAAAATAAAAACATTTAAAAACCTTTCTGGCTGCCCAGATTATTTATTGAATGGGTAAAATGAATTAGCTATTTAATAAAATAAAGGTGAAATGCTCTATTATGCCAATAGCAATTTAGTTACCCGATACACCAACTCTATCATTAGGGGAATAATGTAAATGTGATAATTATTAGGCTTTAGAAAATAGCAAATGGTTAAAAGTTAATATATTAATTATGGTTCAGGTCTCAAAATGTAATGGTCATAATAAAGGTAAAGTCTCTTTCAGATGAAACATGACTTTTGGTGACTTTGTAGACATCTCATTTTTTAAAAACAATAATTTAATTGAATCTTAGAATTGAATAAAAGCTAATGCAGACTAAAATACAGTAAAAAATAAGTGCAGAAAGAAAAAGAAAAATAGAAAAAGAAGAAAAATAACGTAAAATAAATACTTCCCCCTTTTCACAAAAAGTATAAAAATTTTATTGGCTAATTATATTTTCTTAAAATACAACAAATGATCTCTTCTTCCAATATCTTATCTTTTATTTAAAAATAAAACAAAGCCTCATCATTCAATTCTGGTCAGCAAAAATTATTTAAGCGTTAATAGAGATATTAACATAACTATTTTAATCCTTATCAAATAAACCAACTCTATATTCCTCCCCTTTACTTTTAATAATCTTGGTCTTTAATCGCTTTAAATAATGTTCTAAAACTTGATTTCAATATATTTCTTGTCCCTTTTTATGAAAGCTACCTTTTGTAAATTCAGTATAAGAAAGTTACCCAAGCCAAACTTTGGCTTTTTTTTTTTTAATAATAATAATAATCTTTATTGTCATTGTAAAAATTACAATGAAATTGGGTAAACATGTCCTCTTAATTATTAGGACATTAATTGGTTTCATTTGTGTACCTACAAATCATCTTTTTTCATTTCATTTTTGTAGCTTTTCATTTCTAAAATTCACATTCAAGTAAATTTCAGTCTTGTCCAGTAGAATTTGCTTCTCTTCCATAACGTAGTTTCCGCACAGTGTATCTATAGCGACAGACATTCCTAAAATTAATTTTTGAGTTCACAAATATTCTTCAGCACTCCCAGTGTTAAAATATTTTGTTCCATTCTGGGTTAGCAAATTGAATTTATGTGTTTTTTCCTTTAATTGTGATCTTTTATTTTTTTCTGGTTCTCTAATGTCTAAGCTTCAAAGTTTCATCCTATCATTTTCTTTAAGAATTCAAAATAACAGCAGTTTTCCACAGGAAGAATTCTTATAATTTATTTCAAAATCTTATTTCAAATTCATCTGCATCTTTAATTCATCTATGGCTTTCCAAAATCAACATTCAAAGCACCTTTTTGCTGTTTATTGAAAATACTCCAAATATTCTAAGTTCTTAAATGTGCATTTAAACACTTTTTTGGACTGAAAGAATTCACCCTGTGAATACCATAAGACTTGATGTTCTGAAGGTTTTAAATATTTGAATACCAGTAATAAATAAATAAATAAATAAATAAGACTCAGCCAACCCTTTATCCATATAAGCTGCATTATGATTATAAGCATAGCTAGTCTTCACCATCAACTCACAAGCTGACTGCAAAAATCTCAGTTCCAGCAGTATACTCATGAGGACTAGCTGTCTAGAGTACATATGGGCAATCTCACAATCTTTCCTTTCTTCAGAGAGATCTTGCAGATCAGGATTCACCATCTGGCTGTCAATCTTAGAGGTAATGCTGTCCCCACTCTTCAGGGAAGTGTAGTTCACCTTGTTTTCAGCTGTAGTCCCAGTGTGTGGAAACAACCATATGGTTATACGGAATGTCACTATCTTCTATCAGGATGCTTTTCAATTTTTCAATCTAGTCTACAGCACCAGCATTTTCTGAAGACTTAATGAAGTACAAATCAGGCCTGATTCTATGTAGCTACCAAACTTTTAAACATTCAAATGTAACAGAGTGTATTCAATTCTATGCATAGTGTGATATAATGACAGCATCATAATCAGATTGTTTGATCTTGTTGGATGTATGTAAATAGACAGGGTCCTCATGACTGTCAGGTAGGTCACCTGTATATTAAATCCATGTCCATCTTGGAAGTCTAAGGCCGAATGCTGCTGCTGGTGAATTATTTGATAACACTTAGAGAGGCTAAGCATTAGAAAAAATAGCTTCAATATTATTACTTTATACCTACGAAACATGGCTAGAAAGATGGCTGGTTGAAAATATTCATCACAACCAAAAGGAATCTTCTCTCTTCTAATGATTTTTAGAAGATTTTTTTCTTCAAAATCCATCTTGATGGACATAATATTTCTATTATGCAGGGTTGGGCGGAAGAATTTGTTCAGTATCTGCAGGATAAAATCCAGAGCTTCTCCATTGACTGCTAGTCAGAATCCAGCTGTGAAGGGTGCAAATGGCAATCACTTAACCATGGGGCACTACAGTGGTAATAAAAGCCCACTGGTTTCCAAGTGCCTGAATCTTGATCATATGGCTGCAGGGAAGCTGCAGTGGTTTTAACTTTGACAAAGACTATCCCTATATGCAGAAAGTATTTATTTATTTATTTATTTATTTATTTATTTATTTATTTATTTATTTATTTATTTATTTATTTATTTATTTATTTATTTATTTATTTATTTATTTATTTATTTATTTATTTATTTATTTATTTATTTATTTATTTATTTATTTGTCAAATTTATATACCGCCCTATCTCCCTGAGGGGACTCAGGGCGGTGCACAGAAATATAAAAAATATAAAACAATACAGAACAAAACAGTTAAAAATGAATTAAATTAAGGTCTGTGCTAAAATTTAGATTAGAAAAAGGGTTAAAATCAAATTAAAACTATATCCATTAAAACTAAGCCAGGCCGGCCTCTTGAAATAGATGTGTCTTTAGTGCCCGGCGGAAGAGGCGTAGGTCCGTGATGATACGAAGGTCGGGGGGTAGGTCGTTCCAGAGGGCAGGCCCCGCCACAGAGAAGGTTCTCCCCCTGGGGGCCACCCGTCGGCATTGTCCGGCGGATGGCACCCTGAGGAGGCCCACTCTGTCAGAGCGGACAAGTCTAAGGGAGGTATGTGGTAGGAGGCGGTCCCGCAAGTAGCCAGGTCCCGTGCCATGGAGCGCTTTGAAGACGGTTACTAGCACCTTGTAGCGCACCCGGAAGGCCAGTGCAGCTCGTGCAGGAGAGGTGTTACATGGGAGTATCAAGACACTCCCAGGATCCCCCCCGCGGCCACATTCTGGACTAGCTGGAGCCTCTGGGTACACCTCAAGGGAAGCCCCATGTAGAGAGTGTTGCAGTAGTCCAGGCGGGAGGTGACGAGTACTTGAGTGACCGTGCATAAGGCATCACGATCTAGATAGGGGCACAACTGGTGTATCAGATGCACCTGATAAAAGCCCCCCCTGGTCACGGCTGCCACATGGTCATCCAATGACAGCCGGGAATCCAGGAGGATGCCCAGATTGCGAGCCCTATCCGCAGGGGCCAATGACTCACCCCCAATAATCAGAGATGGAACCAGCTGACTATATCGTGACACCGGAAACCACAACCACTCGGTCTTGGACGGGTTGAGTCGGAGTTTGTTCCTCCCCATCCAGACATGCACGGCCTCCAGACACTGGGACATCACTTCGACGGCATCGTTGGGGTGGTTAGGGGTAGAGATGTGCAGCTGAGTATCATCAGTGTACTGATGGAACTCTACCCCAAAACCACGGATGATCTCGCCCAGCGGCTTCATGTAGATGTTAAACAGGAGGGGCAAGAGAACCGACCCCTGAGGCACCCCACATGTGAGGGGCCTCGATGTCGACCTGTGCCCTCCTGCCAACACAAATTGCGACTGGTCGGAGAGGAAGAAGGAGAACCACCGTAAAATGGTGCCTCTCAACCCTCATTATTAGGAATTCCAGCACAACAGAGTTGTTGTGGGAAACAATTGGTTGCTATTAGATTGGATTGATAAGATGTTTCATAGAGGTAGCTGATTATACCATAGGTTTTGTTTAGCTCCAATTGCAACTTGCTGTTATTTTTTATCATTTATTAAAGTCAAAGAGAGCAGTTTGGTCTAGTGATTAAGGCTCCAGACTAGAAAGTGGGAGTTCGTGAGTTTAAGTCCTGCCTTAGAAGTAAAAATCAGTTGGGTGACTTTTTGGCCAGTCCTTTCTCTCAGTCCAGTCCACCTTACAATGCTGTTATTGGGAAATAGGAGGAGGAAGATGTGATGGCTATGTTCGCTGCCTTGAGTTATTTGTAAAAATAATAATAGCAGCATACAAATATATAAATAAAACCAACAATATTACTAGGATCGTGGCATAAGAAATTTGGAAAAGAAACTGATTGCATGTTAATAGAAGATACAGATTAACAGAGTTGGAAGGAACTTCGTCCAACTAGAGTCCAAGCAGACTCTATATGATTTTTGACAGATGACAGTGCAGTCTCTTCTTGAAAGCTTCCAGTGATGAAGCTCATTTCCAGGTTGAATCTCCTTGCTCAGTTTCCATCCATTATTCCTTGTCCGGCCTTCAGGTGCTTTGGAAAATAGCTTGACCCCCTCTCTGTGGCAGCCTCTCAAATATTGATACACTGCTATCATGTGTGCCCTGATCCTTCTCTTCACTAGACTAGCCATGTCCAGTTCCTGTAACTGTTCTTCATGTATTTAGTCTCCAGTCCCCTAATCATCTTGGGTGCTCTTCTCTGCACTCTTTTTAGAGTCTCAACATCTTTTTTATAGTGTGGTGACCAAAACTGGATGCAATACTCTAGGTGTGGTCTTACTAGGGCTTTATAGAGTGGTATTAGTACCTCCCTTGATCTTGATTGTATCCCTCTGTTAATGCAATTTAGGATTGCATTGGCCTTTTTGGCTGCTGCCACACATTGTTGGCTCATATTTAATTAGTTGTCCATTAAGACTCCAAGTTCCTCTTACAGTTACTACAATTAAGCCTGGTTTCACCCAATCAACATGTGTACCTTTAGATTTGTTTGCCTAAGTGTAAGACTTTACTTTTCTCTACATTGAATTTCATTTTGTTAGATAGAGCCCAGTGTTCAAGTCTGTCAAGATCTATCTGGACCTTGAGACTATCATCTAGGGCAGTGATGGCAAACCTTTTCGGCACTGAATGCCCAAACTCAAATGAATATGCATGCATGCGTGTGTGTGCGTGCCAGAGCCCTGGAAACTCAAAGACCAGCTGGCCGGTGCGCATACACACTCTGGCCACCTGGTCTTCTGGTTTCCGGCACGTGCCAGCTGGTATTCACATACACCGGAGCCCTGGAAATCTGGAAATCTGAACACCAACTGGCTGGTGTTCATGTGCGCACCAGAAACCAGAAGAGCAGCTGGTGACGGTGCGCATGCCCACAGAGAAGGCTCTGCGTGCCACCTCTGGCACATGTGCCATAGGTTCGCCATCATGGATCTAGGGTGTTGGCTATTCCTGCCAGTTTAGTATCATCTGCAAATTTGTTAAGTTCCCTTTCTATTCCCTCATCTAAGTGATTTAGGAAGATACTGAAGAGTACTGGACCTAAGATGGAACCTTGTGGTACCCCACTGCTTTCTTCCCTCCATGTAGGTGTAGTACCATTAAGGACTACTTGCTGAGTACAGTTTGTTAGCCAGTTACAAATCCATCTGATGGTGATGCTATCCCACTTTTTTCTAGCTTACCAAGAAGTAGGTTCTGGTCTACTTTGTCAAATGCCTTGCTGAAGTCTAAGTATATCATATCTACAGTATTTCGCTGGTCTACTAATTTAGTCACTATGTTGAAAAATGATTGGTTTGGCATGATCTGTTTTTAACAAACCCCTGTGGAGTTCTAGTTATTACGTTATTTATTTCTAGATGTTGCACATCTGGTTTTTTTATTATATTTTCCAATATCTTCCCAGGTATTGATGTTAGGCTGATTGATCTGTAGTTTCCTGGGTCTGTTGTTTTTTTCTCCCTTTTTTGAAGATGGGAACCACATCAGCTTTTTTCCAGTCCTCTGGTAGTTCCCCGGTGCTCCAGGATTTTTGAAAGATGTGGTTCAGTGGTTCTGAGATGACATCTGCCACCTCTTTTAGAACTCTGGGATGTAATCCATCAGGTGATTTGTATTCATCAAGATCAGACAGGTGTTCTCTTACCATTTTTTTGCTTATTTTAATTTTAATTCCTTTTACAGTTATGTTTTTGGTAGATTGGATTATTGTTTCTTTTTGCATGAAGACTGATGCAAAGAAAACCAATATGTGGATTAATCAAGCTCCATAATAGCAAGTTTCCAACAACAGAAGTGTGACAGAGTCCTTCACTCAAATTTCTCATAGTGGTCTGGTCTTCTTTTTCAACAAGTTAGAACTTATACTTATTTATCCTTCCCAGTTCCTCCCTCCTACAGTTGGGTCAGGTTTGTGTTTGAGGGAATTTCATAGTTAATTGTCTGATTATTTGGCTTTCCTGTTGGAAGAAAAATACGGTCTGGTTCCAAGCTGGGAGAAAGATGCTGGAAATAAAATGGAGGCAGGCTGCAGGAAAGGAGGTCTCTATTTATTTGGTAGTCAGAAACTAGTGGCAACAGCATGTTCCTGGGGTGGCTGACAAAATGGGGTTGAGAGTAGGTAGGCTTTTATACATTCTTTGGGGCTTTGTGATTGAGATGCCAGTTCCTATGCAAGTATATGTCCTTTAATATTTTAATGGCTGTTGCCCCCTATGGGGTCATGTAGGGGTCATAGGTGGCTCTATAGGCAAAAGAGGAAATGCAAATTCTAGGTGTTTTGTTTATCTGAGCTAATCTTGTCAGTTTTGGCTCCTTGCCTATTGTGTTGGTTAATTGGAGTTTCTGGTTGCTCTTTGCTTATGACTAGAATGGCCCAGCTTTCGGAATGGATACAAAATATCAATTTCTAAAGACTAGCCTTCTTCAGGTTTCTTCTTGAGGCTGTTTTCCTCTAGCAAGGAGACTGGGGGTGGATTCCAACCCTGTTCTATTTCTACTGCATTTATTTCTTCAAGGTTTACATTTCCTTTTTAGGAGATACTATAACTCTGGCAGGAGAAAAAAGGCAAAATAAAAACAGCCTAACCTCAGCAGAAATACTTAATGACAGCCTGTATCATGTGTAATGAACCACACTCAAGATCTTGTCTTCCCAGTTCTCTTATTTGTGTTCACTTTTGTTGCATTCTTTTGAAGTTATGAGGATTTGTAAAAATATGTCCAAAAGCGCTGAAATTCTGGAAAAGCAAAAACAAATTACTTTTTGTTATCTGATGTTTTAAGATAGTACTTGTATTTGGTCTTTCTAGCTTTCCACAGCAATCATCCTTAGACAACAGTCAAAAGCCAGACAGAAAAGGAAACAAATGCTGTTGATTTCAAGAATACATCTTTAAATCTCAAAAATTATACACACCTGTATAAGTACTTAGTTTCTTCCTATTGTGAAAGCTTCTTTCTTTCATCTTCAACAGGTTGGCTTGAGCACAACAATAAATTCCCAATAGGTTGCAGCACCTTGTAAAAATACAGGAGGCAACTATCTAGATTAGAAGATGTAAAGCATTCTCCCAAGGGCATTGATATGCTAACTGCATGATCTGCTACAGTAGTGGTAGTCAACCTGATCCCTACCGCCCACTAGTGGGCGTTCCAGCTTTCATGGTGGGCGGTAGGGGTTTTGTCCGATACTGAAGCACTTTCCTTTTTTAAATTTAATTGACTTTCTTACTTTATAAATCAACGTTACTGTAGAACGGGTGGGCAGTTAGAAAATGTTACTACTAACAGAGATACAAAAGTGGGTGGTAGGTCTAAAAAGGTTGACTACCCCTGTGCTACAGCTTTACAGTCATTCTGAGAAAATGTTTGGAGGTTGGGTGTTCACTTCTCCCTGGAGTTTTGGTAGATACCCAAGGGATATTGCATACTATTTGGAAGCAATTGTCTCCTAAAAATAAGTTTAGATGTACTCTTAATCATTCAGGCAAGAATTACCAGGAAAGAATTTCCCCTCTCACCTTCACTAATGATGTAAATTTACATGGACAGGTACATGGAATAGGGCTTTATTCATATAGTCTAACCTCAGTGCAGTAGCACAAGCTGAAAATGTACAATATGGACTATTATGTGACTAATATTAAAAGCAGATTTGCACTTGGTCTTGGGATATGTGTATTCATTCTGTTGTGCAACAGCATGCTGTCTTAAGCTGTACCGTACAATTGTACTGTACGTTATTACTCATAGTAAAACAGGGCGTGGAGAAAGACTGCCAGGTACAGTCCACAAAGAAATGTGGTAAGCCATGTGTGAAAAATCACATGCTAAAAATTAACACACAATTTTGATACAATTACTTAATAGGACATAATCCAACATACATAAAAACTGAGTGGACATATACAGTCCACTAAATCTTGGTTTGCTTATACTGGGTTGTTTTACCTTACATTCAGTAATGTTTACACAGTATTCAACTGCACATACAAAAGAAATTCATGCCTTTAAAAAAACCTCTATTATCTGTAAAAGCTCATCCTGGGTTATGTGTTAAATGATAATTTTATCTTCCTTCGTTATTATAGTCATTTGTAGAATAACTGTACTTATAGCTTTTATTTTATGTGCTCTATTGGTAGAGGGGACATTTTAAAGTAAAAATGACAACCTGAATTACATTTAACTTAGAAAAGCAGCTTAGTTGTAGATAGAACAAATCCCCAGTACAGTAGTCTGATTCTTGGGGTAATAGCCATAATATTCTATAAATTAGTACTAGGCCTCTATTACTGTGTCATTAAATGTGCTCACTGTTCTCTTTCTGAGACAAACAGGCAAAGCATTTGATGTGTGGAATGTATCCATCCTTAGAAAAAGGCACATTCTGTTCCAGAACATCAAGAATTCTACAGAAAAAAATCAGTTATTGGGGGGGAGGGAACCTCGCCCAGTCAATATGGGTGCTCTATCTCATTGTTCCCTCTCACTGCAATAATATAGGTAGTCATCGACTCACAACAGTTTATTCAGGGATCATTCAAAGTTACAAAGCACTGAAAAAAGTGACTTAGGACCCTTTTTCACACTTACGACCAGGTCACATGACCGAAATTCAGGTGCTTGGCAAAGTGGTTCATATTTATTTCAGTTGCAGTGGCCTGGGGTCATATAATCACCTTTTGCGACCTTCTGACAAGCAAAGTCAATGGGGAATCCAGATTCACTTAACAACCATGTAACCAATTTAACAAATGCAATGATTCACTTAACAAATGTAGCAAGAAAAGTCGTAAAATGGGGCAAGCTCACTTAACAAATGTTTCACTCTGGAGCTTCTATCTGGAGCATGTGGTTTAGAGGATGGAAATTGGTGAAGAGTACCAGCTTGCAAAAGGCTGGTTTAAGACTTGAAATTGTTAGCAAATTATAATAGGGATATCCATTTTTGGAGAACACATAGTATAAAAATACCCCTAATGATCACTATGTAAAACAGAAAAAGCTACAGGGAAGAGAGGAAACGAAGAAAGATGTTCCTGAAGAGACAGCAAATACTTAGCATGCTTCAGTGACCTTCATCTTTTCAATTCTAACCTGGTTGAGATGCAATTTCAAGAAATAAATAGGGCTTGTTTTCTCAATCTTTTATCTCCCTTTCATTGCTTTCTTTCTTTTTCTCTTTTTAAAATTATAAACAATGGAAGCACATGATATCCCAGTTGAAATGCCTAGAAAATCCCCAGCAGCCAGCTAGAGGCAAAATGATCTTTAACATATTTTCTGTAGATGAGGAGAAAGCCAATTTCTGTTAAATAGTAGTTGTGGTTTTGTTTAACTCCCACATGTGAATACAGCCTCTCACTGTGAGCAGAGGTTACTCCACTCCTTAGCTGCCTTCTGCTTGTAATACTTTTGTTGTCTTCTTAAATAGCCACATTTGCTCTTGTGTCCCTCATTGTCCCTAATGCATGAGAATTAGTTATTTCAGTTGGAACAGTGAACACTTGAAGAATCAGTGAGGTGACTGGCATCTGAGCCACATAATGATAGATCAATAAGGAGGGCAGTTCTTAACATTCCTCTTCCCATCCAGCATGCCTACAGATATGTTGGACACCAAATCCTAGACTTTTTAGGTATAGTTCCAACATCTTTGGAGAGTCAAGCTCCTGCCACCAGCCAAGAAATGATTGCTTTGATATTATATTCAAAGTGAGATCCAGTGTGAAATGTCTCTTGTTTATATATATGGCAATGTTTTATAGAAACATTTTATTCTCTTTATTTTCATGTCATGGGGATGTCAACAGGATATGCAATTTTTCCCACAGAGTCTTTGGAAGCTACCATGAAAGCTGCTTTCTCAGATCTGAATGGTTAGCTGACCTAATATCAAAGTTCCCGTTCCATAAATGCTCACTAGCCACAGAAGAAGCTGGAAAGCCTTGAAACCCTGGACATTCAAATTTACTATATATACAAAATTGGTTAAGTTTCCATTAACCAGACAAATAACTGGGAGAAGGCCAATTTTCACTGGCAAAACTGCTAGCTATTTTCCTAGTGTTGCAAATGCAACTTACTTAGGTGGAAGTGATCACTTTTATTTTAAAATATTTAAAGAGCTGCAAAATCCAATCTCCAATGTCCCATCTAGTTTGGCTATTACTGTGCTTTGCAGTTCTTTTCCTGCCATTACTTCCCATTATACTTGTTATACTGATTTATTAGACATGGGATTCAACAGTTACATAACATATTTTCAGCATTGTTCTCAGTTGGAAATATTTGGAAGTAGCCAAATGAATACAGTGGACTATAGGTAACTGGGGAAAAGTGGATCCAGTATTTGGGGGAAATGATCTACCCTGAAAATATATACACAGGTGAAACTCAAAAACTTAGAATATCGTGCAAAAGTTTATTTATTTCAGTAATTCAACTTAAAAGATGAAATGAATATATGAGATAAGACTCATTACATGCAAAGCAAGGTAGTTCAAGCCGTGATTTGTCATAATTGTGATGATTATGGCGTACAGCTCATGAAAACCCCAAATCCACAATCTCAGAAAATTAGAATATTACATGCAATCAATAAAACAAGGATTGTACATAGAACAATATCGGACCTCTGAAAAGTGTAAGCATGCATATGTGCTCAGTACTTGGTTTGGGCCCCTTTTGCAGCAATTACTGCCTCAATGCGGTGTGGCATGGAAGCTATCAGCCTGTGGCACTGCTGAGGTGTTATGGAAGACCAAGATACTTCAATAGCGGCCTTCAGCTCATCTGCATTGTTCAGTCTCATGTCTCTCATCTTTCTCTTGGCAATGCCCCATAGATTCTCTATGGGGTTCAGGTCAGGCGAGTTTGCTGGTCAATCAAGCACAGTAATCCCACGGTCATTGAACCAGGTTTTGGTGCTTTTGGCAGTGTGGGCAGGTGCCAAGTCCTGCTGGAAAATGAAATCAGCATCTTCATAAAGCTTATCTGCGGAAGGAAGCATGAAGTGCTCCAAAATCTCCTGGTAGACGGCTGCGTTGATCCTGGACTTAATGAAGCACAATGGTCCTCTTTTCTAATGAGAGCAACTTTTGCATCTCATTTAAAAACCAAGGACCCAGAGTATGGAGGAAGAATGGAGAGGCACACACTGCAAGATGCTTGAAGTCCAGTGTGAAGTTTCCGCAGTCTGTGTTGATTTGGGGAGCCATGGCATCTGCTGGTGTTGGTTCACTGGGATACTATATATATTATCATATATCCTCTTGCATGTTCTGTTACATAACATATTAAGTGTTTAGTCTTAGTGTGATAGTTTATTTCAGAGGTATTCCTAGAAGACAGAATTGTCTCAAGCCAACTTTTACTGCCACTGCTCTTTTAATAAGAGTGTTTGTGCATGTGTGCTGTGAATGTGGAAGTTCTAAAGTCTGCCATTCCCATCCATTCAACCTCATGCCAGATGGACATGCCACATCCATGGGTAAGGCATAGCTCTTGGTCACGTACAGAGACAGATTCTCCATGCCTTCCCTCTGTTGAAAATAGGAAGGGTTTATGGTTTTACCAATAAAATGTAGATGAACAGGGGAGACGTCCAGAAGAGTGGCCAGATAAGAGAGGGTTCACCACCTCAGCAGCCTCTGATTAAAGTTCAGTTCTCCAGAACAATGGAGGTCTAGGTAAAGCAGAGGGACGTTGGCTTTAGGCAGAGGTGGGTGTCACATAATGTAGCAACCGTTTCACTTAGAATTGAAAATGTGAGCGTGTGCCTTCCGTGCATGCGCACAGCATCTAAAACATGATTATATAGGACGGGATAGTGCCGGGGTGGGTGGCCAGGTCAAACCATTGGTTGGAACTACCAGTCCGAACCGGCAGCAGCCCACCTCTGGATCTAGGAAATCGATATTTTCAATGTCTAGCTAAGAAATTGCATTAAGGTTTTTTAATTTCTTTTTATTCTGTGTAAAGTGTGATCTCTCTTCTCTTTCTCTCTGTGTAAATGAAGAAATTGAATGTTATCCTCAACTTTGTGTTCCATTCCTCAAGGTGGGCAGGAAGCAGTTTTTTATTTATAGCTTTTCTCCTAACACACAAGGAGAAAACATTCATTTATAGGAAAGCAGTAATAAATTGTGGTCTGTCTGGAGTGGGTTTTTTTTTTCTATTTACCTCCGACACTGATTAAGGCAACATTTCATCTCCCTTTCTACAGTATTTAGTGTATGCCGGGGGTGAAATTTAGCATGTTCTGACAGGTTCTGGAGAACCAGTAGTGGAGATTTTGAGTAGTTTGGAGAACCGGTAAATACCACCTCCAGCTGGCCCCAGAGTGCGGTGGAAATAGAGATTTTACAGTATCCTTTCCCTGCCCATCAAGCTATGGCCACAGAACCGGTAGTAAAAAAAAATGAATTTCACCACTAGTGTATGCCCTTTAAAGTTGAACCTTAAAGTTGGCTGTATGAAGAGATCCAGTTTGGTATAGTGGTTAAGGCATCAAGTTGGATACTGTATGTTCTAGTCAACCTGAGGCCAATGGGTGACCTTACACCAATTAGTCTCCTTCAGCCCCAGGAAATAGGCAATATCAAACAACTTTTGAAAACCTTGCTGACTCACTGACTCAAAATCATCTCAATCTAAAATGGGCTGTATATTTCTCTTTTTAAAAAATAAGTTTGGCTTTGTTTATATCTGGTGAGATGATCTATATCACAAAATGGGATTGGGGAAGGAAAGTCTGAGCCTCCCCTAATCATGTATCTCTAAGCTACATGGCCATAGTAGGAGCAACCAAGGTGCTAGCCCAAGCAGGGGGAAATGGCTGGAAGTGAAGATCTAAAGTAGGGGTATCAAATTGTGGCATCACGGCAGCATCACGTGATGTATCGTGACTTTTTTCCTCTTCGGTAAACCGGGCGTGGGCATAGTCAGCGTGTGAGTTATCCAGGCCATGGGCCGCGAGTTTGATAGCCCTGATGTAAAGGATTTCTTTAAAAAAAATTTTTGGTTGATTTACAAACATGCAAAATACAAGGATTTCTAAGAGAGATTGGGGATCTCCCCCACCCCATGGGCTCATCCATTCCAACATCATTTATTAAAAGAGTAACATCAATATTTGAAAACAATTGTTTTTCATTCTTAAGATTTCAATTCTTTGCCTAAATGGAAAGCATCAGATTCCATGCACATCTACTTGAGGCAAACCTGTAACCTTAGCTTGGCCCTATGATGCTGCTGATGGCATTTAATCTACTCTAGCATATCAACATTTCTTACCCAAATCATAATTTTTGATGATTCCCAAGTGCTTGAAAAAACAAGTTAAGTGCTTGATGCTTTTTCCAGAGCTCAAAAGTGCATTTCCTTCTGAACTGCTGTCAGAGAATTTACTGTATAAAAGAAAACAACAGCATAACACGAGTCAATGTGAAAAAGCATCAGAAATGTCAAGATATGCAGTAAGTTCTGGCATTACACTTTACAGTTATTAAGCTGCAAATCACATATTAATACAGTGTACACATTTGTGCTTCAGTAGATATATGTGCCCTGGAATGCTGACTCCAACTTTGAGTCATTGTCAAGGGAGGTCTTGAGCAGAGAGAGACCATTGTGCCACAGACCACCGGTTGTGAGTCCCTCTGCGTGAAGTGGGGCCTAGGGAGGCAGTTGGGCATGCTGGTTGTATACCTGGCTCCCCGCTATGTAGCAGCAGCCCTGCCCGAGCTCCTGGAGGTGATCGCTACGGTGGCAGTGGAGACCCCCAGACTTTTAGTCATGGGGGACTTTAATCTGCCATCGTTGGGCGAATCATCCGTGGCAGCTCGGGAGTTCATGGCTTCCATGATGGCCATGGACCTGACCCAACTAATTCAAGGCCCCACTCACGAGGGTGGACATACGCCGGATCTCATCTTTGTCTCTGACCAATGGAAGAGTGATCTGGGTATAGGGGATATAGTCATCACGCCCTTGTCATGGTCAGACCACTCACTTCTCCGGCTCGACTTTCCGACCGCTGCTCCCCTCCGCGGGGAGGCAGAACCGGAGTTACCAATCTGGTTCCGCCCCAGGCGCCTGATGGACCCGGATGGGTTCCAGAAGGCGCTTGGGCCACTTCCTGTACCCCTGACCCGTGCCCCGATGGAGGACCTCACGGCCGCATGGAATAGTGCGGCCGTGGGAGCCTTGGATCGGGTCGCGCCCTTGCGGCCTCTCTTGCGGCGGCGAACCACCCTGGCCCCTTGGTTCACCGAGGAGCTGCGGGTGATGAAACGCCGCAAGAGATGCCTAGAGAGTAGATGGAGGTCCACCCGATCTGAATCTGACCGGACACAGGTAAGAGCCCATTTACGGACTTACATTGTGGCGCTGAGAGTGGCCAAATGCCATCA
Organism: Rhabdophis nuchalis; assembly: GCA_039707465.1. Classification (NCBI taxonomy): domain Eukaryota; kingdom Metazoa; phylum Chordata; class Lepidosauria; order Squamata; family Natricidae; genus Rhabdophis; species Rhabdophis nuchalis. The sequence goes on from CM077646.1 coordinate 127,948,999, forward strand.
TTGTGCTACTCTTATAGCATCCGCAGAAAACCGCCCTGCCGCCCTGTTTAGGGTGACCCGCTCCCTACTTCAACAGGGGGTGCGGGAAGCCCCGCTACAGGGTAGAGCAGAGGAATTTGTGATTTTTCTGCAGGAGAAAACCGCTCAGATACAGAACGGGCTACCCTCCATTGATGGCCCAGTGGGATGCCACGAGACAGATCTTGTTTGGGAGGAGTTTGACTCCGTTACTTCCGAAGATATGGACAGGTTACGTGGGCGACTGCAAGCCACCACATGTTTATTGGACCCGTGTCCCTCCTGGCTTGTACTGGCATCCTGGGAGGTGACACGAGGCTGGCTCCAAGAGGTTGTCAACGCATCCTTAAGTGAGGGTTCCTTGCCTGCTTCCCTAAAAGAAGCGATGGTGAGGCCCCTCCTTAAGAAGCCCTCTTTGGATCCAGCTCTATTAAACAACTATCGTCCAGTCTCCAACCTTCCCTTTCTGGCGAAGGTTGTTGAGAGTGTTGTGGCACAACAGTTTCCCCGTCACCTGGAGGAAGTTGACTATCTAGATCCGCGCCAGTCCGGCTTTCGGCCCGGGCATAGCACCGAGACGGCATTGGTCGCGTTGGTTGATGATTTCTGGAGGGCCAGAGATGGGGGTTGTTCCTCCATCCTGGTCCTATTAGACCTCTCGGCGGCTTTCGATACCATCGACCATGGTATCCTATTGCATCGGCTGGGGGGGTTGGGGGTGGGAGGCACCGTTTTACGGTGGTTCTCCTCCTACCTCTCTGGCCGATCGCAATTTGTGTTGGCAGGAGAGCAGAGGTCGACCTCAAGACCCCTCACATGTGGGGGGGCCTCAGGGGTCGGTCCTCTCGCCTCTCCTGTTTAACACATACATGAAGCCGCTGGGTGAGATCATCCGTGGTTTTGGGGTAGAGTACCATCTTTACGCTGATGACACTCAGCTGTATATATCTACCCCAAACCACCCCAACGATGCCGTAGCGGTGATGTGCCAGTGCCTGGAAGCCGTGCGGATCTGGATGGGAAGTAACGGACTCAGGCTCAACCCGACCAAGACCGAGTGGCTGTGGTTTCCGGCTGCCCGATTCAACCAGCTCACTCCATCGCTGGCCATAGGGGGCGAACATCTTGCCCCTGTGGATGGGGCGCGCAATCTGGGTGTCCTCCTGGATGCCCGGCTGTCCATGGAAGATCAAGTGACAGCCGTGGCCAGGAGGACGTTTTACCAGGTTCGCCTGGTTTGCCAATTGCGCCCCCTATTGGATCGGGACGCCCTTCGCACAGTCACTCATGTGCTCGTGACATCCCGACTGGACTATTGTAACTCTCTCTACATGGGGCTCCCCTTGAGGTGCACCCGGAGACTTCAGCTAGTCCAGAACGCAGCCGCGCGAGCAATTATGGGAACCACCAGGTTTACCCATGTAACACCGCTCTTGCGCGAGCTGCACTGGCTGCCTGTCGTCTTCCGGGTGCGCTTCAAGGTGTTAATTATCATCTTTAAAGCGCTCCATGGCTCGGGACCTGCGGGATCGGATCCTGCCTCATACATCCTCACGGCCGATTCGCTCCCACAGAGAGGGACTTCTCCGGGTGCCGTCCACTAGACTGTGTCAGCGGGCGACGCCCAGGGGAAGGGCTCTCTCTGTGGCGGGCCCGGCCCTCTGGAACGACCTTCCCCCCGATATTAGAACGACTACGGACCTCCGCTCCTTCCGTCTGAAATTAAAAACACACTTTTTCCGCTTGGCCGGCTTAGGCTAGTCTCTCTTTCTATGGGGTTTTAAACTTATTCATAGCTGCTGGGTATTTTAGTTTAACGGGTTTTAGCACAGGAATAGATTTAATCTGTTTTTATATTATGTATTTATATTTGTATATTTATTGTTTTTACTTTCCCTGTGCACCGCCCCGAGTCCCCGTGGGGAGAGGGAGCGGTTCTACAAATTAAATTTGAATTTGAATTTTGAGTATCCTGCAGATTAATTAGATTTATATTTATTAAATTTTTAGACCGCCCTTCTCCCTTGCGGGACTCAGGGCGGTGTACAGGCAATAATAAGAACAATAAGATAGAGCATAAAATCCAATTAAAATACAATTAAAAATATATTAAATGGATTGGCCTGATCTAAATCCAGTTAAAAAACTCTTACTAAAACCAATTTAAAAACTAAAGCAATTTAAAAAACTACGCCAGGTGTAATGAAGGTGTAAGCACCACACATGACGATTTTACATGTGAGCATCATACTTTTTTCCCTGCAGGGAAACCTCAAACATCAGCCTCATGAAACAAGGTAAAGTTATTTTGGATCTTTTGGGTGTAGAGATGACCTAGCCCCATTTCCTCCATGGTGCTCCTGCAAATGCTACAGGGAAGGTCACTTTAGTTGCATGTGAATTCCATTCTGCAGCTATTTTGTTTAGAAAGTTACAAGGAGGCCTGATTTGGCTTGTGTAGGATTTCATTAACTCCCTCTTTTATGCATTCCCACAAGTCCCAATCAGCACACCTGCTGAGAAGGCTGATCTAGCCTTGTGCTAATGCTCTTTCTACCACTTATGATTTATTTATTCATCAGATTGATACCCTGCCCTTTCTCTTGGAACTTAAAAGAGTATACATGGCATTCCTTCCTTCCATTTCCCCCATTGCAAATGATCAATGACTTTCCCTGGCTGACATTCCACTTGAACATAAGTTTCCCTGGTGTTAGTCCAGCACCTTTAGTACCAGTACATACTGCTACGTCTCTTTTAATAGTTTGTCTGACTATCAGCTTGATCTCGCTCTCTTTTGTGGTAGTTCTTCCCTCTCTTAGTCCAATAACCTATGTCACTGATGATGCTTGCCTTGCTTTGCTCATTTCTTGCTAGTCTTGCTGTAAACCTTTCAGTTAATGGGTCATAAACATTTGCATATATGCATGTATTTGTGCTGTTAGCTGTAATCTCACAAAGAGGTTTGTAGGACACACATCTGTCAAAAACGGTACAAATATAGCCTTTGCCTCTGGTCAGCATGGTTTTTCTCAGCCCTCCATGGCTATGTAACTGCGTTGCTCTAGTGACAACTCTGGCTATGAAAACTTTGCTGTCCTGACAAAGTTCTTCCGAAGAAGATAAAATGAAAAAGGAACCCAGTCACCAAGGCTTTCATGTTTGAACGTGTCCAGATCCATACCGCCTTCTTACAAACAGCCAGCCTGACAAGTTTGATAATATATTCTATGTAATAATCCTGTGGGGGGTAGACAACCCCAGATGGCTTTGTAGGCATATCCTGTGAGCTATTCATTAAGTAGATAGCCAATGAAAGAGCTGCATATAGTTTTTCATATTGCAATAGATATCTGCCACGAATAAGCCCCCAGGTTCTCTGGGCTGGAGCCCACTCAACTGCCTTGAATATTTTACCATATTCTCCTGAATTATTAACCATGTGTGTCTGACTTAACTGTGTGTGTGTGTATCTGGCATGATGACAGTATGAGATTTTGGAAGGCAACTAATATTGTAGGTCTGAGTTCCAGGAATAAAAGATGGCAATCCTCTGATTCTGTGTTGGTGATGTTTATGATGCAGTGTTGGTGATGCAGTATTTGTGAATGGAGGGAAAACAATTCCCAACATGATTATATATTAACATATCTGAATATCTTCTCCAAAGCCCTTATTGTTATCCTGCAAAATGCTAGTCTGAGACATATTCCTTAATTGTTTTTTTATTGGTAATAGTCCATCTTAAAGGGCAAGAAGCTGTTCACCATTTCAATATCTTCCGTGTCAGTTAAATGCCAGTTGCTGGCTTATGGTCATTCTCTTGTTCTTATTTATATTTAATCTTATTCCCTTTTGTTATTGTGTTTCTTGACTTTCAGTATTAGAACATGCAGATCATTTGCATTTTTGGCAGTCAGAACAGCATCGTTAACCTAGAGCAAGTTATGGGTGTTTCTTTCTTCAATTTTAAAATCAAGTTCATCTTCTTCCAGTTTGATATGTATATTCAGCATATTGCCTGAATAAATAAAAACCATTGTCTTACTCCTTTGCTGGCATGGAATTAGATTGTTTTGCAATGGCCCTTTGAGACTATGGCTTTCTGTCTTGTGGATATATAGATTTTATATCAAGACAATGAGACATTCTGAGATTCTCATTTCGCTAAACACATTCTACAACTTGAGATGAACAGCAAAATCTAAAGCGTTTCTGCAATCAACAAAGCACATTTTGACTTTTTTTTGGTTATTCTTTGACTTTTTCAATTACCTAGCATTCATCAACCATAAGGTCTCTTGCTCTGTGGTCTTTTCTAAAACCATCTTGAATAACCAATTTCATTGTAATTTTAGTACAATGGCAATAAAGATTATTATTTTTATTATTAACAACTTGCCTCCAGAAGCTATTAATGCGCCAACACTGGATGTTTTTAAGATGTTGGATAACCATTTGTCTGAAGTGGTGTAGGGTTTCCTGCCTAAGCAGGGGGTTGGATTAGAAGACCTCCAACTCTGTTATTCTATTCTGTCTGCAATTTCCTTTTTCATGTAAGACCTGGATCTGTGTTGAATGATGGTAAGCATTTATTGCTAGCATGTGGAATTAAGGTTGCTGTACAATACTTTGCATATTTTGTTAAGACTCATTTGTTTTGTATTGATAGGTATGTAGGTTGACCTCTTACAATCTGTTGGCCACTATGTTGTTCTCCAGATTTATTTTACTGTTTATTTATTTTATTAAATTTATACCCCGCCCTTCTCCTAAAAAAGGACCCAGGGCTGAGATTTACTGCCACAACTTGGATAAATACTGATTTTTCATGTCTTTGCCATATTTTCATGTTATTCCATAAATTCCCATAGTTTTCTGATTTGATAATGAGCAAAGTGCTGATTTAATACCAATTTCTAATATTAAGAGATTTTTATAAAAAGGGAATATTGTTTAAGCTACCTTGGACATGGATACACCTATCTTACAGAGTTTTGGAATACCCATTCCATCCCTGTTTGTTCTTTGAATCAATTTGTATCTACCTATTGACCTGCTTAAGCATATCAGTTTGAAGTTGAAACTTCCTTCTTGGTTAGATCTGTTTTTCCTGTGTCTGCTTCCATCTTCAATATCTTAATAGATATCATTGTACCAGTACTTCTTGTCTCTTATAACAGCTGTCTGAAATTCTTCGTTAAGTTCCCTGGCTTTGGCTTCTCTTCTTGGCAGTTTGCAGTTTGCTTTCTTCTGTTTCTTTGTCTTTGGCAGTTTCTTTGAAGACTCATTCTCATCAGCTTCTTTGATTTCATTACACCGTTTTTCTGGTTCCCTATGAATGTTGAGGAGTTCAAAACAATTCCTGCTGCTTTTATAATAGAATAGAATAACAGAGTTGGAAGGAACCTTGGGGGTCTTCTAATCCAACCCAATGCTTAGGCAGGAAACCCTACTGGCTGGGGAATTCTGGGAGTTGAAGTCCACCAGTCTTAAAAAAGCCAACTTTGCAGACCCCTACACTACTTCAGACAAATGGTTATCCAACATCTTAAAAACTTCCAGTGTGGAGCATTGACAACTTCTGGAGGCAAGCTGTTCTATTGATAAATTGTTCTAACTGTCAGGAAATTTCTCCTTAGTGCTAAGTTGCTTCTCTCCTTGATTAGTTTCCACCCATTGCTTCTTGTCCTGCCCTCAGGTGCTTTGGAAAAAAGCTTGACTCCCTCTTCTTTGTGGCAGCCCCTGAGATATTGGAACACTGCTATCATGTCATTCCTAGTCCTTCTTTTCTTTAAACTAGACATATCCAGTTCTTGCAACCGTTCTTCATATGTTTTAGCCTCCAATCCCCTAATCATCTTTGTTGCTGTTCTCTGCACTCCTTCTAGAGTCTCAACATCTTTTTTACATTGTGAGGACCAAAACTGGATGCATTATTCCACATGTGGACTTACCAAGGCATTATAAAGTGGTATCAACACTTCACGTGATCTTGATTCTATCCCTCTGTTAATGCAATTTAGGGTTGCATTGGCTTTTTTTGGCAGCTGCTGCACACAAGATCTCTCTCACAGTTACTACTGTTGAACAAGGTACCACATATACTCTATCTGTGCATTTTGTTTTTCTTGCCTAAATGTAGAACTTTACTTTTTTTCACCATTGATTTGTTAGATAGCGCCCAATATTCAAATCTGTCAAGATCCTTCTGTATCTTAAGCCTAACTTCCTTAGTGTCCTGGTGATTTGAACTCGTTTAGGATACATTCGTCTTCCCTATTTTAACTTTTGTTCCTAATCTGTTTCATTTTATAAAGGACCTATGGATAAAATGTTGGACTTTATGTTTGAAAATTGGTGTCTCTTGAGAGTTCGAATGGAGTGATTACACCAGAAAAAAATAGAACTTCTGAGAAAAATGTTAAAAATACTCAAGGTAAATTACCAAAAAACTCTTTTAATTTAATGATAATTTGGAATATTGATCTATGGAGATATAAAATATATATTCTCAAAAGAAAGTGTTTATTTTTCTGAAACATATAGATCTTTTTCAAGATAGGTATGGTTTGGTTTCTAAGACTTTGGCTTTTAATGTTCCTAAAATGGAGACATTACCAAAGACTTTCTCAGATCACAGTCCAGTGTATTTAACTTTTAAGAGGGGAAAAATGGCTCTTTTAGGTGGAGGTTGAATATTGCTATAAAAGGAAATGGTAGCGAAGGATTTCAAAAAGAAGTTAGAATATCTTTAAAGAACAATCTTAATAAAAGTAAGAATGGTTTCGAATGCTAGTAAAGCTTTTGTAAGAGGATACTTTATACAATGTAATAGTGAACTTGAAAAGAAAAGACAAGAGAAAATACAAATGATTATGAGATTTAAAAAATGGAAGAATTTCAAACTTCCCCAAGGCTGAGAACTATTACTCATCAAATTAAGCTTTTATAGAGGCAATTACCTACATTAATATTGAGAGAGATGGAAATAAAGATGAATTATGCTCAACAAAATTTGAATTTGCAAAAAAATAATAATGGGGAAATGGTTGGCATGTAAATTGTGAAAAGAAAAAGAAAAACCAATATTAAAAGTAAAAGAAGAAAATATTGAAATAACAGATAATGCAAAAATGCAAAAAGTATTATTCTGTTTTATATAAAGGTCAAGAATATTGAATGAATAGACAGAATTTACCAAAGATTACAAAGAATCAGAGGCAAATTTTGAATGGACCTATAACAATAAGGGTAGTATGTCAAGCTATTGAAAAATATAAAACAGAAAAGGCATTTGGCTTGAAGGGGCTGTCAGTTTCTTATTATAAAAGTTTTGAGAATCAGCTTTTACAAACATTACAACAAATAGTGAATATTATTTTACAGAATGGAAAGATTACTGATCACTGAAAATAAACTAATATAGTTTTAATAGCTAAAGAGACTCAAGACATAACTTTAACAAGAAATTATCATCAAATATCATGATTGAATAATGACTATAAATTATTTAGAATAATTTTGTTTTTGACTTTATGATGAATATCAATGCAAGCGTCACAGAAAGCACAAATAATTGTTAGTGAAGAATTAATAAAACCTTTGAATGAGGTTCATAAAGGAACGAGACACAGATGCTCACTGTCTCCATTAAAGAAAAAACTGCATCTACATTTATTGGTGACTGGAAAGCTGTGATGGACTTTTTGTGTTAAAAATGAAACAATGAATTTGTGATTTATGATTTTGATGATTAGATAGGATAGATTATAAAAAGAGAGCCATGATGTAACTTTAAAGAGAGAGGTTGAAAGATAATTATATTTATAACTGCTGGGAAGAATATCAGAAGCTACTTCTTTACATTTTTATACCTTTTTTTTATATCTGCCTTTTTATTGTCTTTTCTTATTGCATTTTTTCTTTGTTATTTCATCCTTTTTTGTTTTCTTAGTTATAATTTATTTGTGTTAGTTATTGCTTTACACACACACACACACACACACAGAAAATAAATGTATAGGATAGCCTTTCTCATCTGAGTTCTGCATTACTTCAGGGTTCTGTGAGAGGTTGTGATTAGAAAATTGTTTGTTTATTTTGTAACTTTATATGTCATGCAATCTTAGATAGAAATTTTCACGTTGCAACTCAATTGCCACAGTTCGCTGAGACCTAAAATTTATTTCAAATGTTCTATCAGGATAAAAAATGGTTGAGAAAGGCTGATATAGAATATTTATACCCCTGGTCATGGATAAGTAATTGATAAAGACAGATAGGAAAAAAAGATTTGGGTAGTGCACTATAAGACACAGAGCTAGAACCAAAGCTACCAGGCATCATCCAAAACAGAGATCAAATGGCCAGTAGTAACTGCTACTCTCTGCTGAAAACTATCACCTACAACCAGCACTGATGAAATATGATTACCTACCATAATTATACATATGGGCTCTATCATATCTGAAGTTTGGCTTTTTCTTAGCGTAGAGCTTTAATATATTAGTTCCTGTCTGACTTATTAAATAAAGACAGGACTTTTTATATCAGAAGCAAACTCTTGTGTAATCTTCATTCTGACTAATGTTTCTTATTTTACTAGCTATCATTGTTATCCAATGAATATTGATTTTAATGATGTCTAGGGAGGTTCTCACCATCCAGGTCATGAGTGTCCCAAAGGTGCTTTTTCAAGAGGTAACAGGACTTTCTGGTTTTTCTTTGAAGACGTTTCACAGCTCTCTGAAGAAGCTTCTTGAATGAGAAGCGAAATGTCTTCAAAGAAAAACCAGAAAATCCAGTTGCCTCTTGAAAAAGCACCTTTGGAATTTTAATGCTGTTTTTTATTATTTTATTGCTTTACATCAGGGGTCTCAAACTCGCGGCCCGCGGGCCAATTGCGGCCCGCAGGATGGTATCTTGTGGCCCCCACCGTGATATGAAAGTATAATATTGGTGCCGCCTGCAGGGGGAGTGAATCCCTTATGCGGCCCAGCCTCACCCAGACTATGCCTCCAGCGTCCCCCAGGTAAATTGAGTTTGAGACCCCTGCTTTACATGCAGCAATAATATTACTTTAAAATTTTTACTCAATTAGATATAACTTGTACATTTCTTTTTTATCTTTTCCTTATTTCTTTTCTGTTTTTTTCCTCCTGGGTTGTGCTTTTAAATATCTTTTTGTTTTAATGGAGAGGAGTAGAATTACCTACCCGTCTGGTAAGCTTCTATTGGAATGGCAAGCAAAACAAAATTCCTTGAGCTAGCCTAAGCTGTCATGTGGCTCCCATGACTTGTGGAAAGTTTTTTGTTAGTTGCATTTTTTAAATAGAAGAGGTTTGAATACTAAACTCCATCTCTTTCAAAAAGATGGGTACTTTGGAAATGTTAATATCAAAATTTGTGTTAGCTTCAAAAACTGACATAGCAGTGAATAGAGGCTATCTGACAGTGAAGTAGTTTCCAAAGCAGAACGATCAAGTTCTGAAACGGTTGGCAATGCAGGCAGTCCTCCACTTACAACAGTTCATTTAATGACCATTCAAAATTACAGCACTGAAAAAAGTGACTCATGACCGTTTTTCACACTTATGACCCTTGCAGCATCCCCATGGTCACATGATCAAAATGTGGGTTCTTGGCAATTGGTTCATATTTATGACAGTAGCATTGCCACAGGGTCATGTGATCAGCTTTTGCGACCTTCTGACAAGCAGAGTCAATAAGGGAGCCAGATTCACTTAACAACCGTGTTACTAACTTAATAACTGCAATGACCTTAACAGCTGTGGCAAGAATGGTTGTAAACAAATATTTCACTTGGCAACATACATTTTGGGCTCAATTTTGGCCATATGTCAAGGTTTACTTGTAGGGCATTCTTGGGAGTAAGGCATTTTAATAAATAGTGTAATGTTTTAATGTTTCCTCCTCCTCTTGCCTGGGAAATTCTGCAAGCATTGGGATGTATCCTGAAATGGTTCAGAGAGTGGGGTTCATTTATCCCTAGATTTCTTGACATTCCAGGACTTGAGGGGAGGGCTAAGATTCTATGTGAGAAGAAATTACAGTTTCTTAGCTGCAATACACATTGAATGATCAGCCAAGAAAGTGACATCTGGTTGTTAATATGCAATAAAACAGCCATTGTAAATTTCATTAAAATTGAGTTATGACAAAACTTTGCCAACAGTATAGAGAAGACACAGCCAAAATCTACAGCTTGGAGGACAGACATGGTCTATTTTCATGGTCTTGGCTATCAAAGCTTATTATGTAGTCTCCAGGCTTATGATTTAAGAGAATATGGGAAGAATCTTCAGAAGGCAGTCCTCAGCTAACCGGTTTACTTATGAATCTGTTTCTGAGATGATGAAATAATGACAAAATGTATGGTGTTATATTAGAACCGAAACTTGCCATTTCATATGTACATCTGATGTCAGATACAAGTATGTAAATCATATGGTTTGTGGATTATATTGCAAAGTACATTTTATTATCTGCCTACCCACTCCCTATATCTTGACATGTATGTGAACCTGGCTGATAGAATCAAAGAGTTGGAAGGGGCAGTTTAGCCCATTAGCCCATCATCCAACCTTTTTCTCTGCATGAGTCCAAATTAAAGAATCCTGGACATGACTGTCTACCTTCCATTCAAACACATCCAATCCCAACCTTTTGGGGTAATTGGTTCCACTGTTGAAATGCTTTTATTGTTAAGACTTTTTTTTAGTAGCATATAGCCTTCCAGTAACTTAAAACCATTATTTGGCATCCTGCACTCTTGGAACAAGAAGAAAAGATCTCAACCTACTTTATAACATCCTTTCAGGTATTTGGAGTTCTATTATATCCCCTTTTATCCATCTTATCTCAGGGCTAAACTTACTCAGCTCTTTCACTGTCTCTTCAAAGGACTTTTCTAGTCCCACTATCATCTTTATTGCCCTTCTCTGAACCCGTTTCAAGCCTTCTTAAGAAATGGACATAGTATGTAAGGTGCAATCTGACCAAAGAAGAACAAAGTGGATCCATTATTTCTCATGATTTGGAAATTATAGTCCAGTTGGTGCAACCTTATAGTACATTTGTTGCCACACCTAGCTTATATTCAGTTTGTAAATAATGGCTATTCCAAAATTATTTATTTGTGGCACTAATTTTATCAAACCATGTAGCCTCCATCCTATAGCTATGTATCTGGTTTTTGTTTCTAAATAAAGAGCAATGCAGTTTTAAATTTCATTCTGCTTCCTTTAGTCATTTCTTCAGTATATCAACATCATTCTGATTTTGTGCTTCTGACTTCTTAGTCATTAGCTATCCCACTCAGTTTTGAATCAATTGCAGATTTGCTAAACTCCACCTCCATCTCTTTATTCAAATCATTAATTTAAATATTGAACACAGGATACATGGCTGATTGTTGGCACATCTGTTTGACAAACACTGTGTGTATAATTGCCAAACCTACTACCAGTATGTATATATGTGTGTGTGTGCGTGCACACACACACACACATTCATATATATAAATTATCATGCCATCCATGCTTAACTAATCAAATGTTATGAGGCATTTTGTTAAATACTTTCCTAAAGTCAAGGTACATTATGTTTAAAGCATTTCCACTACCTGTTTAGGGATCAAAAAATTAGATTAGTCTGCTAAATATTGAGAAATCCATGCTTTCTGATAATTATTATTTTCAAGACATTTACAAATTTGTGTTTTTATGATCTGCTCTTAAATCTTTACCAGAAGCCCTGTCAGACAGAATGATCTGTAGATTGCTGACTCTTCCTTTTTCCTCTTTTTAAAGATAGGGATAACATTTACTCTTCTCCATTTATTTAGCAAGACTTCATCAATTCTCCAAGATTTTTTAAAGACTAGAGAAAATTTTAGCCAGATCATCAGTTAGTGCGATGGAATATAGTAAAGAGGTAGATTTCCAGGAAGGCAGGGGCATTTCAGAAAAGAGGCAACTCAGTTCGGATGTTACATGTGAAAGAAGGAAGTGAAGACAGTGCCTCCCTAATAGTAAACACAGATATATTCTAGTAGTATAGAATATAGTAGAGTCTTCAGTCTGGCAAGATTTTGTCTGTAAGTGTGAAACCAATAAAGAACTCTGCTTGGAAAAATCACCATGTTTTATTCTTGGTGTTCCACTTGACAGTTTCTTTAATACCACAAGATGTAATTGATCTATTCCTGATAAAATGATGTAAGGAAAAGAAATATTTCCTGATCATGTTGTGATTAATCTCAGTCTTTGACCCTCCCCCTTCATTATGCCCTTCATAATTTCCAAGTGAAGCATGTGATTTTTCTTCGGAGAGAACTAAAATAGGAGTTGTTGAATAGTCTTGATAATTCTTCAAAGTTCTGCCATGTCTTTGTTCCTTGTAGTAGAATACTTCACAATCCATTTGGTTGGTCAATTGTTGTGGCCCAGCCGGCTCCGATTGAGCTGCTGATGGACTCCACTAGTGAGGAGTCCTATGAGTCTGCTCTGGAGGAGGAGGGCGAGAGTGAGAGACCAGAGAGCCCGGCTAGTCATCAGGAGGCACCTGGGGCTTAGAGTAGTGGGGGGGATCAAACCCAGTTTGTCCCTGATGTCAGGCTAAGAAGAATTGAACGAAGGCAGCATCAGTTACAAGAGAGATGAACCCGGAGGAGGTAATTAGTCTCAGCTGCCTAATGACTGGCCCCTCCCAAGAGGCTTTAAAAGGAAGCCTCTGTTAAGGAACTGGTTGCAGAGAACAATGCATAATTTGCAGAGTCGGATCTTCCTTGTCTCAAGTCGTAGTGTGTATTCTTTCGTCAGAAGCTTCAGGTCTGTTCAAGGTCAGTTTGGGCAAGCAGCCAAGAAGCATTCAGTTTAGTCATTAGTCTTAGTACGGAGGGAGTCAGAACAGTCAATATAAAAAAAAATTGTTCCTCATCGTAATGAATCATCAACTACTACTTAGTTTCCCTAACAGCTACTGTATATTGTACCCTTTAGTGATTCACCATCCAGTCTCTTATTCTGCAATGTCTCTTTTTCTTCCCATGAATACTTAGGACCCATTTCATCTACAAGGACCTTAAAACTTTTTTTGAGTTTGAAAAATGCAAAGAATCTTCTATGTCCAATGTTACTGATTGGTATTCTCACCCACTGCATTTTCCTCTGCTTGTCTGACTTGTTTTTGGAATGTTGCTTCCATTGTCTTTTTCTATTGTAGAATCTTGATGTGTCTGTCTGTCTGTCTGTCTGTCTATCTATCTTCGTTTTTTCAATTTAAAGAATCGCTTATATAAAACCTTTATTTCTTCTTATTCCTTTCTCAGGATCCCACTTTAGCAGAATAAAAACATTTCACTTAGATTAAAATAAAGATCCTCACTCCATTGCTGTATTCCTGAAAACCCTGTTAGTTAGTTAATGCAGTTCTCCTGTTTAAATATCCATGAGAAACTCTTTTTTCCCCAATAGCTGCAGTTTTTTCTTATAATCATTAATATTTCTAACCCTCCAAGCTCCCTGATTTCAAGCTGTATGGTTTTTCAAAAGGGTAACTTTTTTCATACCTTTCAGTAAAAGCAAAAGTTTCTAATTTTCTCTGACTGGGGGCGGAAGGAAGGCAATTGAAGTTTCTCCAAAATGGGATGTCAAAATGTTTGCTCAGTCACATAATAATGATCACAAACTATAACTTTCATTCTTGGTTGGCTTTCCATAGTCAGGTTTTGGACATCATCACATTCAGGACTGCTTCAGATCAGAGGTGGGTTACCAATTTATTTACTACTGGTTCGGGCGCACGCTCATGCATGCGACACTTCTGCACATGCTCAGAAGCGACCGGATGATGGGCGGAGCCTCCCACCACCACTACCATCAGTTTGCCCGAACCGGGAGCAACCCACCTCTGCTTCAGATCCAACAGTGTACTGTTCATTTCTCAAGGATAGAAACAGTAACATCCTTTAGCTGCTCCTACTTGACCGGGAAGACAATCTCTGCCTTTTTGTGCTACATATAAAAAATAATGTTTTCTGACTTGTATTGGCATAGTTTAGTAGTACAGGTTTCCAGATTCTATATGGGTTCCAATATAAAATAATGGATTCTCAATAATGAGGTATATGGGTTTTAATGCTCAAATTAGCATTAAAGGTATCTTCAGACATATCTTACTATCTTGGATTGCCAGTTCTATGGACAAAAGGAAAGCAGATGTGGGAAGGGTAAAAAAAAAGTAGAATCCACTAATTAAGAAACTTGGTAAACATGGTTTAAACAGAACATTAAGCCATTAAGCCAAAACAGAGGAAGAAATTGAATCCTGGAAAGGTGACTGGGATTGCCTATGACTATTTTGATCAAAAAGACTTCCCTACAAAATGATACTGAATCAGCAGAAAATGTGGCAAGTGGTGCAAAACGTAAGGTTATTAATATTTGCATGCTTTATTTCCCCCCCACTGCTGTTCCCAACGTTATTTTCATTTGAAAAATGAAATCAGGTAATATTTGGTTCATGAATTCTTAATTTTGGGCTATTCTTGATTAAATTTATCAATTATTCAGTCTCTCCCGATATGTAGGCAAGAACTAGCTTGTGGAAAGATTGTAGTGAATTTGATTCTTTTTCTGTTTTGCACTAGGCATTGCCTTACAGCCTTTCTGGTTGTGCTGATTGTTAAATCCAAGGAACACACACTATAACAATTAGCCTACAGTTCTTCATCTTGGGGTCATTGTCAACCATTGTGTTCAGAGAACTGGCAGGAAGTAAGGATTAGAATAAGAAGAGATAGCTAGTAAAAAGGATTGTACATGCAGTGTTTTGGTAATGTCATCTTAATTTTTAAAACAATTCCAAAGTGTCTGAGTGAGTTCTGCCTTCTCCGTTCCTCTATCTCCGTGTTTCTATCTCAGCCACAGCATTCTTTGTAGGAGAACAAGTTCCACAATTAGAGAAAGGAATAAGGTTGGCCAAGTTTTATGAATTCAAAGATTCCAAGGTATTTTGATATGAAGCATGAACATGGAGAAATGTGTCTCTGTGGCCCTGTTTGACAAACCTCTCCACCATTTCCTTTATTGTAATGGGTAAAATGTTTTTGTGTGTACATTCGCATTTCTACTCGTACATACATACATTTGGTACATCTCTTGTTCCCCATCCTTCTTTGTGTGTGCGCGCATGCATGTGTACATGTGATATCTTACATCATTGATGGTATGTATTTCTTGATAAGTCAGGATTATATTTTTCTTTTTGTTTCCATATCACACCATTATTTCATATTTAATGCATGATCCTCTGTCCTTAGGAGCACCAATATTGTTCTGCCAGGCGCTGCAGACAAAAGGTGGGAGACAATCTCAGCCTCAAAGTGCTCGGAGCTTCTGAATAGCTCGCAACAAAAGAAAGCTGGAGATTGTACACAGGCGTGCTGCCCATCAGCTCAGTGGGGAGAAGGTGCAAGGGAGGAGAGACGGGACTCTATAAAGGAAAATGAAGGTGAAAGCTCTAGGTTCTGGCTTATTATTGGAGCCAGTAAAATGTATGGGAAAATTTGATTCCCAGAGATAATAGGGTTAGGGTTAGGCATCCTTGAAGTCAGAGCCAAAAATTTACATCAGAATTCGATTTGCAATGGGTCTCTAAGGAAGTGGGGGTGCAGCTTTTTGTTCAGACTCATTTGTGTACCACAATAAAGTCCATGGGAAAATCCTATTCCTGGTGATAATTAGATTAAGGTTAGTGCTAGAGTTCAGCTTTCCTGGAATCAGGCCTGAAAATCAACATTAAGGTTAGATTCGTAGAGGCTCTGTAAGAAAAGTGAATCTGACAGCTTTGCATTCAGACCTATTTTTGCAAAATACACAAGAAAATATTCCAAGTGAAAATCAAACTAGGGTTAGGGTTAGGCTTCCTTGAAGACAGAGCTGAAAAGTGATTCTGTGGAGGGTCTCTAATAAAAGTGAAGGTGACAACTTTACATTCAAACTTATTTGTGGAGCACAGCAAAATGTATAAGATTATAAGATTTATTGCATTTATATACCGCCCTATCTCCCTTTCGGGACTCAGGGCGGTGTACAGCCAACAGTAAAAATGAGTAATATAAAAGTTAAGATCAAATGTTAAGATATAATTAAATAAATTGGCCTGCCAAATTAAAACCCCCTACTAAAATCAATTTAAAAACTACGACAGGCTGGCAGCACAAAATAAATGTCTTCAGGGCCCGAGGGAAAAGGCGTAGGTTGGTGATCGTCCGTAGGTTAGGGGGTAGGTCATTCAAGAGGCAGGGGCTGCCACAGAGAAGGCTCTCCCCCTGGGGGTCACCAGCCGACATTGTTTAGCCGACGGCACCCTGAGGAGGCCCTCTCTGTGGGAGCGAACTGGTCGGTGGGAGGTATTTGGTAGCAGGAGGCGGTCTTGAAGATAACCAGATCCCTTGCCATGGAGCGCTTTAAAGGTGGTTACTAGTACCTTGAAGCGCACCCAGAAAGCCACAGGCAGCCAGTGCAGCTCGCGCAGGAGAGGTGTCACGTGGGAGCATCTGGAGGCTCCCAGAATCCTCCGCGCGGCCGCATTCTGAACTAACTGGAGCCTCAGGTGCACTTCAAGGGAAGCCCCATGTAGAGAGCGTTGCAGTAGTCCAGGCGGGAGATGACGAGGGCTTGAGTGACCATGTGTAAAGCATCACAATCCAGAAAAGGGTGCAACTGGTGTATCAGGCGAACCTGATAAAAAGCCCCCCTGGCCATGGCTGTCATATGGTCTTCTAGAGACAGCCGAGAGTCCAGGAGGACGCCCAAGTTGTGAGCCCTCTCTGTGGGGGCCAATGACTCGCCCCCAATAGCCAGAGCTGGCACCAACTGGCTATATCGTGGCGCCGGAAGCCACAGCCACTCGGGTCTTAGACGGGTTGAGTCGGAGCCTGTTTCTTCCCATCCAGACTCGCACGGCCTCCAGACACCTGGACATCACTTCCACGGCATCGTTGGGATGGGCCGGGGGTAGAGATGTACAGCTGAGTATCGTCAGCATACTGGTGGAATTCTACCCCGAAACCACGGATGATCTCACCCAACGGCTTCATATAAATGTTGAACAGGAGAGGCGAGAGGACCGACCCCTGTGGTACCCCACAAGTGAGGCACCTTGACGTCGACCTGTGCCCTCCTGCCAACACAAATTGCGACTGGTCGGAGAGGTAGGAAGGGAACCACCGTAAAACGATGCCCCCCACACCAAGCCCCTCCAGCCGGCGCAACATGTTACCATGGTCGATGGTATCGAAAGCCGCTGAGAGATCTAACAGGACCAGGATAGAGGAACAACCCCTATCCCGGGCCCTCCAGAGATCATCCACCAACGCGACCAATGCCGCCTCTGTGCTGTGCCCAGGCCGGAAGCCGGACTGGTGCGGGTCCAGATAGACAGTTTCCTCCAGGTGCTGCGGGAGTTGTTGCGCCACCACACTCTCAACAACCTTCGCAAGAAATCAAAGGTTGGAGACTGGATGGTAGTTGGCCAACACAGCCGGGTCCAGGGAGGGCTTCTTGAGGAGGGGCCTCACCACCGCCTCTTTCAAAGCGGCCGGCAGAAACCCCTCACTCAAAGAAGCGTTGACAATTCCCGGGAGCCAGCCTCGTGTAACCTCCCGGGAGGCCAGTACCAACCAGGAGGGACATGGGTCCAATAAATATGTGGTGGCATTCAGCCGCCCCAGCATTCTGTCCATGTCCTCAGGAGTCACAGGATCGAACTCTTCTCAGATAACAGACTCAAGACCTGCCTCGGTCAGCCCGTCTGAACTAGTCCAATCGGAGGCCAACCCGTCCCGGATCTGATCGATTTTATCATACAGATAACACCCAAATTCCCCCGCACGACCCTGCAAGGGGGCATCCCGCGCAAATCCTCCAGTACTTTCCTTTGGGAGAGGGTCAATGACATGGAATGTTATTGGTTTCTTCATTCTAGATCCCTCTCCACCTTCCTTCTCAGCCAGAATTATTTTTAAGAGATTGGAAGGAATTTCATAAGTCACATTTTATTTGCTTTTCTGAGCTTGTTTGTTTTGAAGAGGAAAATAGAACAGCATTTTCTTTCAGCAGAGCCAGAGATAGGGTGGTTGTACTTCTCTCTAGCTCAGAGGTGTCAAACTCAAGGCCTGCAGGCTGAATCTGGCTCACAGGATACTTAGGTCTGGCCTGTGGGGCTGCCTTGGAAACAGCAAAGGACTGGCTAGTGATGCCTCTGCCAGTGGAAACGTAGCTTGGGTGGGCTGTGCACAGGCAAAAATGGAGCGTGGAAAGCCATTTTCGCTGGCAGAGTGCTTTGGCTGCCACAGTTGCCTCTAACACAAGTGACATTGAGCTGGCCACGCCCGCCCTGCCATGCCCACCCGGTTCCCCAAGGTCAAACAACCCTGATGCAGCCCTCAATGAAATCGAGATTGACACCCCTGGTTTACCTGCTCTAGGTCCTCTTAGGATGCTAAGGATGATTATTTATCATTTATTGAATACTGTTGGTATTACAGAGAGATAGACTCTGCTCCTAGATTGTTTTCTGAATTATACAGGCAGGGCAAGGAGATGGGGAGAATGTAGAATCCAGCCCATTTTGCTGGGTGCACATAAAGCCAACTACATGGAGAAAGGAGGTGGTGTACCTGGGCCAAGTGGCTTGTTTCTAAGTGTACTGAGTAAGAACAATCATGTGAGAAGGAGAGGCAGAGCATGTGCCCTGTCTGAATTTAACCATAGTACAATTGTCCTCTAGCAAAACCAATCTCTTGCCTTTTCCCATGATGGAGTTCTATTAGTGATGAAGTAGCTTAAGTCATCATTAGCCTCACCTGAATAAATGTATTTTCCCCTTCAAGCTAGCACCATTCCAGCATAATATTAAGGAATGTGTATATTTGGGAACAGTACATCCCTCATTACTTGGTAGTAAGCTGAATGGAAGTGTAATTGCAGATACGTTTGAGGTGTTCCCAGTTGTGAATGTGTGTGTGTGCCATCACCTGTGATCATTAGCTATTTCTCTCTTTGCCAGCTTTGCCTCTTGTGCTCTGTTCATCCCCATAATCTTCTCAACCTGACATCTGATGCCAGGAGGGCTTCTAGGCTTCTGGCAAAACAGAGGGCAGCAGAGCTCTACAATTCTGTTTGAGAAAGAAGAGGGGAGGTGTATTCCAGTTTAACAGTATTCTGAAATGCATATTTCTTGTATGATACAATCTTTTTGCTTTGCCTCATTGCAGCACCCACAAAATAATGAGGATTTTTGAAACTGTACATTTGTGATTTACAGTATTTGCTAGTTTTCCTGTCTATCAATTCTAGTCATTTCTTCTCCTTGAAGTAAATGATTGCTCAGCATTTCTTGTATTTCTTGGGATTTAATTGTTGCACAATCGCAGAAGGATCTGCCTTCTGTCTCTTTCCAGCTATTGTTGCCTAGGGTTTCCCCTTATACTAAACCAGAGCCCACAAGGCAGGTGCCCAGCTCCACAAAGGGGAAAAACATTGCGAAACATCATGTGATGACAACATGACGCCATGAGTTTGACACCCGTGTACTAAACTATGCTGATTTGATCAGTGTAAAATTCAATTTATTTTTTTTACTATAGGTTTTTCAGACATGGCTTGGTGGGCCTGGCAGAGGAAGGATACTGCAAAATCCCCATTCCTTCCCCACTCCTGGGAGAAATATATTGCAAAATCCTTATTCCCTCCCCACTCTGAGGCCAGCCAGATGAGGTATTTGCTGGTTCTCCGAACTACTCAAAGTTTCTGCTACCGGTTCTCCAGAACCTGTCAGAACCTTCTGAATTTCACCCCTGGATTTGATGTTTTATGTTCTGTTTGGTTTTAATATTTGCAAGCTGCCTAAGGTCACCCCTAGGTGAGACAGGTGGCTACATGAATTGTTTAAACAAATAAATCAATAAGCTAACCTGTATTTTGGTTTTTCAGAAAAACACGGTGGATGCCAAATAGAACTAACCAATCCAAACATTTGGAGTGGAAGCCATCTTGACTTAAAGCAGTGCTTCTCAAATAGTGGGGCGGGCCCCCCAGGGGGGGCGCGAGGCTCCGTAAAGGGGGACGCGTTTGACCTTGGCAGAGGTGTACTTATAACAATTTTATAGACAAATGATACTATTTACAGTCGCGCGGGGGGGGGGCGCGAAATGTTTTCTTCTTCCTAGGGGGGGCATGACAGAAAATAATTGAGAAGCACTGACTTAAAGCATGGGTATCAAACCTTTTGGCTGTCTGGGCGATAGTGAGTGAAGAAGAATTGTCTTGGGCTGCATATAAAACATATAACATAGTTGATGTATATAAATAACAAACTTCCTGTATTTTTTAAATATTTTTATTACATCATGTAAGGCCACATTACTAATGGTCCAGGGCTGCATGTGGTTCACAGGCCATGGATTGGGCAGCCTGACTTAGAGGGAGGCTAGGACATCAGAGAGAGGGCCACACACCTACCTTTATCCAGGACTCCCTATATACCTTTCTTCTTGGCTCCCTTCGTTGTGATTGCTCATCAAGGCTATGTCCCTGGCTCTGCAGTAGTCTACTGTTCATCCCTCCACTGCTTTGTTTAATCTACATATTTGTAAAACGTGTATGTTTGTATGCATGTATTTTCTTTCATTTACCTTTTTTTTCAATTGAAGTAAAAATGCAACACCTACACTGCCTTTACATGGGTTCCAGTGCTGGGCAAGACCTCCATTTAGCTAACTAATTGTCCTCTTGTCCTCCTTCCCACTCGCTGCCTTTGTCCCTCTTGGTAATCAGAATCTTTTGCCACCACCACTGTTATAGATAGATAGATAGATACGGTAGATAGGTTTATTTATTTAACAATCCTGTTACCTTTTCACAATCCCAGAGAACTCTAGGTGGCAAACAGCAATATAGCAAAACCCCTGAATCATAAAACTTCAAAAACGAAATGCACAAGGTGAATGTTGCCCTCAGATCACTAGCGTTCAAAGGCTTAGTGAAATAATACAAACTTTGATTGCCTTTGTAATATGAACAAGTTAGGACTGTGATTACATCTAGGGCGAGAGAGTTCCATAAAGAAGGGGCTGGCACAGAGAAGATCTGCCATCTGGCCCATATTCTGTGAAGCCCACAATGGGGAAGCAACTTTTCATAGGTGCTTCCTAGAAGGCCAGAAAAATTATTACAGTTTATCCTCCATTAACCATAAGAATTGTGACCAGAAGTTCCATTGCTAAACAAACACTGTCATAAAATGCAATACCACATGATCATGTCAGCTTATGTCAACAATTCCCGCAATTCCAGTTGCCATCTTTAAGGGAAGCCTGCAGTCATTAAGCACCCCATCATGTGATTACCCTTTGGGATCTGTCAGATTCCTCATTGACTTTGTTTGTTGGAAACTGGCTGTGCAGGTTGCAAATAGTGATCGTGTGGCTGTATGATAATTGTGAATTGGTTGCCGAACACCTGTATCACAATCATGTGAATGTGGAGATGCTGAGACAACTGCAACTGTGAGGACTGATTGCAACTCTCCTCATTCAGGACCATCATAACTCTGAACAATTGCTAAACAAATGGTTGTTAAACAAGGACTTCCTGTATATACTATAGATTTCAGGAATTTAAAAAGAACAACCAAGGCTTTTAAATAGGTCGCAAAATATTTTGAGTGTGAATGGTTAAAAGTAGTTATAATGTTTTATAGCTTCTATATTTTGTTACTTCTGATCCTCTTGGACTATAAATGTTTGCACATACATCTAAACATGCAATCAAGATCCTATCTTATGTATAAGATAAAATAGACTACAGTCTAGGAAAGCATATACCATCTTAAATGCGTCAGTTTTTAACACATTTCAAGATTTCATTGGCTTTCCTTATTCATCAGCTTCATCAAAGGTATTTAACTAGAGAGAGAGAAAATGTGCTTTGAATGTCAGTTTTCAGGAAGGTGAATAGGCCGTGCATGTGTATGTTTACAGGATATCGTACTGTTCTCTTTAGAGAATTAACTATTACAGATTGTGATGTTTATAGCCTATCTATGAATGATGATGATGATGTTAGTGATGATGCATTACATTGGGCAACCATTTGTCTGCAATGGTATAGGGTTTCCTGCTAAGCAGAGGGTTGGACTTGAAGACCTCCAAGGCCCCTTCCAACTCGTTCTGTTCTGTCCTGTCCTGTTCTGTTCCGTTCCATTCCATTCCACTCTATTCTTTCAAAGTTCTAAATAGCCAGAACATACAGATATTCTCATCAAGTGCGCCTTTCTGGGCAGGTCAATACTTTTGAGTATCACTTTTGTTTCTACACTTGGATTGGAAGTAGCCCAATATGGAGAACTTGGGGAACTGACCACCTATGGAAAGCCAGACCTGAAATCAGAAGACCATTTAATGCTAAGTCTGGTTGGAGCTCTTGTATCTCCTAAAGTATCCCAGAGATGCTAAGAGGCAAAAGTGCAGAGAGTTTCTTACAGGGGTAGGGACTAGAATGAATTAGACTGTAACTTTTTGTCCTGTGTACACAGTCACAGGCATATGGCAGACTACTGTGCCGGTTCTATTTTGATTCTTCCCATACCATGTACCAGCAAGAGTCATGTCCCTGTCCTGCTATTAGCATATTTATGAGGTTCAGTGGAGCATAAGAAGCCTAACCTTCTGCCAGTTCCCCTTTTGCATCATCCATCCCCTTTCCCAGCAAGGTGCCATGAGATATTCATGAGTAGCCTCATTCCTTTCCCAGTGGGGCCTTGCTGCTGGCTGGCAGTCAGTACCATCTTTTTTTTTATTTTTTACTCAGACACCTGGTAAGGCTATGCCAATGTGTGTGCATGTGTGTGTGTTCATACAGCCCAGAACTGCCATAATGTTAGATCAAGACAGACAGCATCACAGCTTGATTCCCAACTATCCAGATCTGCTCCACACCCTGCCTTGCATATGTCTCTCTAGGCCTAGTTTGCACTTGTTACATAAACAATGTCAATGAACTACTGGGGATCAGTGGGCCTTTATTTTTATTTTTTGGGATCATATCCTCAACTGCACAGTGTTAGTTCACCTAGACTCAGATTGAGAGGTTAATGGTTCTGTGGCATGGTAATCAGTGTCTGAGCATAATGGCAAATGCCAAACTCAACATTGTCTATAACAAAAAATACAAAGCAATGTGCACAGCAGTTGAACTGATCCCCTCCAGGCCTTCTCGTTAGCCTCTCCTGATCTTGATCCAGTCTTGCTTTTTTCCTGGACCTTCGTTTTGCCTTCTGGACATGATCCTCCCTTGATTCCAGTGCATGAATATAAACAACTGTTGTGCATTGGTCAATCTTCGTTGGTCAATTTTCTTTTAATCCATCCCTCACTTGGAGGGAAGCAAATTGGCTTCAGCATGAATATTGCTGCAAGTCAAGGCTGCAGAGGACAGTGCGGGCATTCTCCCGTGATTTCACTCTTTGGTAATATATTCCAGCCTGACTGCAAGCATTTGTTAAGTGTGAGAACTGATCTTAATAAATGTTTGAAATTCTATCAGGAAATTTCTACCATCTTGGAAAATATTCCAGTGTAGCAAATGGGTCAACTGCAGAAGATATGTGGTTTGGAGATGTATGCTATTTCTTGAAGTCAATACTTTTTCCTACAGTCTGCTAAAAGCTAGTAGCCACAAAGAATCAGAACCAATTCACAAAAGTACAAATTAAACATTACTTTTTTAAACCTGCACTGGAACTAGGTAAGGCAAAAATGAGACAAGCAAAGTAGATATGAAACTTAACATATTGTATTCTTTTTAAATTACAGGTGGCCCTCGATTTATGACCATAATGTAGCCCAGCCCAGCCATTATTGTGATAAGCCATGTCAATTGTTAGGTAAGGCATTCATATGATTGCCTCACTTAACAACCACTATCCCTGTTCTGCCTGTTGCAATCTTTAAGTGACTGTGCGAGTCATTAGGCATGGGGTGCCTCACACAGTGGGAATGGCCCTGCCCTTTAGGACCTGCCAAACTCACACATGGTCTGCCTTACTTGCCCTCTCAGGTATCTTGAAATAGGTCCTAGGTCTGTGGGCACCAGTTGGTTGAGATGGGAGCAATTGGGGGCGGGGGGACACACACTGGTGCAGCATCCCTGCAGTCAATTGGAAGGGAAGGCATATTACCAAATGCCCAATTTTTGTTCGCATGACCCAGAGATGTTGCAGTGGCTATAACTTGGTGTATACTAGGTTGTAAGTCCCTTCAATCAGTACAATTTCAAGCAGTTGCTGCATGAACGGTTGCAAGTTGAGGACTAGTTGTATTTAAAGTTTGGGTTTTCTTCAATGTGCAGAAAGGCTTATAATGCAGCCTTTCCTCAACTTAACATCTGAGTGCACTGGACTATAATAACAGACAGGTGGGATGGATGGATGGATGGATGGATGGATGGATGGATGGATGGATGGATAGATAGATAGATAAATAGATAGATAATGTTTTCCCCAAAATAAGACAAGTCTTATTTTCTTTTGGGAACTGAAATAAGCACTAGGGCTTATTTTTGTGGATGTCTTATTTTTGTTCCATGTATGGGAGGTCCACTTCTGCTTAATTGCAGTGGGGCAGTAGGCCACATGGGGCACCAGTCCCACCCATGTCCCTAGACTTGCCTTGCCTAGCTGAGGCAGCTCCAACAGCCCTGTCCAGCAGGACCCCATGTGGTTACCGGCTCTTTTCTTGGGTGGCTGGCTGCACAGGTGCTTAAGTTGGGCTTATTTTGGGGGGGGGGCTTATATTAGGATAACTTTAAAACATGCTAGGGCTTATTTTCAGGATAGATCTTATTTTCATGGAAACAGGATAGATAGATGATAGATAGATGGAGGGAGGGAGAAGTATATGGCAGCATCCTCACATTATGTAAAACTATAATGTGAATTGTTTGATTTTGGTTTACCACATTGCACAAACCTAGCCACTTTGTAAAATATATGACTTACAGTGTTGCACAAATAGTTAAACATAGCTTAGCACAGCATGTGAATTAGTGTGTCAGTGGTTCAGTGAGTGAAAGCTTTGTGCATTGTTGACATTTCAGTGAAGAGGATCACTGGTTAGGAGGCAAAACTAGCATATGGAAAAGAAGACAAGAGTCTTCAGAGAGATTGAGACTCAAAGTACAGTGGTACCTCGGTTCACGAACTTAATTCGTGAACTGACTCTGGTCGCGAACCGAATTGTTCGTGAACCGAGGCACAGTTTTCCATATGCTAAAAGCATAGCAAAAATAAAATAAAAAGTCACTGAAAGTACTCACAGTGTGCGTGCTGGGGCTTTTTTCTGTAGTTTCTTCTCTCTACGATCTTCCTACAGGGAGTCACAACCATGTGACAGCCAGGAATACATTAAAAATGGCCGCGGTTCCTGTTCGTGAACCGAAGCACATTTTGAGGAAAATTTCTGTTCTTAAACCGAATTGGTCGTGAACAGAGGCGTTCGTGAACCGAGGTACCACTGTATATTTTATTTGAAAACAATTTTTTAAATTTGTGCTGATATTTTTTTTTTAAATGTAGATTATATTTACTAAAGGAAGCTAGAAATAATTATTGAGAATATAGCAGACAAGGTATATGCTCCAACCACAGTTGCAGAAGAAGTGGAATAGTTCCGGGAGGAATTGCAACACCTTGTTGATACTACTTTCCCAAAAGACACCCTATCAATTATAAGAAACTAGAATGCTATAACGCTGCAAGTAAAATACCCTGTTTTCCCAAAATAAGACCTCCCTGGATAGCAAACCAAAATCAGACTTTTGAGTGCATGCATTAAAATAAACCCTCCCCTGAAAATAAACTCACCCTGAAAATATTGCAACACAGCAGCAGCCATGAGGTGACCACGCTCACTGCCTCCCGCACCGCAAAAATAATAAGACCTCCCCAAAAATCAGGCAAAGCTCTTATTTCAGGGGGGTCAAAAGAAAATAAGACCCTGTCTTATTTTGGGGGAAACATGGTAGAATCTGGACTGATGGGAAATTTTGATTTTGGTGATTCCATTTGCTGCTGCATCACCGTGTAAAACATCTATTTGTAAGGGACTATGAAAGTCAAGGGTGATTGAATGTGGCTATACTGGACCACAGAAAGGTTTTCCAGCTCTGCCTTTCACCAGAATTTTGTTTCCCAAAATAAACACTTTCCAGTGCCAAAATGCAGCCTAACTTTCTATCTTTGCACTTGGTATATCCCAAATCTACAAAAGCAGCCTTTTTCTTTTTGCTGAATAAAAAGGGGTGGGATCTTCTTTTTTTGTCTATGGAGATTCTTAATGCAGGTCATGGTTGTCCAAAAAGTGTTGTTTTTTCCCAAGAAGCAACTGAATTTTCTTGAGTGTTTTTCCCCCCTTTGAAAACGTTTCTTTTCTCATCTGTTTATCTGTATCAGATAAAATGGCTTCAATGATTCTCAGAGAGCCAATTTTATTATTTATTTTTATTTTTCAAATTTATACCCCGCCCTTCTCCTAACAAGGACCCAGGGCGGCACACAGGCAATATTAAAAAAACATACATAAATACAAAAATACAGTATTAAAAACTATTAAATTATATCCCGTGCTAAAAACACTTATAAAACCCTATGAATTAAAATTTATCCGAATAAAAGTCAGAAACGGGGGGCTATGCTAGGCCGGCTTGTTGGAATAAATACGTTTTGAGACGCTGGCGGAAGAGGCAGAGGTCTGAGGTAGTGCGTAAATCGGGGGGGTAGGTCGTTCCAGAGGGCTGGGCCCGCCACAGAGAAGGTCCTTCCTCTGGGCGTCGCCAACCGGCATTGCCCGGCCGACGGTACCTGGAGAAGGCCCTCTCTGTGGGAGCGGATTGGTCGAAGGGATGTATGGGGCAGGAGGCAGTCTCGTATGTAGCTAGGCCCCGAGCCATGGAGCGATTTAAAGATGGTCGTCAGCACCTTGAAACGCACCCGAAAGGCCACAGGTAGCCAGTGCAGCTCGCGCAGGAGAGGTGTTATGTGGGATTGCCTTGAGGCACCCATAATCACATGTGCGGCCGCATTCTGGACTAACTGTAACCTTCGAGTGCACCTCAAGGGGAGCCCCATGTAGAGAGCAAATGACTGCAAGGAATATAAATCCTTTCGTTCCCCACCATTCCGTCAGAACTGGAAAAGCTTCTTGGATTAGAAGCAAAATATTTTCAAAGAAACACCCACCCCCCACCCCCAAAAAGTACAGATTCTTTTTTGAAAAAAGCATTTTGGGATCTTCTTTCCCCCACTGATTTCAGGAAAATCAAAGGCACCGATCAAAGGGTGTGCAGTTTGGCATAAAAGGGAAGGATGTTTTTATTCCCACTTCCACATCGTCAGTTGGTTTGTCAATGGACTGGGAGAATGATTTTGTTTTGTTGCGTTATTTTGCTTTTCTGACCATATGAACAGGCATATTGGCAATCAGAATCCTGTACCAATGCCAGGCTCTGCAGATCGAAAGAAGGGTATGCTTTGTAAAGGGAATGCTAGCTAGTACCATCACAGAGTGACTGTAGAGAGGCAATTTTTGTTTATAACCTCTTTTATGCTGTTTCACTTTGGATGACTCTAAGTGACGTACAAGTCAACAGGGCCCTCAACAATGGCAGTAAACTAGCAGATAAACCAACAATATAATGTATCATTTCAGCACTCATGGCACTGTGTCTTAAGCAGGAAAAAAAATGCTAATTCATCCAAGTCCTCAAAGACTTTCTGAAATATTCAGCTCTTAACAAAGTCTCAGAAGATCATAAGGAATGGGATTACTATTGACTCTTGGCGAACTGCCTCACAAGGAGGGAAATACTCATTGTTGTGCCTTCCTGTTGGATTTCCCAGTAATGGATCTGTTTGCGTAGGTAGAGCAGGTAGGTGCTGTTCAGAAAGGGCCATCTCAAAAATACCCAGATAATATAAGATTGTGGATATACTAACCTGCTGTTGTGGCCCACCTGTGGCCAGCAGAGGAACATGGGTCAGTCCTGGGGATCGAGAAAAGCTCAGACGAGGGCTCTGCATTGGAGGCAGAGAGGGAGTTAGACAGCAGTGAGGCAGAAGACCAGCTGGAATCTGTTCCCAGTGTGCGCATGCGCAAAGCTGCCAGAAGACAAGAACAACTAATAAAGCAGGATCGACTTAGGAGTAAAGCCATACCTTGGAAGTGATTGGCCCCTCCCATAAAAAACAAAAGAGGAACGAATGGGGAGTCAGCTTTTGCAGCAAACAATTTGTTCATTTGGTTGGTTCAAGAGTGGAAAGTTATGTTTCTGACTATAAGAGACTCTGCCAGGTTTTGCCTTGCTCTGCATTTGGAAACTAGTTATCTGGCAGCACTCCAAATGAGATAAGGTGCGTGTGGATAAACATTCATCTGAAAGACTGTTTGCTAAGCCTTGCTGACTGAATGAAAGGAATTCACAGTCATGTAAATAAAAGACGTTTTACAGGGACCAAGACTTTGCTTCTTGCTTTCTAAGGAAGCCTGCTTTAGAACAGGTTCCAGAAAGAGAATGGTCCTGCAGCAGCTATGGGACATGGAAATAATGGGATTGACATCATACAGACAGCCACAGTATGCATCAAGGTGAAGCTTCAGGTGACCCTCAAGTCAGGGGTGGGTTGCTGCCAGCATTACTGCCGGTTCGTCGCACAAAAAAGCTTTGTGCACAACATTAGAAAAGGGGGAAAATACATTTTTGCAATAAAGATCGTTCTGCACATGTGCAGAACCCAAAATCAAGATGGCACCACCGCCGATAGAACTGGTTCGGGGGTGGGACAGGCCGAGTTACTACCTAGTTGGCCGAACTGGTGGGAACTCACCTCTGCCTCAAGTGCATCCTCATCTAGACCCAATTACAGTTAGCAGTTCACAAGATGGCAAGGTTTTAAGTGAGTGTAATCGGTGCCTTTTCGTTCCAAAAAAGGCAGCTACTGGAACGCTTGCAGTACTTGGCCTTTTTGGCCATAACTTTCAGTTAGATATGCAGGTAATCTGTGAATTCAAGCCCCCGGGAGAAAACTCCTCCCACCCACCCCATTGTAGGGCTGTTCTTTCAGGAAAGTGTAATCACAGTTGGAGTCAATTTGGAATTGGCTAGTTTCTCAACTAACAGCCATTTCATCTTCTTGGGATAAGCCAGAAACTATTTCCAGGCCTGATATCCTATAGGGATTGGATCACCTCATTTGTTTAGCCAAGAACCAAGATGTATAACCATGTATTTTCTACAAACTGATCCTACTTAATCCCATGCCAATAAATGACCTCACCTACTATTTTCATATAGATTACAGATTTAACAGAGTTGGAAGGGACCTTGTCGATTGTCTAGTTCAACCCTCTGCCCAAACAGGAGACCCTACACCATATCTGACAAATTGCAGTCCAATCTCTTCTTAAAAGCCTTCAACGATGAAGCTCCCACAACTTCCAAAGGCAACTTCTGTTCCATTGGTTGATTGTTCTGTCAGAAAATTTCTCCTTATTTCTAGGTTGAACCACTCCTTGACCATTTTCCATCCATTATTCCTTTTCTGGCCTTCAGGTGCTTTGGAAAATAGTTTGACCCTCTCCTTTCTATGGCCACCCCTCAAATATTGGATTCAATGTAGCTATTCAAAAGAATGGGAAAGAAGGTTGACCTGAGG
This sequence comes from Rhabdophis nuchalis, assembly GCA_039707465.1. Lineage (NCBI taxonomy): Eukaryota > Metazoa > Chordata > Lepidosauria > Squamata > Natricidae > Rhabdophis > Rhabdophis nuchalis. Next base: position 127,978,816 of record CM077646.1, read on the forward strand.
GCATCCCATGCTGGAGTGCCTGAGGGTTTGACCTGTCCTCCCCCCATGATCACCAACAGAAATCTCACTCAGGAAAAAGCAAAGCTGCTGTAATATGGTGCTCTTACTCCTAACCTTCACAGAAGCCCCGGAAGGATACTATGTCCAGTGATATCAAAGGTTGATGAAACATCTCCCAGGCAAGGACTGTTGCAATGCTCTCTTGAACTCCTGCCACAGATCACCCACAAGAGGAACCAGGGCCTTTTTTTGTCCTCTGCTCTTATCTGAATGCTGGGTTTAGAAGACAGGGAGGCCAATCTCCAACTCTGCCTCATCTCTCTCCTCCCCAAACTCTGGGAACTCTGATGCATCTTCGCCTGGAGCAATAGCCACTTGGTGCTGTTTTTTTCTGCTGACACAAGTATTTCCTCTTGAATAGCAGGGACCTTGAAGATTTTGATTGTTTTTTCTAAGCTAAGAAGCAATGCACTGATGTTAAGGAAATGCTTCTATACACACTTCCCAGGAGTATGCACGGGTCAATGCCACAGGGTTTACTTCTGAGGAGAAGTGCATTGGAATGTAATATAAGGCTTGCTACAAAGGGATATCTCATCAATATTGTTTATTCAGTTTATTACTTTATATCAAACCTTTTTATTGTTGAATCCTTAACCAATTTCTTCTTTTTTTTCTTCTTCCCTGCCTCACTGAAATACTATTCTCCTGTGCACTTCCTTGAGTGTCCAAGGAAGGGTTAAATTCCGTCCCACTGCCCATGGACTGGATTGAAAAACTTCTTAGTCACGCCTTCCTTTCCCATGATCCTCAGTTTTTCAATTCAGTCCAGAAGCCCATTAGATGTAATTTTCTGCTTATCAACAAATTTCCACTTCTTAGTCAGGTTAGTTTCCTTGCCTTTCCCTTTTTATTTGCTGATGTCTCCTGCTTCAGTTTGTTTTGTCTTGCCCCGGGGAACCGGTTTTCGCTCACCTGTGAGCGGCGGGCTCCCTCGCCTCCCGGGCGCCTCGCCCCTGCACGGGATCGTCGCCGACCTTCTTCTCTTCACCGGCGGGACTGTCCGACTCTTCGGTGGCCCATCCGGCTTTGGGAGGCAGTTTCTTCGCTGAGCGTCATGGAATCAAGCAGCAGAGGTTGCCTGTTGCCTGCGAGCACACCGCAACATGTTCGCCTTGGGTGCGGCCATTTTGGACCTGCGCGGCAGCCGTTTTTGGCACGCAAATCTCCCACTGAAGCCAACAGTCGCCTCATTGCCACCTCAGCCTCGCCAGTGAATGGATCAACCACCTCTTCAGCGGCAAATCCATCGGGCAAGTGCACGGGCGTTCGCCATCCTCCACAGGCCTCTTTTCAAAGCCCATCCCTGATCGGCCTCTCCTTCAGCCACCGATCCCATCACGTGGCCCAGCACAGTCTCCTGCCTGACCTTCGTTCCCCAGCGCCAATCAGGCCACTTTAGGCCCTCGGGAGGAACAACAGCCTGTCATGGCCACCTCTACAACCAGCAGGGAAGAAGAAGGCATAGTGGAGCTCCCCTCTCCCAGGGAGGAAAGGCCCTATAGTAGAAAGGAAGGAAGGGCCACTAGGGAAGCCATCAAGGGGATCAGCAGGGGCCCTTATGCCAGGAAAACCACCTCAGCCCAGGGCAGGATGGAAACCATGAGCCAAAAGGCCTTGGACTGTCATTTTGATAGGGCTCAGAGGCAAAACACCACCCTAGCCCAGGTCCACCACGCTGATGTCCCAAAGCCCCAGCAGGGGCAGGGCCTTTCCCAGTCATCCCTTGGTGGGGATCATGTCCATAGTGACATCTCCTCAGACCATTCCCACGCTGGTTCAAGGTCCCCTTCTCCCTCTATAGGGGGCAGGATGGATTTGTTTGATTGTGAGGACACAGGTGATGAGGCCTCATTCACCCATGCTCCTTCTGTGTCTCACCACCTTTCCCCCTCCAGGAACTCCGGGGTGCAGACCTGTCCCGTGGAGGACTGGGGACCTTCTCTTTTGGCCGAAATGAGAGAGGTCATCGCATCAAACATTTCCCAGGGCATAGCCCAGGGCCTTAAGGAACGAGCAGAGACCTTCACCCAGGGTTCCAGTAGCAAATCCAGAACCCCCAGGCCCTCCTCCCTGCACCCTTCAGTGGCAACTGCAGAGTCAGTCTCCAAGATTGACGACTTGGCAGAACCAGATCTCTCTGAGGACGAGGGGATGGCGGCAGATAAGCCCGCCTTCACGGGCCTGTTCAGGCCTGTGTTGTTCAAGTCAATTCTTTACAAGGCCAAGGTCATCACTCACATGGAGACAACTCCCCTTGCTCCCCAAACCCCCTCTGTTCTCCAGGAGCCCACTGATCCTGATGATCCCAGCGGGGGTTTATTTGATGACTCAGTTCAACCTCAGGAGCTGATTCCTGCTCCTAAATTATTTAAATCAGTAGTGTAGCGCCAAAGGGTGCAGCCAGCGACTTGGACAACTCTAGGCGCGAATGACAAACGCCTCTATTCCATTGATTCCAGCATGGAGGAGTTGCTTAAACTTCCTAAGGTTGACCTTCCTGTGGCTGCTATGACTTTGAATTCCATCCTTCTGCCTGATTTGTTAGAAGATCTTAAGGCGGAGAATAAGCAGGCTGAATGCTCTTGCCACAAGACCCATCAGGCTGCGGCCCGGGCCATCAGGGCCTCAACCTCAGCCTCCTTTTTCAGCAGGGCATCTATTGCCTGGCTCCATCAATTACTCAAACGTCTTCCCCAGGGTGACTCCCGACTCTGCCAAGATGTTAACAAAATCATGGCGGCAGTTGAGTACACTGCAGACGCCTCTCTTAATGCTGCTAAATTTGCTTCCCGAGCGATGGCTTCCAACGTTACCTCGCGAAGCCTCCTTTGGGTACGCCATTGGAACACCGATATGCGCTCTAAATGGAAGCTGGCATCTGCTCCCTTTAAGGGAGACAAATTATTTGGAGATGCCCTGGATTCTGTCCTTATCGAAAACAAGGACAAACGAAAGGTCATGCTCTCTGTGTCCCATAAGCCGCACCGTAGGAATTCTTCCTTTTGCACACAGGCGTTCAGGGCCTCTGACACTCAGACCAATACCACCCCCTCCACTTCCTTCTCTCGCAATTACTCCCAGGGCTCTGATCGTAATCAGGACAGGCAGTTATTTAGGGATAAGTACCGCCACCAACCCTACAATAGATGCCCATTTCACGGAGGACAGGCCAACCGGCCCTTCTGCCGCAAAAAATGACCACCAATCTCAAGCCCCCATAGGGGGCCATCTTCAACTGTTTGCCGTTCATTGGGAGACGACCACGTCGGATGTGTGGGTATTGCAAACAGTTCAACTCGGCCTCACCCTAGAGTTCATTTTGCCTCCCCCCGACGGTTTCTTTGCTGCCCCACCCCCAGGTGTGCCACCAAGCGGGGGCTCATGGAAGCCGAGATTCGCCATCTGGTAGAGATCAGGGCCATGGAACCAGTTCCCCTGAGCCAGGAGAGGAGGGGGTTTTACTCAATCCTATTCCTGGTTCCAAAAAGCTCAGGCGGGTGGAGGGCCATCTTGGACTTAAAAGGAGTATCGTCTACCGAGCGTCCGTCTCGATGGTTCATCTCTTCATTGAAAAACTGAGGATCATGGGAAAGGAAGGTGTGACTAAGTTTTTCAATCCAGTCCATGGGCAGTGGGATGGAATTTAACCCTTCCTTGGAAGTGCACAGAGAAGGACCCTTCAGGTAAGCCAATAGTCATTTTATTTAAAATTCTGCTAGGGATCACATTTGGCTCCCTTGAAATTAGATGCAGTGGTGAATTAGAGTAGGATTTGTAGGCAAAAATACAAGGGCCCCACTCAACAGAATAAGCAGGAGTGGCTTGCTACATGTTGATGTTTGTACACAAAATATGTAACTATCCAAACTAACCTTCCAATAAAAACAGGGACTAAGCGTCCCTGAGGCTGAGCTCAAAAAGCAGACTAAACTCTTGGGACATTTCCTGTTTGGTTTTCATTCAGTGTACTGAGTGAAGCACAGTTTTGCATTAATGTAAGGGTGGGGGCAGAGTTTATTTCTTTATAGTCATATGATAGTTGCAGGGGCATGGCAGGGAGATAATTGCATTGCTGGGGAGACGGGACAAAACTGTGGCTCTTTTGGGACATATTGGCATTTGAGGGAATTAAGGAAAACAGGATCTTTAAACCTAGTAGTGACTTAATGGACCTAATTTTCTTATGTATTTATATCAGGGGTGGGTTCCTGCCAGTTCTAACCTCTTCTATAGAAGAGGTTCCACAAATCTACAGTGCCGTTTAGAACCGGTTCCAGCTCCCTCCCCCCGTCCGTCCACACATCAAGTTGAAGAGCGAGAGGAGGAATTCTGGGAGTTGAAGTCCACAAGTCTTAAAGCTGTCAAGTTTGAACACCCCTGGGGTTTTTTTTTCTAAAGGGTTAGGGGTGCAAGATCTTGTAACTTGACAGCTTTAAGACTTGCATGCTTCAATGCCAAAGTTCCTGAGCCAACATGACTGGAGGAGGAATTCTGGGAGTTGAAGTCCACAAATCTTAAAGCTGTCACCCCTGGGAATTTTTTTCCTAAAGGGTTAGGGGTGCAAGGGTCTTGTAACTTGACAGCTTTAAGACTTGCGTGCTTCAAATGCCAGAGTTTCTGAGCCAACATTTTGGTTGCCAAGCAAGAGCGTTGTTAAGTGAGTTTCACCACATTTTACAAGTTGGCCATGCCCACCCAGTCACATGACTGCCAAACCACTCCCACCCGGTCACATGACTGGCAATCCAACCCACCAGGTCACATGGCCGGCAAGCCACTCCCACAAAGCAGGCCACACCTACAGAAGAGGTTCTAAAAATGTTTGATACCCACCACTGATTTGTATGAAAGAGAGTGAAAAAGTGGGGGTTCAATTATTTTATCGTTCAATTATTGCATTATGATGAAATATTATTAGAGAGTTTGTGGGGTATAAGGCGAAAGTGTTGGACTAGAAGCCAGGACACCTAGGTTCAAATCTATCCTCATTTCCAAAACTCTAAGGGTGAATTTGAGCCAGTCGCTTTCTCTCAGCCCAACTCCCCTCAGAGGGGGAGAAATAGGGGTTAGGGCAGGGCTATGTCAGCCACCTTGAGATTCTTAATGAACTGGCCCAGACCTGTCCCCAATATGTATCCATTTTGTTTCCCTCTACTAAAATCTCTAATCACTAATAACGGTAAGCCCATTATCATCCAAGGCACGTGTCTTTCTGTTAGAACATATTTGGAAGGATCCGCTTGCCTGGGTGATGAGCTGCTGGCAAAGGTGGGACATTTATCCAAATGAACCAGTGTTTTGCTGCTTAGGAGAAGAAAGCTAATTCTGAATTCAGGGTCCATGCTTAGAATTAGAATTGTAGAGAAATTTCTACCTTTCTGAGAATTAGAGGAAGTCAGACAAACAAACGGTGAAGGAACTGTGCTACTTAAATAGCACTATTGAAACTCCTTTCACATTGCAGCACTTTAGGTCAATGTGATGGGCACCGGTAGAATACCTGTCTGTTCCTTTTTCATAATATTTTTAATTGAAGTTTAAAAATACAAAGATAAAACACTAATAGAAACTAAGGATAATATTAAAAAAGAGAAAGTGCAAAAAGGAAAAACTGGGGAAAGGAAAAAGGAAAACATTTTAAAAACGAAAGAAAATATAGAAAGAAATGACTTTTCCCTTCATCAAGCCAGGTACAAACACTTTAAATAACTCAACACCTTCTCTAATATTTCAACCAAAAATCTCTTCATCCCATATATCATCTTTTGTCTATTGGCAAATAATAAAGCCTCATCTTTCAATCTTAATCAGCAAAAGTCCATTAAGAACTACCAGAAATAACTATATATGTGTATATATTTACTTTAACTAGTAAATCAATTTCATATATCTTTTCCTTACACAGTACCTTGTCATTTTCCCTAAAAAATACAAAGAAAAACAATCTTCTTACGATGTCTTATCTCATTCTAAAAACAAATCTTTAAAACCTCATCATTCAAACTTAATCAAGAAAAATCCATTAAGGGCTACTAGAAACAACAAATTAAAAATATTAATCTTTAATCCCTTCAAATGATGTCCCACAAATTAATTTGTTATCTTTTCTTCATCTCCTCTCAATTTTAATACCATAACTTATCACTTTCTCTACAAATACAACAAAGTCTCTCCTTCCCATATCTTATATCTATAAACAAATCTTTAAAGCCTCATCATTCAGTCCTAGTCAAGAAAAGCCATTAACATCTGGCTATTTCTCAAGAGAAGAGCAACCCAGCACTTTTGGAGACATGCAACTTGGACTTGAGCCACCATCTGCTCTTGAATGAGAAGATGCCCCCACTGGAGAGGGCAGAACTGAAGATTCCTCCTCCTTGGCATTAAGCTTTTCAATAAATGACTTTAGTTTTCCCTGTTACTCAGGCTAGCAGGCAAGTGGTTTTGAAGTGGGTGTGATGCTACAACACAAGGACGACAGGATTTTTATTTTAACAGATGCAGCAGAGTAAATATTTGTGGAATAAGATAGCTGTATGCTTAGATCTGCATACAAAAGCTAGCAATCATGTAAACAGAGCAGGCAAAGAAAGGAACAGAAAGTGGGAGCAAAGGTAAAATTATCCAACTGAGCAAAGCAGTTCCAGAAAGAAATAAAACATCCCTGATATTCTGACTGTACTTTTCCTGCCAACACATCCTCACTAGTTCCAGCTCTTCAGGTCTTTTGATCACAGGATCCTAGTCAAGGTTCAATAAGGAAAAATCTGCTTGCCATATTTGCTACTCGCAGGAGCAATAGCCCATCCAAAATCAGGGAAAATAAATACATTTTCAGCTGCATCTCCCATCCTAGATTCCACCCCCTCACTGGAAAAGGAGAGTGGCTTTTAGACTTAATCTTATTTACTGCTGCCAGCCAACCTGCAAAACTTAGATCCACCGTGGTACAATATGTCATGTAAATATATCTAATGCGTGTGGATAAGTGGGTGTAAACACAGCAGGGAATGGATTCAGCTCTGCCTTACTCCACATTTCTGATGTGCTTTAAAAACAGTTCCACTCTTAGCAACCAGATTCAAAGGAAGACAATGGGACAGGAGCTTTGTGGTGCATTAGAAGCTTTGTGGTGCATTAGTAAAGGGGATCTGAGCAGTTGTAACTTCTGTGCCGCACTTGTTCTGCTGCCACATATTGTTCTCTACGCCACTAATCCTTTTTAAAAGTTATATGCAGCCCAGCTTGAAGCTTTTTTCTCCTGCCCTAGTCCATCTGCATGTACATTTTTCTCAACTCAGCATTCCAAAGAAATCCCATTGCTTCTCTCTTGCTGTGATATATTGTCTGCAGGATGTCCATTAACAGATGTCAAACTCCCTTCTGGGTCCTTGCTTGGACACTTTCCATAACATTCCATGATCATTTCACAACTCAGAATTACACCCGATGAATATAATATTTATAATCATAATTTTTCTGTTTGCCATACACGTAAGGAAAAATTACAATTTCGTGATTCTGAACAACTTTTTATGGAAAATGGAGTGGAGATAGCATCACTTGGTAAGTGGCCATGTAAATTGAGTAAAATAAAATCAAAAATCCTTCTTAAGTAAATTGACAATTTTTAAAAACATATTTCTTAGCTTTTCCCTGTTCCTGATCCAATGAAATCTTTGGAGTGGAACACAGAAAGTTACTTTATGGCATAGATCCTCCTAATTCAGTATTTGTCTCTCTACATTGATCAGCAGCAATCTTCTAAGAAGCGGTCTCCAACCCTTGTGGCTTAACAGCCTGGCTGGAGGTGGAGAAAAAACTGGACTGCATGAGCGATGGCCCGCTGCATGCGCGTGGCTCAACTTGGCACAAGCGGCAGGATGGTACAAACATACACACAGCTTGACTTGTGTGAGTGGTGGGCTGACACGCACACACACATAGCTCAAGGTGTACAAGTTGAGCTACAAACATATGACAGAGCATGCTGTCCCACTGCTTGTGTGGCCTGATTCTGAATATGCCAGAGCCGGGTAGGGGCCATGGCCAGAGGTGGTATTCAGCAGGTTCTGACTAATTCTGGAGAACCAGTAGTGGAAATTTTGAGTAGTTCAGAGAGAACCAGTAAATACCACCTCTGACTGGCCCCGCCCCATCTATTCTCTGCCTTCCAAGTCCCAGCTGATCAGGAGGGAATGGGGATTTTGCAGTAAGCTTCCTCTGGAGTGGGGAGGGAATGGAGATTTTACATTATCCTTCTCCTGCCATGCCATGCCCACCAAGCCATGCCCACAGAACCGATAGTAATTTTTTTTGAATCAGCATATGCTAGAATAAATTTATTTATTTTTATTTAATTAGATTTATACCCCGCCCTTCTCCAAAGAGGACCCAGAGAGATTCACATTAAATTTGTAAGAAGGTCCACAAGGGATGGGATTCTGAGGGCACAAGAAGGTCCACAAGGGATGGGATTCTGAGGGCACAACGAGGGGGGCCTTTGATATATCAACAAAAAGAAGTTACCATATTGAAGCAGATTCCCAAAAAAATTCGAGAGATAAGAAGGAAGTATTCCTTCCTATCCAAAAAATTATACAAAAAAGGAGTATGGTTCAAATGGTTAATGCCTGAAGGAATGTTGGTATTCTGGGATGGAGGTAGAGTTAGAGTTAAAACAGTAGGAGAGGCGGAGGCCTTTCTAAAAAAACATTCCTTAATCCTGGGTGATGAAGAAGAGGGAACGGGAGGGGCCATGGCCCCACCCATTGGCAGGAAAGAGGAAGAAAAAACAATAACAAAGAGACTCAGATCACAAAAATGAGTTTATTTTGAAACTATTATTGTAATTCCTGAAAACGGATGTTAATACGAAACAAACAATTGAATGTATGAAGTTTATGACATGATATATATGTATCTCTTGCCACCATTTACTTAACTGTATCTTATATGAAGCCTCGGGGGTAGTCACCGCCCCTGGCATGGAAGTCCTAAAATGTTAACAAAACATCCTATATACCCCTTTTCCTTTTATATATGTAAAACCAATAAAAATTGTTTTTTAAAAAAAGTCAATTTTTTTGAATCCCACCACTGGCCATGGCTTAGGGGTTGAGGACCCCTGTTCTAAGATTTCACACGTGAATCTTCTCCATCCACGTGTGGAAATAGAATGGGACAACTCACCATGGGATAACTCACTGCAGGACAATTCATGTGATAAATGTTATCCGCCATTGTTTCTTTGACATTGTTTCCATTGACAAAAATGAAAACAATGTAGAAGAAACAGTAGTGGATAACATTTATCACATTGAGTTATCCCATGTGGATTATCCTGCAGCAAGTTGTCCTGTGGTGAATTCTCTGTGGCAAGATGGTCGCAGTGAGATGGCCACAGCAAATTTCCTGCAGTGATATGGCTGCGGCGAGTTGTCCTAGAGCAGTGTTTCTCAAACTTGGCGACTTGAAGTCCTGCGGACTTCAACTCCCAGAATTCCCCAGCCAGCTGAAGTCCGCAGGACTTAAAGTTGCTAAGGTTGAGATACACTGTCCTAGAGCCATGTGGAAATGCCAAGAAGAGAAACAATGATCTATTTTACATTATGATTTTCTATGTCCTAATACTTACTCAATATTTTGTCCTTTTTCCTTCCATTAGCCACACCTACTGTATTAAAGACTCAAACAGTTGCTAATTAAGAGAGAACATCTCTTTTGTTTGCTCCACTAGAAGACCAGCTAGATTTTAGGATTTGAAACTTGAAAATTATAATTTAATTTGGAGTCCTTTAATTTTTTAATACACGTAGGTCTCACAACAGCTGCTTCTGTACACAATGCTAGAAGAAATTCTGGTTCCAAAATGGCAGCTGCTCAGGATATGAATAATACAGTAAACCTTCAGTTTGAGTTAATGAACCATGCTTGAGAATGGTAAGATGGCCATGTGCGCATAGTAACCCAAACTGTTGAGCTTCGAATGCCATACAAATATGGCTTCAGGCACCTGGCGCTGCCATTCTTTCTATGCCTTGGTTCTTTAAAAAGCAATGGATCTGTCCTTGTCCTTGTGCCTGTTGACCTGAAAAGTGGAGGATAAGGCTGTTGCAAAAGAAAGAAATCAGGAGGTGTGATGAGATGAGAATTCCCACCAATGGGGCAACAGACTGCCCAGAAGCTCTGCTGAGCTGCTACACTTCAAGAATAATGATTGGATTTGCTGGGGTTTCATATACCTTGCAACAGAACTAATAATATATTGACCCAGCTCCTGGAGTCTGCTGATCTCATGAGAACAGACAGATTTGGAGCTGATTCCACACTGCCACAAAAATTCCATGTGGAACTGCCTTTAGTTATCTGCCAGCGTTTCCATCAAAGACAGTCAACCCATGCAGTTTTCTTCTAACAGTGACCTAGTTCACAGTTGTACTAAGTCATGATTTATTTAACCACAATTTATTAAATAAGCTACAATTGACTGGTCACATGCACCATACTAGGTTAATAGCTACTGTTTACAAGCCAAGTGACTTGGTTCATAGGAAAAGCCAAAACAAGCATGTACGCCATATACTACAGAATACTGGGAACTTGGCCACAATTTCCTTTTGATATCACAGCAGAAAACATGCCCACGTTGTAACTGGGGAAGAATCAGAGAAACCACAAACAATAAGTGGCCAATTAATTAGTGCTCTGTTCTAAGTTTGCAAAGCCTCAAATCAGAAATCAGAAATTTGCAACTTTGTCCAATAGCCCTTTCGTAGTGATACAACATATTTCCACATATGGTTTATGGCAATTGCTGTTGGTTTATGCCTGTGATGGCAAACATATGGCACACGTGCCAGAGATGGGACACAGAGCTCACTCTGTGGGCGCACACACCATTGCCAGCTGCAGGTGTGCAGAGTACTGGAAAACAGCTTGGAAACGGTCCAAAAAACAGCCTGAAAACAGCCTGAGAATAGCCCCAAAAATGGCCAAAAACTGGCATGCACACTGGCCAGCTGGTCTTTGGGTTTCCAGTGCTCCAGCACACAAACATGCACACGTGTTCCAGTTTGGGCACTTGGTGCTGAAAAGGTTCACCATCACTGGTTTACGCCATATATGTACTTAATAATTAAGACATGCATCCTACTGAGAATGGTAATGTTGCAGGTTGTAACTATCATATGGAATGAAAAAGACAGCAATAGCTATTACTCCCACCACTTTGGTTTCCAGATGCTTATGTTTTACTGGTGTCTGTGTGTGGTGGAATGTCTAGCTAAGTTGGAGGGAGCGGTCAAGAGAGGCCTGAGTTTAGAGTTGTTGAAGTGCAGTAAATGGCACAAGCTGGACCTCTCTTAAGAATCCTGGTATTGCCATTCCCAAGAGGATGCAGTCATTCTGGCAAGATTTTTGTAATATAGTGGACTAGCAATAAAATGAGACCCTTCATGTGTGGTTCTGGTTGCCTTTGTCTGACATTGAGCCAGTATTGATCCGTAGGGACTGCCTGGAAAAGTCCCTGCAGTTTTCTTTGCAAACTTTTTGGAAGCAGTTTGCCACTGCCTCCTTCCTAGGTCAGAAAGTGACTGTCCCAAAGTCACCCTGGTTGGCTTTGTGCCTATGACCATACTAGAATTCACAGTCTCCCATTATTTTGTCGCCTGCTGCCTTAAACACCACACTAACGTGGCTGTAGGTTATATTGCTTTTTTCTTTCTGTTCAGAAAAATAGGACTTCAATTTTTGCCTGTATTGTAGCAAAAGAAGGATGGAGGTTCAAGGTTTCCTCAGCTTGGTGCTTTCCAGATTTTGGTTTAGAATTTGGGGACTGGCTTGTAATTCTGGAATTTGAAGGACAACTTATTTATGATCTAAGTGACAGTGGGTCAGTAAAAAAAAAAAAGTCAGTAATTGTTACTACATTAGTTTTACATGTAATAGAGGTGATCAACATTTCTTCCTCTATCTCCAGTAAATTTAAAAGATAATAAATTATGATCCATGTATTTCCTATGCAGCTGCCATTATACCAGGGGTGGGATCCTGCCTAGATATAGAATATGATAAACTCTTAAAAGAAGACTGTAATAGCACCACATGGTGATCCTGGCCACAAGAATCATCAATTGCTACAGGTGTCACTCATGGTTATCAGCAGTTATAATGACACCTTATAATTAATTGGCATGGAAGAAAATAATTATTTTCCCATTGAGGATATATTATTTTCTTTTTGTATGTCATAAGTGAACTTACTCATGTCTGTAATAACTGGGTCCAGTTGATTTTTATATTCCTAGGTTTTTTTCTTTAAAGATGGACTTGCAATCAGTTGGACTCTTGAAAATATATACTATCCGTCTGCATTGTTCTGTTCGGTAATTATTGCCATTTGTTATTAATTATTACAGTTGTGTTTTAACAGTCTCATTCCCATTGAAAATACAATGGTGTGCAAATTTGTCCTTGAGGGACTTTGCCAAGAGTAAAAATCTCATTAAGGGGCTTGAGGTTGTTTTCTTTTTCTTTTTTTTAAAATAGATTAGGGTTTCTGCGTTGTGTTTTTCTTCCTCCCTATTTGATTTGAATTAGTGAGATAATGAGCTCCCAGAGGGGTGAGATGCCGACAATTCCCAATCAAAGCACCAGAGAGGAATTAAAGAGAGAGAAAATGTTAAGGCTCGGGGCCTAGCTATATACGAGACCGCCTCCTGCCCCATACATCCCTTCGTCCGGTCCGCTCCCACAGAGCGGGCCTACTCCGGGTGCCGTCGGCTGGGCAATGCCGGCTGGCGACACCCAGGGGAAGAGCCTTCTCTGTGGCGGGCCCGGCCCTCTGGAACGACCTACCCCCCGACCTTCGCACTACCTCGGACCTCCGCCTCTTCCGCCAACGTCTTAAGACGTACTTATTCCAACAAGCCGGCCTAGGATAGCCCCCCGCATCTGACTTTTAAATATAAATTATAATTTGGTTACGGTTTTAATAATGGGTTTTAGCACGGGTGAATTAATTTAATATATTTTTAATTGATTGATGTATATTGTATTTATGGTTTTATATAATGCCTGTGCGCCGCCCTGGGTCCTAACAAGGAGAAGGGCGGGGTATAAATTTAATAAAATAAAATAAATAAATAAAATAAGGCACTCCTGTGCTCCAAAAAGATCTAAAGCATCACTTTAGGATATCGAACTAGTACTTCTTCTTTTGGACCCAGTTGAGTACTGAGAGAGGTGAAGATAGGATTTTGGAGTCAAGAATTCAGAATACTGATCAATAAAATGAGTAGGGAATCCACCAAACTCCATTGGCCTGGCTTACTACAGGTTGAAGTAAGTGAAGCACCCATATACATTGCTATCTAAACCAATAGGAATATAAGAATGTATTGAGGCCAATCAAAAAGCCACAAATTAGCTAGCAGCATTGGTGGGCTTTCCTTCATTCCGAAAGTTACATTAAACAACAAGGGCCAAAAGGGGAAACGATGGTAGAAAGACTGCAGTATAAATAATATATCTATTAGAAATGTAGAAAATACAGTTTTTGAAGTAAGAACATGACTTTGGTTTTTTTTGAGATTATTATACCAAAGGTGCCAGTGTACATGTTATAATCTGGTACTAAATCTGCAAATGTTTCACCGAAATAATACAAAATAGTGTCTTTGAAATTAAATTTCCAATTGTTAAATCCCAAAATTAAAGTTTCATTTTTTCCAGTTTCAAACAAAAAGTCCAAAAGTGATCTCCACATAGAAACATAGTTGACAAAGTCTTTTCTTTGATCAAAGCCATTAATTTTGCCATCTCAGCCTATTCCATTAATTTCACCCTTCACTTTTCCATTGAGGAAATATGTAAGTCTTTCCACCTTTGTGCGTTGAAAGTCACCTTGCTGTTGTCATACAAAGCAACAAAGTCCCCTGTTTTCTTTCAAGCTGTTTATCTGTCAAACCTAAAAGATAAATCTCTGATTTCAATTGTCCATTTAAGAATTATCTGAATTAAATTACATACATCTGATCTCAATATTTCTTAACTTTCTTACATGTCCATCAAAGATAATAGTACTTTCACATTGGTTAAATTTCCAACATTTATTTGAAACTCCATTATACATATTTGATCATTTATCAGGTATTAAATACCAATTGCATATCATCTTACAAAAATTCTCTTTCAAATTATAATTCAGTGAAAACTTCAGTTCTTTATCCCACATATTCTCCCTTATATTATATTAAAAAAATTGCCCATTTAATCGAATAGTCTTTAACAAAGTCATCTTCCGTATTCATTTTCAATAAAAACTTATATATCTCAGCAAAATGTGCTCATTATTAGTACACAAATCCAACTCAAAGTCAGTCATAATGAAAGGAAACAACTCTGAAATGATAACTTTGTAGCTCCAACAGGGATTAATTAACTTCAACCCAATGTCAAAATATAGCTGATGAGGAAGACAATACAGCCCTGTTGTGAAAATCCCATACAGCTTTAAAATAGATATATGCTGGTGCATACAAACACTTATACATTCACAGAATCATATAAAGAACTTTAACATCAATTCTGACATCTAAGGTTTTTCTGCCAGGTGTTGAAGTTGTTATTCCAATTCATGTAAGTAGCAAAACGACACATGAGATATTTAGACATTGTGACAGGGTTCTAAGTAACACCCCCAACGAAAGTCTGTTCTAGCTGGAAATTTCTCCTAGTTTTGGGCACAGCCAAAAGGCTACATTAAATTGCTATCCTCCATTTGTAGGAACTGGCAGAGAAGTATGCCAAAAAAATTGGCTGTTCTCATCATTCATCCATTTTTGCCTCAGTAATGAATCTGGCAACTAGTACTGTCCTTACTGTTTTAGTGGGGGACAAGTTAAGGAAAGTGATTGATAGATAACTCTGGTTTCATTTCTCCTCCCACTGTGCATCCCTTGCCAACAAGAAAAAAACACTATCAATAGCTCTCCTGTTTGCATCATGGATATATTTTACTGCACCATATGTACAGTACCTGCTTGTTGGTGGAGTGCAGGCACTAGTGTATTACCATGCAATGTAGTTTGTAGATTAAAAATCTTAATTTGCATAGTATGGCATGAACATGCCAAGAAAAATTGGTAGTTGCACTTGTGGCATATTAACTTTGTTTCCCACAGGGAATATTATACATGGCACAGGTGTGATAATGGCTGGAACCAAATGTATAGTACATTTTCTCGAGACATTTTCTCTAAAAATGCTATGATTGATCAAGACTATGATAAGTTGCCAAGTCATCCTCTAGAGCAGTGGTTCTCAACCTTCCCAATGCCTTGACCCTTTAATACAGTTCCTCATGTTGTGGTGACCCCCAACTATAAAATTGGTGTCTTGGTTCCTAAGACCATCAAAAATATGTGTTTTCTGATGGTCTTAGGCAACCCCTGTGAAAGGGCCGTTTGACCCCCAAAGGGGTTGTGACCCACAGGTTGAGAACCGCTGCTCTAGAGCATGGGTGTCAACCTCATGTTGCCATCACTTGACATTTCATGACGTGTTTCTCATTTGTGGAGCCGGGGTGGGCGTGGCCTGTGCGAGGCTCGTTGGGGACCAGCGCATATAGAAGATTGCAGTGTGGATTATAAGAAACCAACTAAGGAAATGAAATTGAAAGCAGGCATGTTGTATGTTTATGAAACTTGAAAAAGGGGAAGTTATATTTGACTAAAGATGGTATAATCTTGTGAAGTGAATGTATAATGCAAAGAAGAAAAAGCACGGGTTTAATTATGAATGAAACAGTTGCAATGTATGTAGAAAATATGAATTGGTATCATCTAGATTAAACTGAGTGATTATGACATTTAAAATCCGTAGATTGGTGATAGGTACGTGTTACATTCCGATGAATGTTGATAATATTTACTAGTTAGAGAAGAATGTGAGCAGGAACTCTGCTGGCTGGAGATGCTTGGACTGAACCTTAGCTTTTCAGCATGGAAACAGTTATTGCATTTTGAATTCTGATTCATACTACCCATAATGACCTATAGAACAGATTAGGCAACCTTCCTGGGGAAAGATTTGTGCTGTTATAGAAGCTTAAAGAGATATGCAGGCATCAGCAAACTGATGAAAATGGACATTCTTAGACCAGAACTCTGTTGCGAACAGGTTTTTCATCATACCTGGGCATAATAGACTATTGGAGATCAATAGGTAGGTAGCTGAAATAATTTAGAGATTAGCACTCCTTAGACCAGGTCTGCTGTCTTGGGATTTGGGAGTTGCACTCCAAAATAAGTTTCAACAAAATTTGCATTGTGTTGTGTTGCAAGCCACTTTGTGAAATACTATAGTATATAACACTGATAGACAAACAAATAAATTATACATTTGAAAACATTGTCTTATAGCTAAGCAGAAAGCAGGACAGAAATATTGTTTTCACTTTGTTTCAAGCTCTATCTATCTATCTATCTTCCACTTACCCACCCACCCACCCTCTATCCATCCATCTCTATCAATCTTCTTAACCCCCATCTCCTCATAAAGGGGCTCTGGGTGGTGTTAATCAAGCATGTTATTTTTTACCCTGAATAAAGCTGATGCATTATATATCTTACAGTACATTATAATCAGAACTATGAACACTTTCCACTCAAATCTTTATTACTCCTGCATTTCTTGAGCACAGATGGAAATACCTTTTATCTATCCACTTGCAACCTTAAGGTCATCTCTGAATCCTCTTAGTCATTTCTCACATCCAGGCAGATGCCAATTGCTGCCACTGCTGCTTTTTCAACATGTTTCCCAACCTGCTGTTTTCTTCTTTATAATTATCACTTAAACCTTGCACTAAACCTCTCCTCTTTCCCAGATTAAGTATAACCTCTACGTTGCTGCTCCAGTTTTTTGCCTCCAGTCAGTTCAGAACAATTCTGCTAAATTCATTGTTCTCATTTTTAAGACTGCGCTTTAGTATCTTGCCAGTTTTCTACCTCAACATCAAGCATCCAGTCCTTTCAATTTAAAGTTATTTAAAGCTTTCGGTTTCTTCACCTCAATTATATATCTAGGTTTTTCTTCTTTCTCTCAGCCAAACTCTTTCAGACTATCGTTTTTTTCCCCTTTCTATAGTACTGTAGATTTGCTCTTGCATTCTCACCCTAGAAAGCAGGCACAGTAGGCACCCACAATTAACCTCATATAGAATTCACAGGCTCCATTATGTTGCCATAGATAAACAACTGCTATTCTATGGAACAGCTGACAGCAGTTAAATGATCAACACAAGTACTCTACTGTATTGTTAGCTGTAGCAATGGAAGGATCAAAACGTCAAAATTGTGATCACGACTCTCCCTCCCCCCATGCCATCACTCTGCTAAACATCTAACTCCCACAGTACTGTCTTTTTATGCCTAAAGATATTTACCCATGTAGTAGGGTTGTATTGCTATTATCATTCTCATCTTTCCTACTATCTTCTTCTATTACTATAACTCATTTATGATCTATGACTTATCATTTTGTCGTTTGTATGTACACTGAGAGCTTATGCACTGTGCGTTCAATCACACTTAGCCAATAAAGAATATTCTACTCTATGGTGATTGTGACTGCAGTCAGATCCTCCCTCTTCATCTGTTCAGTGTTGACACAAGTACCAAATACATTGTCTCCTGTCTTACATGCTCCTCAAGGCCTTCTTTGATATTTTTTCCCTTATATACCCTATAATTGGCCCAAGATTTGCATGACTTCCATAGTCTGGAGATAAGCAAGAAAGATTAAAACACTCTTGTCAGCAAAGTGCTCACCCTATCCCAGGGGTCTGCAAAGTTGGCTCTTTTAAGACTGGTGGACTTCAACTCCCAGAATTCCCCAGCCAGCTGGGAGTTGAAGTCCACCAGTCTTAAAAGAGCCGACTTTGCAGACCCCTGCCCTATCATATTCTCAGGAGAAGTTCATCATACTAGGATATGGTATTTTTTTCTAAGTATCAATTGGCCAATGTAACACAGGACTGCCTTTCCCTCTCTATTCAGTACTAGTTGGTGTCTCTTAGGTTTGGTCTCTCTTTGCCTTAAAAATAAATCTTTTTATTTCTACATTACAGCTAGAGGTACTTAAACTAAAGGATTGAGGAACTGGGATACTATTATAAATTGATCATGTCATCAAGATTCTAATCAATAATATTTTAGCCAAGGTGGAAACATCAGTTGATCCATTTTGGTAGAAAATGCTTCTTGACTAGAATCTAATAGCCTTCTGGCTTACATTTTATTCTCTTGTGGTAACATTAACTAGATGAAGTGTTTATAGGAAGATATGTGATAGCTTTGGCTTGATAGATGAAATACCAAGTACTATAATCTATACACAATTGGCAATTGTACTGCTGCTATTGTTTCATGATACTTATATCCTTACCCCCAACAACAGGGGGAAACTGTTTGGAAACATTCATACATTTAAAAAAAATAGTCTGCCACTGAAAGGATTACACAGGAAAAGTCTATTTTTGAAATTCAGGCAAGGCACATCCCTATGCAATGTACGTGCATTTCTCCAAGAATCCCAGGTGAATCTGAATTAATGCTTCCACTCCTCTGTTAACACTTGTAAAATTGCAGACAGTGCTTAAGGGAGTCATAGAAATAGTCACCTAGCAAGATCGGTGCTGATTTGAACCTTCTTATTTAAGTCAAAAGGAAAGAACAGATTGTATTGTACATACTTTTCTAATTTTTGCTGATGTTGAAGGGGAAAAAGTAGACTAATCTTGAGATACTGGAATAATTGGTAATTCCAGTATTAAAATGTATCAAGTCCTGCTGATGCTGCCATATATGAAAGCAAAAAAAAAGGTCAGGCTAATAATTGGGACATCTTATTTTTCTCTGATCTTTATGTTAACAACTCTTTTTTTAGCCCCTTTAGCCCAGGAAGGAGCAGGAAGAAGAGATTTTCCACTGATGATTATCAGTGGGAACTTGGTTTTGTTTCTTAAAATTCGCTAATTTCTCCAGGGAAAAGATAGCCCAATAATAACCCCAATCCAGCCAATCAGAGGAAAAGAAAGATTTCTCTTTAACTCTCTTCTCTTTTCCTTTCATGTAGTTTTAACCTAAGAGAAGCTAACTCAGCTTCCATCACTCAAGCCAACCTAGACAGATATGTCTTTTTCCAAAAAATTCTCATGAATTTAGCTCTTGCCTTTGTATTTTAACCTTGTTTTATCCACTTTTCATCCTATTCTTTTCCCAGAGTCAACCTAATGCATTGACCAATGCATTGTGAAGATGCATTTAACCTAAGATCTATGTGTTAGCTTGAAAATAGTTGTGAATACCTTCCCCCATTTGCCATTAGTCCAAATTGTATGTAATAAATTGTAGCCATTGGTTATTACTTAAAGCTCAATTTTTTGTGCTTGCTGAACACACAGCCCAGCGTAATAACCTTTGAGTCTGCTCCTGTGGAAAATCATGCTTGTTACAACATTACTGTGATATTTCACTTATTCATGAGGCACACAACGCACTCAACCTGACATTCTAACCTGACTTCCTCACTATTTCTGTTTTTCCTCAGGCTTATATGTTAATTGTAATTGATACACATGATCCTGTAATATATCCTACTCCACCCATTATATTAAGCCATAACATGATTTATTTGTTGGTATAGCATACTTACCAAACATGTGTGTCAGGCCATGGTGGTTAAAACAGTGTATTAAACCCTAGCATGGTATTACTATATATTTGAACCAGGTGGTGATGCCTGATTATAGGAGCTATTACAGCAGCTTTAAAAAGGAACAGTGAGCTTTGTACACGATTGCCAGCATAGAATTTAGAATTTATTATAATGATGTATGCATTTCTTTTCATCTTGTAGTACTATTGAAATATGTATTATCAATGTTTTGTTAAGAAGCCCCGGAGGGGGCCAACGATCTCGACGTGAAAGTTCTCAAAATATTTTTTCATCTCACCTTACCCTACCCTACTTAAAAAATTTGTAAAACTCAATAAAACTTTTTCAATATAAAAAAAAAAGGAATAGTGAGCAATGCTTTCTATATCAATTTATCTGCAAATATTTAGTGTGAGGAGGAGATATGGAGAAGAAATAAACTGAAAGAAAAGAGAGCTGAAAACAAGTGAGCAGGCAAGAGAAGAAGAAATGAGATGGATATATGGATTCTGAATGTGGAAGAAAAGGTCATTGTATTTGTAATCTTAATGCTTCATAACATTTGGTATGAGGTGTAGTTCAAAGCTATACCATGCAATAGCTTCATGTAATTCTTCCAGAACCATTGCATTCAGTACATGATTTCACAAAACTAACTAAATAAGAAAACAGCGGTGGTCAGAGTTCATAAGTAATCACTTTATGTGATTTCTCAAACTTAAAATTCTGTGGATAAGTAGCCTGAGCTCTGTTGGGTTCATGGCCAGGAGCCAAGAAAGCAACAATTGCAGTTAGAAGAAATATCATCACCATGGTGCCTCCCAGACCAAACAGGTGATGTATAGTGTGGACACCGCCAACCTATTTAGATCTTACTGAATAACTTACATTGACACCCCCACCCCCACCCCAGAGCTGCAGATTACTAGAGAAAAGATAATCATTTGTCCTTGGAGCTCAATGCAGGTTCCTTCTTTCCTTCTTTCCATTTTCCTTCTCTCTTTTTCACATACAGAATTGTGCATTTGTCATTTACCTTATTTAACTTATTACCTTCTATTCTTTTTTTTATAATTTTATTTATTTATTTTAATTTTAAACACAACACAAAAATCCTCCGTCTTACATGCTGTAGAAAATGTATCAGTTGGTTACAAAATATTTTCATGTATCTCTTCCATAGTTATGCAAGGTTCATATTATTTCAAGTATATTGAATCAAATATATTTATACGTATTACCCTTGTCATACTTCCATTCTTATTTAACTATAATTGTTTACATGTCCTTCATCATAAAACATATCAAAAACTTAAAACATAACCACATATTGGCATCTTGTTTATTAATTCTAATATCCTCCAATGACACTGTTCCTTATAACCTATTCTAGCCAGACATCAATAATACTTAGTAACAAAAAATTTCTAGTCCTCCTTTTCAAACCACTGTTTAGAGTTTGTATCCAGTTTTCCTATGTTATACCCATACCTATATAGATATTGTTATCATTATCTCTCATTTATTTAACTATATCCATTATCAAAGTTTCTTTTTTATTAATCTTTGTATATAACCAAACAATTACTCATCTTCCTTTCATAGGTGCCATAGAATATTCATATCCTATTACTACTTATTATACCAATACATATATGTACATTATTATCATTTTCAGTTGTTTATTTAGCCATGTCTTTTGTCACTAAATTTTCTTAAGATTAACTAACTTTGAGTTAAACTTTCACCTATCAACCTGTATCTTTCCAATAGTAAAACAGTCTCTAGTCTTCTGCCATTTGTGGTATTAATCCTCTAGTCATATCCTTAATCAAATTTGTATGGACTTCTCTTTGCAATTCATTATTTATTGGTTCTTTCATGTCATTTTGATGCCCTTCTTCTTCTTCCTTAATGAACTTGTCTTTAATTGTCAGAGTTGTTATCGATGAAGTTACTAATAAAGTTTCTTTCTTTCTTTGATACCATAAGTTCTTTTGTTGTTTCTTCTTCTGTGTCTTACCATCTGAGGTGGAGTTCGCATCCATCTGACTCCTCTCTCCATGTTCCACTTTTTCCATTGCCAGACATAAACCATTCATCAAAAAAACCAGCAAGTTTAATTTCTTTGTAGTTATTTTGGTGCTTGGAACTCTAACCTCTGCTTTTTCCAATTGATATGTACCTCCGTCCTTTTCATCATATTTTCCAATTAGATAATCTAATTTTTTCTCAAAAGAATTAGAAAATTCCTGTATTGAAAACATTATCTCCTGCAAACTAACAGTTTCTTTCTGTTGTTCAGAATAAGCCATTGTCTCCAGCTGTTAAGGAGGAAAGCTGCTACTCTACCTTAAAGAAGTTTTTAACAAGTTGACAAATAAATTCAGAATAAGATCTCTGGTTGACAATAATCTTCAAAAGAACATCTGTAAAAAACAATTCACTTTTCACTTTTTAAACAAGCTGTGGATCTTTGAAGTTCCAAACCACGATAATTAATAATGAAAGTAAGAGTGTTTTGTTTTCCATACACACACTTCAGCTTTCGAGTAGCAGCGCCATCTTTCCCTCTGCTGTTACAATTATTATCTTTCTTATTGTTCTTATTATTGCCTGTACACCGCCCTGAGTCCCGCAAGGGAGAAGGGCGGTCTAAAAATTTAATAAATCTAAATCTAAATCTATTACAATTTCTTTGTTTCTTTTTGTATCTTAATTGTTTCAAGTTAGAAAGAGTCAAATTCTTGGGTAAAAGAAAAAAGAAAAAGTTAAAGATCACATGTAGTAATGAAAAAGAAAAGATTTAGTCCATGGCTTGTAAGAATAATAGTAAAAAAATATAGAAGAAGAAAACTTAATCTATTTTTTAAAAAGTTTTGCATAGGTTCCATTTATAAAAATAACGTTTAGAAAATTGTGATAACACACTGACCAGGGTCCTCCAGATCTTAATTCCACCGCATATTTCTACTGTTCTTAAAATTTTAACTTAACTTTAGGTTTTTTATGGGCAATCCCTTTTAAAAATGGTAAAGGTCTCACTAGCTGAAGCCACTTTTTCTTTTCACTTCCTTCCTTCTGGAGCCGTCAGCAACTTCGCCAGCCTAGGGGTTGTCTGTTTACCGCGGGATAGAAGCACTTCCTTTTGATCGATCAGGGACTTTGCGATGTCCCTGAGTTCAGCAAGGCTTTGTCTTCCTGTTGACCGTCCCTACACGACGTTTTTAGGTCTGATTGGACCGTCCTGCAGAAAAAAAGTCGATGATGATCTCGGAGCATCAAGACCACCCATCGTATCGTCATGATGCTGGCTCCTCCTCTCCCTTATTTCCTTCTATTCTGAGTTTGGCACCAGTGCCCCTACACTGGGAGATTATGGACTTTGCCTAATTCTGAGATTTGCTGGACTCTGGACGCTGTGGTTATTTTCCTGGAGATAATAGGACAATGTTTATTGAAGATAAATAATACCAAGAGGCCTGGAGTTTGTGAAATATTCTGCTTCTTTTCCCCTGCTCTACATGTCATCTTGTTTATTCCCTTCTCTGAGCCCTAACTTTATGCACATGCAATGCTTCACATGTTCTCAAGTAAAGCCAGCTGTTACCCAATATCTTAGATTTGAACTCCTTTTTCCCCCTCTTCTATTGTTGTGATTTCTACCTTTGATATTCTGTTGTTTACTAACTAACTTCCAATTTGATATCTATAGAAATTCCAGATTAGTTCAGGTCTGGGCTTTCTGGTTAGTTCCATCCACTAAGGGTTACTCATTCCTGATTGACCATACTCCATATTTCTTGCTAAGAAATAGGATGTTTTCTGGAACTCCATGCTCTAACAATCTAAGCATTTCAGACAACCACATAGTTTAGTTGCCCCTGAATTTATTTCAGCTACTGTTTTGTTCACAGCCCTCTCACTAAGTGATTGGAGTTGCATGACTTGGATGACCCCATGAAGAAGGACAGGTGAAAGCATAATTTGGTATCTGAAGAAGGAAACAGGAACTATTTCCCAATGGGCATGGAAGTACAGTTTCTACTTGTTTCAGAAAGTCATTGAAAACTTGGCCATTCTCTCAGGCCTTGGAGCAAAATAGTGCTAGTCTAGGAAGTTTTTAGTATTTTTCAGTGTTTGGTTTTTGGATGCTTATGATGTGTTTCTTTTTATTGTTTGTTTATTTTAATTTAAACTACCCAGAGTTATTTGGAGTCGAGAAGCCTCTAAATTGGAAAGCAGAAAGTGGATAGGCAAGCAGGAAGGAAGGAAGGAAGGAAGGAAGGAAGGAAGGAAGGAAGGAAGGAAGGAAGGAAGGAAGGGTTGGGTTCTGCTTTGGCTAGCAAAATTATCTCTCAGAATGATATCATAATGATGGGATTGCATTATCAATCAAAATTGGAGACCATTTCTGGATCAGTTGCAGATCCTAGACACTTTTCTTTTATATATAACTGCTAGCAAAAATTATAAAGGAGAGTTTTAAATGGCAGGCAGAGCTAGTTTGGTGACATTTAATGTTGTATATGTAATAAGCCTGAACATTTGAAACATTCTGGAATGGGAAAACCTTACCCTTTTCCTCTATTTTGCCACATTGTATGAACAAATATTAGAATAAAGTGGTAAGCTGATATTTGAGAGCCATTTATTATATTTATATGAAAGAAAGATTACTCTCTACCTACCCTTTAAATTTTCTGACAAAAAAGTCAATGTGGTAATGAATCTTTTTCTACTTTATCTCCTGAAGATGAGTGGTCAGCTTACATCTTGGATGATCTTCCTTTTAAGTAACTATGACATTTATTTATGATTATTTTTTATAATCATTTTTGGTGCAAAAAGGGTATCTGGCTAGCCCTTTAGTGTACTGGTGTCTTGGCATGAAGACACTAGTGCTTGAAGATACTAATGTGAATGCTATTTCAGTGATGGAGGTGTGGAAGATCTAAAACGATTGCTTGCTTGCTTGCTTTGAAGATGTTACTTAGGCTGGTAACAAAACATCTGCAAGCAAACAACCTAGCTCTGAGAACACCGAAGGCTCCATAGTTCAATCTTGAACTACATATATTCTCTTCTATTAGTATTGATAGGTTGGTTGCTTCCTATATGTTCATAAAATAGAACATTTGTGGGTGAAAAGATGAACAGCTTTGTTGGGAGCAGGAAAGTTTTCAGAAGTAAAACGAAAGATACTTTAATTAAAACACATTTCTCAGTAGCTTCTTTTTTCCCTGATTTCACTATAATAAGCAGGTTTCACACTTGCTTGGTTACTCTATTGCACAAAAATGCATTCGATTTTTTTCCCTTCAGAATCCTGGCTAGTGGTTATCAACAAACATCTTGGCACAATCTGCTGATCCATCCTATTTGGCTCTTCTTGCAAATGGAGGAACTAAATTATTCAGGAGCCTGGTTTAAAAACAAATCTGGATCTTGGCATATTGCCAAGTCTGGATCCAAAAACCTACTTTAAATTATGGCTTCAAATTAGGTTAATTAAAAGAAGAAGCAACAAGAAGCCTAGTTTGGCTATACAACTAAGCTTTTCACATACTTTAGGTATTGTGATTGCTCCTATTTAAGCCAATGTTGTATACAGTGATCCCTCGTTTTTCGCGGCTTCATGTTTCGCGGATTCACTGCTTCGCGGCTTTTTAAAAAATACAGAGAAAAAAAATGCATTGGTAGGAGGCAAGCGCCCCCTAGTGCTTGCTTTAAATGATGTCCACCAACTCAAGTTTCCGGTATAGTGTATTGCGAATCCTACTTCACGGTTTTTCAGTTTTCGCGGAAGGTTCCGGTCCCCATTAACCGCGAAAAACGAGGGATTACTGTACCTATGGATCAAACAAAGACATTTTAGAGATGGGGTAGGTTTTCCATAGCATGTTTTCAATATATAACTCCAGTGACTCTGCAACAATTATAACATATTTAAATAGCCCAAAGTAATGGAACAACATTTTAAAGAGCCATTACTGATGTACCAATATTTCTAGGCTGCCATAGGCATGAAAGCCATCTGGGTGACTCTGGGTGAGTCACTGTCTCTCAGTTCAACCCATCACACAGGGTGGTGGCTGTGCAGAAAATATGAGGAAGGAATATTAAATATGTTCACCACTTTTACATACATGATGCCAATGGACCAAATAATTTGATTGGCCTAAAATATTATATTTGAAGTATTGGCTTGAAGACGGTGGGGTAAGAGAGTGCTCTTTCTCCTCAAGTATCAAAAGAGTCCTGAATCCTGGGGTCTCTCTTTGTTTCCTTCAATCTGATAACTCTACAATAGTCTGGTTATCTTTTGAAAATGGAATGAATCTGGAAGGGAAGGTTGGAATGGTGCTTTAGATGAAAGATGAGCCATGAATCATGCAATGTATCTACCCACCCACTGCATTTTTTGCAACTTGCAGAGGTATCTGAGATTATGTGAACAAAGTAAGTACACAATCCCTGACCAATAGTGACATAACGTCCCACCAATTTTGTCAGGAAAAAAATGACACAGAATAACAGAAGAAAGTATGAAACTGCTCAGTTGGCTTAAGTTTCCCAGAAAGGTTTTTTTTTTTAAATCCCTCTGTAAAAAAGTGGGGGGAAATCTCCTTTTGCTATGAGATTGTCCGGTCACTGTCAGCTTGCAGCAGCTCTTGTTCAATGATATTTTCAGATGTACAGTAATCCCTCGTTTTTCGCGGCTAATCGGGACCGCACCCATCCGCGAAAACCGGAAATCCGCGAAGTAGGATTCGCTAGGAAACTTGAATTGGTGGACATGTTTAAAGCAACCACTAGGGGGCGCTTGCCTCCTACCAATGCATTTTTCCCTGTATTTTTTACAAATCCGCGAAGCACTAAAGCCGCGGAAAACGAAGCCGCGAAAAACGAGGGATTACTGTATAGTTGAATGATTTGGATCCATTCCCATACAGCAGGGCTGTCAAACTCCTGGCCCACAGGCCAAATGCATCACGTGCTGGCCATGACCACGCCTGGTTTAGGAAAAGGAAAAAAAGTACTGATACATTTTGTGACGCAGCCGTGATGACATGAGTTTGACACCCCTGCCATACAGATATTGATACATGATGGATTATTATTACAGAATAATAGAGTTGGAAGAAATCTTGGGAGGTCTTCCAGTCTAACCTCCTGCTTAAACAGGAGGACCCATTGGACAAATGGTTGTCCAATGTCTTATTAAAAATCTCCGGTGATGTACTCCCCACAACCTCTTATTGAATTGGTTCAATAAGAACCAATTGTCTTTAGAAAAAGGCTTTCCCTCTCTCATACAAATATGTTCTCAGTCTGAAATAATCAAGAGTTTGCAAAACTCTCAGTGGAAGAGTTACTAGGAGCCCTACCAATACACGGGCTCAGTATTTAAGAGTACTTAAATGCAGAAAGGAAGTATTAATTGTTCCCAAGAAGAAACTTACTCAGCCTAACCAATCAGCTAATGACTGCTAGAAATCTGTATTTGCATAGATCTTTGCAACATTTCTTGTGGGAAGATAACAGAACAGAAGGGACTTTTCCCCTTCTAATCCACTCAACCTGGCTTTTAGTACAGTTGACAGAAGCCAGTTATTAATAAATCTGAGAACAGAAGTATGTCTCTGTTATAATGAGCTGCAAGCAAAGAATATGGTAGCCCATTTACATGATACATTTTCACACGTATGTAATCGTGGCAAGGATGCCAAAATCAGCAAGTAGTGCTGAAACTGGCCTGGAGAAGCAAGACTACATGTGCACAATGGCAAGGCTTGTGTTCTCGATAGGTGTGTAACTGATTGTTTTGCTAATGATAACTAAACTTCTCTGATAAAAAGTGGAGTTTTCATTTTGTGGCCCACCGTTCTTCCCCCACTCCCCCTCATATTTGCAAATATTATTTCTTTGAATAAAACACCATTCTAGAAAACAGATTCCAATAACAATTTTTATCCTAAGAGGTTCGCTTCCCCCGATTGGAATCCAGATTTAAACTTTGAGCCAAACTCTTCCTCAGTTTTTTTCTTCTCTGCAGAGATCCATAAGGTTATCAATGAATCACAGAGGATATCAGGTCAAGCCTGTGCCATTCATTTTCTGTCTCCCCAGAAGGCAATCCAGTGTTGACACGGGTCAGCAGTTGTGGTTGTGGGGGGACGGTCCAAAGACTGTTGTGTCCCCTTCCAGGTCCAGATTCCCATTTGTACCCAGCCAGATCTTTTCTCTCCTCTGCTCTTTTTCCATCTTTTCTACTGTAATTCATGTGCAGCCTTGGAAAAAGGAAAAAGTTGCCAAGGCTGCTAAGCAACAAAACACAAAGGGATAAGCCTTTGGCTCCCAACAAGGCTCTGGCCTTCCTTGGCTCCTTGGCAGAAAATGGCTGGCCAGCCTGCCTTCCTTTCCTCTCTCCTCTCCCTCACCCCATCCCAAATATTTTAACAACAGGATTCATACAGATTCAGACATTCCTGATTTAGAGACAGTTATGCCTAGGCAGCTTACTGCTTGGTGATTACTCAAACCTCCCCCCCTCCCACCGCCTTGACCTAGTGGGTCACAATGACAACCGGAGACAACAAATTGGCAGGGAGTATGCAAATACTGCCCTCCAGCACTAAACTCAGATGGTGCCTGTGTTCTCAGGGGGATCCAGGAGATTGTGTGTGTATGTGGGGGTGTTACCAAGCTCTTGGTAGTTCAAGGGAGGACAGTGAACAACAAGGCAGCTGCAGCTGCCCTAAGACTTCATGGAGGCAGGACCATGCAGGTCATTGCCCATGGCATGCAGGCTCCGTTTTTGGGTCCTCATTAAATCGTTTTGTGGTTGGGATTTTTATTTTTATATATTTACTGCTTTACAACTTTGGAAAAACTGACACCACTGGTAACCCCCAGAAAGCATGTTCAGTGCTGCTGCAATAGGTATGTGTATATTGTACTGTTGTGATTGTAGATGCCTCATGGCGCCCTGGGAAACTAAACTACCCATCAGTTAGGTCCTAGATCCTGAGCCCTTTTTGGCTACTTTCAAAATTCAAGTCTCTCTGTCTCTGTCTCTCCCTCCTTCCCTCCCTCCCTCCCTCGGGCGTGTGTGCAGGGAGAGAGAGAGGGGGGGGAGAATACCTGCTATTCAAGATGAGTGCTTATAAGATGTGTATGTTGGGGGAAGGGAAGATTAAATCAATGCAAGGCTACTTACACCTTTCTGCCTGTGATTTGACATGCAAAAATGCTTTTCATCTGCTTTTTCTAAGATAGTTAATATTAAAAATAAGTTTCTCTGAAACAGCATGAATAGATGCCAATTTTTTTTCAGAAAGCACCTTAACAGCATGCTACTCTTTTTGACTGTTTTATCATGTTAATGATTTCACTGTTTTAAGTGTTTGAAATCATCTTATAATCTACCTACAGAGCTCTAGCTAAGGACTAGATTAAAAGCATAGTCAGTCAGAGTTATGTGAACCCCCTCTGCATCTTTTCCAGTCTGACTATCTCCAATGCACAGTGGCTCTTAGGGCATAATTTCTCTTTGCATGGAAAACAATCCGTCTAGGTGGTCAGAGAGGCACTTCTTCATTCTAGGCAGAGTACATTTGCAGAGGATTCAAAGGAAGCCTTTGGGCATAGTCCCTCACTTCACACCTTATACTGAAGTCTTTTGCTTAGGATTAAGAACTCTTTGTAAAAAATTTTTTATCAAAAGTTGATAGTGCCATTCAAAACATATTGTACTTGCTGTCAGGTCAGGGATTGAAGCCATAACCAGAGTTTAACTAGAGCAGAAAAATAGGCTGCTTGCTCCAGTGGCTGTTTCTGCCTGTAAAGTTACACCAAGCTGGTAGGCTCGTGTTGGATGGTTTGGTTCGGTTTTATTGGACTTATATGCCACCCTTGTCCCAAAGGACTCAGGGCGACGTACAATATAAAAACACATATTACAAAAATTAAAAAAAAAAGATTAAATAAGAAATCCAATAATCCAATCGACAGTTTACAATTTAAATATAAAATTAAGTTAAATTTGACAATTAAAATTAATAATTTATTCAGGCCAGGCCAGCTTGTTGAAAAAGCCAACTTTTTAGGGTGCGACGGAAGGGCTGGAGGTCGGGAATTATACGAAGCTCCGGGAGGCAGCTCATTCCAGAGGGCAGGCGCTCCCACAGAGAAGGCTCTCCCCCTGGGGGTCACCAGCCAACGCTGCCTGGCCGATGACACCCTGAGGAGGGATCGTACTGGATGGTGGGAGGCTACCAGTGGCAGTAGGTGATCTTGCAAGTACCCTGGGCCTAAGCCATGGATGGAAAGGGAAGCAATTAATGAATTGCATATATTATACATAATGAATTACGTATATTAATTCTATAGCCTTGTCTATCACTAGCTACTTTGTCTGTAGGGGCAGCAGCTATGGAGAAGGCACATAATACCCAACAGACTCTTCTGTAATCTTCATACACTTCCAGGAGGTCCATAGTTGAGATAAACATGTTCAAGAAGTGCTGAATTTTATTCAAAACATTAATCAGAATATCAGAACCCAGTCAATACCTGGTTTTCTACAAACCCTTCAAGTAATTTGCCCACACCAAACAAGACAGCTGACCACTTGCTTTTTGTATATCCTGCAACCTTATATTCATTGGCAGATGATCTGGGCCTACCCTTGGACTTCTAGATCTTAAATGGCTCTTCTAGCAGTTTCCCCTATCATAGGAACTCCATTGCTTGAGAAAGAAATTGAATGGATCATGGATCCTACGTAATCATGTAGTCGCATGAATACATGATACCAAGTATACAATACCTATACCATGTATTCACATGAAGCAGTGGAAGAAGATTCAGAAACGTGGAGCTATGGGATTCACCGATTAAATTCATCTCTAAAGCATATAAATTGCTTTTACAAGGTTACATTGGTGAGGAAATAATCAAAGGTGCTATGATCGCCTGGGGGAGAAACATAGGAAGGAACATTACACTCAATTAATGGCAAACAATTTGGGGCAAATCTATCAAAATGACCCTGGCCTCCTCATTTAAGGAGAATCTATACAAAATGCTGTACAGGTGGTATTTACCACCATCCCGAATAGCGCATATGTTCCCGAATACCTCCGATAGATGTTGGAAATGTAAAACGGCCAGGGGTACGTTTTTCCACCAATGGTGGACTTGTCCAAGAATTAATCAACTCTGGAAGAAAATATAGACCTGGCTGTTGGAAATAGTAGGCATCAACTTCCCTCTTAAGCCTGAATATTACCTAATCGGTATTAAACCAAACCAAACTCAGAACCAAGACTGGTACCTTTTTATACATATTACAACTGCAACAAGGATGGCCATCGCCCAACAATGGAAAGATAGTAATATACCAACAGACCACCTAATCATATCTAAAATTTTTAACTGTGCTGAATCCGATAGGTGTGCCTTAAAAGACAAATCAGAGTCAATTTATGCTCAAACATGGGAAAAATGGTACATATGGTACGACAAGAGAACAAAAGGATACCAAAGTAAACAACCAATTAATATAAATGTGAAATAAATACAAGGAACAAGTGAGATGATATTGAACTTAAGATAATTGTAGAGATATATATGCAGATAGTTAAGTTAAAATGTATATAATAATGAATAGAACAGACTGGGACAAACAAAAACGTTTGAATTAGGGGAATAGCTATATCCCCGGTATGTCCATCCTCTTCTTCTCTCTTTTCTATCTTCCCCCTCTTCTCTCCCCCTACCTTCCTTTCCGCCCTAAAAATGTACGTCGATTTCCTTTTATATTTGTTAAATGTTATATTTTATATTTATATTAATAAAGATTATTTTTCAAAAAAAAGAAAAGAAACGTGGAGCTGAGATGCTCTCTTTTACCTCTGATTCTTTTGTAGACTAAGTGGAACATTTCTTTTAAGAAGAGCGTAACTTCGTCACTGGGTAACTTCATCACTTACCCCACTAAGTGTAAGCGGTGACTTCATCAACAGGTTTGAGAAGTTTTCTTGACAACAGTACAGATGTAGTTTCCCACTGCCTTTTTCTGGGATATCTATGGAGATTCTCAGTCATCCAGGTCATGCTTTCCCCAAAGGTGCTTTTTCAAGAGGCAACTGGACTTTCTTGTTTTTATTTTGAAGACATTTCGCTTCTCACCCAAGAAGCTTCTTCAGCTCTGATTGGATGGAGGGGAGTGGAAGCATTTATATTCCTTGCACACAGCTGTCCATTTGCATTCTTTTAGTTATTAAGGTCATCTGGAGGTTTATCTGTGTCCTCATTGTCACATGAATGGTGCAAATGGGTGTGGAGCCTACTTGGAACTGCTGTTAGGACTACGTTGTAGACTGGAGATAGATGATGTCACATCCCTCCCCCTCTGTTGAGGGAGGACTATCCAATTTTGACATAGATGGTCTCTTTGACCTCTCTTTCAAACGAGCGGTCCTCTTTTCCCCTGCTGAGGCTTGCAGTATATTTCCTAATAAAACCAGCGCCCCTAAAAAAAGAAGATGGAAGTGGCATCCTGTATGTCCTCCTTACTTTAAGAAATAGTATGCAAGAATTCTGACTGCAGTATAAGCACTTTTTCTCCCAGCTTTTATATCAGTGTGGCAGAGGGGCCAGGGATCCCAATCCCTGGACCTGGGGTCATCCCTGACCCGTTGGAAGATTTGCCCACTTGCCCTTTGGACATCTTGTGCAAGATGTGTGGGTGTACTTCTCTGTTCTCAAAAGTTCTCAAAGTATTACAAAATCCAAATGCTTTCTTTTCAAGGTTTCCAAACTACCATCTAAAAGTAGTGTTATTTATTTATTTATTTGTATCCCGCCTTTATTATTTTTACAATAAGAGGTAGCAAGTATATCCAACACATCTTCCTCCTATTTTGCACCACAACAACAATCTTGTGGGGTTGGCTGTGAGAAAGTGATCCAGCTGGCTTTCATGGCTAGGCCTGAACTCCCCTCCCTCTCCCTCCCCTCTCATTATCTAAATTTCATTAGCAATGTTCGATTTTCCTCTTCAAATCATTTAGTCAGAACCCTCTTGGCTTCATATGATCACTCTATGAACCCTACATACTGGTCTTTCTCCCAAAGTACATTCATAACAGTCATACGGACAGTATCCCTAAGTTTGCATACCTATTTAAAGAACACTTCAGTAGTTATCAATAAGATATTGAACAATAAAAAAAATAAAGCATCATGTCAGGAAGGATAAATATTGGAGGTATAATAGCTAATACAACACACCTCTAATTTGAGAGAAGGCAAACTAAAAGTCTGGGAATATCAAAAGTTCTCCTGGGTTAAAAAAAAAAAAGTACCAAATGTTGTTGCTAAAATTGGAATATGACCCCAAAAGACAATTTATCTGACATTCACTTGTTACATTCACATGGCTTTGTAACTCAACCCTTCTTGGAAGAGTTTTTCAGAGTTTGGCCAAACTTCAGAGTTTGGCTCAGCTCAGAGCACATGGAAGAGGAAGTAACCATTCTGGTAACCTCCTAATTCTTGAAGACAGTATAGATAATGAAGAATTTATATGCAGAGTTGCAATCATACAGTCCCCAGTAATAATCTTGTCTTTTCCCAAACTAGATGAATTTCCTGATTGATGCTTAAGGCAGGACTGGATATAACACGTATAACACCTGGCCCCTTTCCAATATTTTTGCCTCTAGCAAAAATCCATTGGCATTGGTATTCTGGCTGCGATTTAATGAGAATTGAAGTCCAAAAGACTTGGAGGGCACCAGGTACAATCCCAAGAGGAGTTTAGGGGAAGAAAATACAATGTTATTTTTCCCATGGGCATTTCCTTCATAATTCATCCAGCATCTGCTAAGAGTTTTCATTTTAGAAATCAACACCTTAATCTACGTTTATACAATATAATTGTCAATGACAGCTGTAATTTGCTTCTCCTCATATCTCCATCTTAAAAAGCACCCAAACTGCTAATTTGCTGGTCCCAGCATTATGCATTAAGACAGATCTCCACTTTCTATTCTCCTTATCACCAATATGGAAAACCTACTATTTCTTGAATTTGGACCAATGATTTCATCCTCTACCTTTTCCAGTCCATTGCAAATGTACCTCTTATCTATGTTTTGATGTTTCAAAAGCTAAATTTTCTACTAGTGATGAGAAAAGTAAGGTCCTGCACTTAGGCAAGAAAAACCAGATGCACACAAATAGGGTAGATGGTACCTGGCTCTAATACCAGTAGTAGCTGAGTGGGATTTAGGAGTCCTAGTAAATAAGCATTTAAGTATGAGCAAGCAGTGTTCTATAGCTGCCAAAATGCCAATGCAGTCCTAGGCTATAGCAGCAGAGAAATAGCGCCAAGGTAACATGAAGTGATAATGCCACTTTATACTGCATTAGTGAGACCAAACTTGGAAACTGGATCCAGTTCTGGTCACCATGATACATAAGGAGATCCTAGAAAGAATACAGAGAAAAGCATCAAAGATGATAAGAGGTCTGGAAGCTAACCATATGATGAATGGTTGAGGGAACTAGATATGTCTAGTCTAACAAGGAGAAGGACTAAGGGTGACATGATAGCAGTCTTCTAGTGCTTGAGGGCTATCATGGAAGAGTGGGTCAATCTATTTTCCAAAGCACCTTGAGGGCAGGGCTAGAAGTCACAGGTGGAAGATCATTAATAATAGAGCCAACCTAGAAGTTAGGAGACATTTCCTGACAGTGAGAACAATTAATCATGGAATGGTTTGCCTCCAGAAATTGTGGATAACCAATCACTGGACGTTTTCAAGTAGAAATTGAACAACCATTTGTCTGGAGTGGTATAAGGTATGGTTGAACAGGGGATAGACTAGATTAGAAGACCTCCAAGGTCCCTTCCAACCTTGTTATTCTACATTATTCTATTCATGGGTTGCTGCCAGTTTTACTACTGGTTCGCAATCCCTGCACGCACTCGACATACTGTGTGTGAGTGTGCTGTTCAATGTAAATTGTTCCTCGCACGTGCATAGAACAATTTACAGTGAACTTCACATGCACAGTCAATAAAAACATTGCAAAATGGTGGTGGCCCAGTGACAGCGAGGGAACCGGTTCGGGGGCATGACAGGCCTGGGCCGAACTTGGAGCAACCCACCTCTAATTCTATGCCTTCTTTTATTTGGCTGCTTTTCCCTGTTTACTGGTGACTGCAGAGCTTCTAAAATACACATCTCCTCCCATACCTGTTTCAAGTTGCAGCTTTATAGGCAACTCTGCTATGCTGATCTAAGGGAAAAGACTCAGATCGGAAGGGAGGAAGGCCACACAGGTGCCTGCAATTTTTCTAAGCAGTCTGCTCCTCCACATGGACTTGGCTCCAATTGGCTGTAGCAACTGGCACACCCCCTCCAGCAGATGTGCCCCCATTTTGCTTTGAACTATGGTCTTTAGTGGGCAACAACTGCCTTTTTATTGTTGAGCCACAAAAGACCTGTTAAGGCAATGACCTTTTCTTGCCCCATGTTTCCTCTTCCCTCTAGAATTCATTGTTCATTCAATATGGTATATCAAGTAATAGGAATAATAGTCCAAGCATACAAACACAGACCCGTAGCCTGGTTGTTTTAGAGCTGTTGTGGATTTCCAATAAGTGAATGTTATACAAAACACCCTGTGATATCCTTTTTGAACTGTCCCATACAGCTTGCTTGAAGGCAACTGCTTAGGGATCTTTTGCTCACTCATTGTGCTTTGCCCCTAATGGGCAGGTTGGACATTAGATTTTGTAAGCTCAAATGAGGAAGATACATTTCTTATAACAAGATGATCATGCCAAAGAGGCAGATGCTATGAGACCACTTCCATTATCTGGCCCATGTGGTAAATTGGTGTATGTCTTGGTCTCTCTCTCTCTCTCTCTCTCTCTCTCTCTCTCTCTCTCTCTCTCTCTCTCTCTCTCTCTCTCTCTCTCTCTCTCTCTCTCTCTCTCTCTCTCTCTCTCTCTCTCTCTCTCTCTCTCTCTCTCTCTCTCTCTCCCTCCCTCTCCCTCTCCCTCTCCCTCTCCCTCTCCCTCTCCCTCTCCCTCTCCCTCACAGTAAAAAGGAAGTAGGAACAAGAGGACATGCACCTTTCCTTACATAAAGTATTCATGCACCTACATGGCTGCTTACACATTTGTGAATCCACTATTAGTGAAGTTCTGAGTCTAGTCCGGTAAAGCAGGGGTCCCCAACCCCCGGGCCGTGAACCGGTGCCGGTCCGTGGCTTGATAGGAACCGGGCCGCAGTGAGCAGCACAACTCTTAGAAAGGGCTGGAGAGGAGGAGGAGGGAGCAGTCCCCTGGGCAGGGCACGCGCTGGGGGTGGGAGAGCGCAGGCGTGGCCACTCGCGCCGTTGGGGGCCCGAGAGGGGCGAGTGAGCTGACTCACACACACCCCACTCATGCATGCACCGCCTGTACCCCCTCCGCTCCCCCTCTACACCGGCCGAGCCATGTCCACCGGTCAGCGGAATTTTTTTAACATCAAAACCGGTCCCTGGTGCCAAAAAGGTTGGGGACCCCTGCGGTAAAGCACTACGGTGAAGTAGATAAGATGGATGCCCATCTCAAGTGTTATTGTGTCTGTGCTCCAAAAGAGAAATATATTGAAGTGAACTGTTTCAGGGTGACTCACCAGACTTTTGGCAAGAGTTGGAGGCTTCCTATTCTAATAGCAATGATTGGAGATTTGGCAGCAGTTCAGTTTAATAACAGATTCCTCTCCTTTTTAGTTCTTTCTGTTTTGGTTTTAATTTTTTTACATATTTAATTGCACCAATTTAATTTAAACTGCTTCATTCATTCCAGTCGCACAAATGGTAGATGAATTATATCTCCATAGACTGAACTATCAGTAATATTGTTAAAGATTGAATTCTGACTTAATAGAAAATGAAGATCCTTCCCCATGTCTATGATTTTAAATCTTCTCTGTAGTTGAACAATAATCAATTTCATTATAGTTCCCACACACTCTCTATATGGCAACACATATTTCCCCCCTCCCTCCCTCCCTCCCTCCCTCCCTCCCTCCCTCCCTCCCTCCCTCCCTCCCTCCCTCAGTATTTGGCATCTATTATTATTTCAACTGCCAATAAACAAAAAAAAATCTTTCTGAACTTGACAATAGCAATAGTGTTTGTAGATGAAAAAAAGAGCGAAAGGATGTTTTCTTTGCATTTACCAAAGTATTTTGCCAAACGTCTATTCATGCCCCTCAGATATTCCTAAATGAACTACTTGCCCTGGTTGTATACAGAGCCGGTATTGAGGCACCATCGGGGGTTGGGATGAATAAATTAGCTGAATCAGCACCCTGTTATCAGCATGGTGGTAGCCAAGAAGATCTTTAGCAGCTTGCCCCATCATAGCCATCTGTCACTAGAGACATGGTTGCTCCCACTTAAGGATGGAAAAACTCACCCAGACAGAAGGTGACAGTATCTGTATGCTCCCATCTTCCCATAGACAGGCAGGCACTCTCTTCCATGTCAAGCTGCTGATGGCAGATGCTTCTCCTCTGTTCTCAGCACACATTGCCCACAACTACCAAGCAAGTTCACTGCATTGCTATCAAAATAGTTTGTTCACAGGGTCACCATACAATGTCTTCTGAGTGCATACCAATCTCCGACTGATTTCTGATTCAACATCACTGGCTGTTGGATTACTAAGGCACAGAGAAGGGAGCTTCACAAAGTAGAGGTGGCTGGAGTATCACATGTAGATATTTGTGTATGCGTATAGAAAGGTAATGCTGCAGTGGAATGTGGGAATATAGAAGCAAGATCC
Source organism: Rhabdophis nuchalis (assembly GCA_039707465.1). Classification (NCBI taxonomy): domain Eukaryota; kingdom Metazoa; phylum Chordata; class Lepidosauria; order Squamata; family Natricidae; genus Rhabdophis; species Rhabdophis nuchalis. The sequence continues at coordinate 128,016,464 of CM077646.1, forward strand.
TTAGATATCTGTATTTATTTCATTTATGAAGAATTAGAAAGCTGTGGTGGCACAGTGGTTAGAATGCAGTATTGCAGGCTAATTCTGCTGACTGCCAGCAGTTCTATTTTCACTGGCTCAAGGTTGACTCAGCCTTCCATCCTTCCAAGATTGGTAAAATGACCCCAAATAGGCGTATTTTCTCTTACAAAAATCTGCAGTGTTAGCCAAGTGCCAGTCAATTGTTTGACTTCCTAAAAGGGTTGTTTTAATTTTGGAGATCCTCTTTTCCATAGGACAAACCACCTAATTTGAGTGACAGTTTCTTGGTGCTTCATGATCCTGCTGGCTTCCGCTATCCTACCATCATTCCTTATATTCTTGTTTACATAAATATATTTACACAATTTAGATTCATTCCTTTATATCTATAAGAAACTTGTAGTTATAAGGCTCATAAATAATACATAATAAGTATCTAATAAGCCTTCTGATAAATTTTGGGATGAAATTCTAATCTGAATTATGTTGGCAATCCACTTGTATTGTGTGGAGTCCTGGTGGTGCAATGGTTAGAATGCAGTACTGCAGGCTAACTCTGCCCACTTGCAGGAATTCGATCCTGACCGGCTCAAGGTTGACTCAGCCTTCCATCCTTTCGAGGTCAGTAAAATGAGGATCCAGATTGTTGGGGGGGGGGGATATGCTGACATTGTAAAAATGTTTAAAGAGGGCTGTAAAGCACTGTGAAGCGGTATATAAGTCTAGATGCTATTGCTGTTAGAAGATTAGGGCAAGCCTAGTCTGTGAATTCAGCTTTTGGTACTGCAGCTGTGATTCTCAGATTTTGACTGTTCTGGATAAAATTATCAATTGCCCTGCTACTTCAGTTCCTCAGTTTTGTCTGTCCTAGAACCAGATTATTCTTTCAGGTCCATAGCAAAGCCCCTTCTTGTTCATTGCCTCTTCCACATCAGTCACGCTTGACTCTTTCTCAAACGTTTCAAACACTCAGGACAATGTTAGTCGTCAGCTGTTTCCAATCTTTTCTAGAGCTACAACCTCTTGGCCACATGCCAAGCATTAGATCAGATTGATCTGTCGTAGCCATGACTTGTGGCTGGAATGGGACTTCTGAGAAGAAATTAATGGTTTGGAAGATAGTCTAAGATCTGTATGCAATGTGCAGGGTTTAGTGAATGTTTGGGCAGGTGGGAAAGGAAACCAATAAAAAAGGAACCAGGAAGCAGTGTTTACTGAAGTTGGTTATCCTTTATTTCAGAGGAATAATTAGCATTATGCCTGTTGGAAGATTTTGTCCTCTCAGAACTAGAAGCAAGCCTGAGGCCTGTAACAGGTATTTGTTCATATGTTTATTTTTATGCAATAAAGTAAAATGGGTATTTTAATTACTGAATGAGTAAAAACACCTTTTGTCCATTTATTTGTTCAATAGTTCATTTTTAAACTATTTCACAATAAAGTTCTATGCACTGAAAAAAACAGTCAAATAATCTACAGTGTGCAGTTCCCTAAAGAGCATAGCAAACAGGAAAGTGAAAGAACTGTGAAATTAAAACAAGTAGAAATCTCTATTTAGAAGAGGCAGTGCAGATGAGAGAAGAATAACAGAGAGGAGAACAGAAGAACACCAAAAAGAATGAAGACTATGGGAACATCAATAGACTGAAAATTCTGTTGAGTTTAGACAGCAGCTAAACTGGGACCTCTAAAATAAACTTTGCAAGATTTGTTTGGCTAAATGGTGCTGTCATAAAACTTCAGACATTATTCCTGGTAACAGATTGTCCTTTATTTTTATCAATATACCACTCAAGCTATAATTTGAAGATGGTTTATAAATCTTGGCTAACAATGGCTTCTAGTTATGAATGAACTCAGAGGTGTGGGCTACTTTTGGTTTGTTTTGATGCTAATTAGAAGCAATCAACTTTCCCTCTGCAGAATTTAATTTTGTGCTTTGGCAGCCAATTTTTTCACTTTTTAGCTAAACAATAGCATTTCTATACTTAGTATCTTCCTGAGCACAAGACTAAGATCTGTCCCTCCCCAAACCAGCAAAACGTAAGGCGGTTCTTAGCAAGTGTGCTCAGAGGCAAACCATATACTTATTTGACATTAAATTCTAGAACTGCTGCTGAAATTTCACAACAATATAACATTCTCAAACAATCAGTAAAATCAAAAAAGAGAAAATCCCTTCCTCTTCTGAGGCACTCTTATGTTATTAACCAGCTTGAACCATCTTTTTTTTCCAAAACATAGTCTACTTTTAATATAAATTTGCATTGAAAGTCTTACAAAGAACATCAAAACTAACACAAACTAATAAAAAGAAGCAGAAAAGGGTGAAAAGAAAAAGAAAGAAAGAAATACAGAAGTACAGAAACTAAGAAATAGAAGCTTCAATTCTCTTTGCAGAAAATATAAGAACAATTGCAAAGTTATTTCATATTCTATGATTACAAAAGAAAGCTCACACTTTTCTATTATCCATTTTTTCTAGCCATCAAAACCACAATCTTAAGTGCATTTGTTCCATTTTATGGAAAAGGTCTATAAGAGGTTTCCAGTCAACCAAAAATGTAAGTATTGTTTTTCTCTAAGCAAAGCACATCTCTGCAAGTTCTATCATCTTCAATAACCATTCAATATTGTCTATTTTTAATAGTTTGTACCAGGGTTTCAGATCTTTCTTTGAAGCAAGTGGAACAAAGTTGCTTGGATAGCAATATGAGATCCTTTCAAATAGTTGATGATGATGTTCACTGCTTCTTCTTAAGCTAATCCTGTCCAACTCTTCCTCTTTCCTATTAGGAACATCCTTTATTTTAGACCACGGGTGCCACACTCTCGCCATCATATTGCCATCAGGTGACGTTTCGTGACATTTCCCCCCTTAGTGGAGCTGGGAGGGGAGGGGCCTGCGCATGATGCATATGGCCTATGGGCTGCCAGTTTGTCACCCCTTGCGGAGTGAATTATTGAACCTTATAGGGCAGAGATGGCTAACCTTTTTTGGATCGTGTGCCAAAAGCGGGGGGAGTGCAGGGGGGTTGTGCGCTGGCGTGCAACACACATAGTGCTATGCGCATCACCACAGGAATCTGGGGAGGGTGAAAACAGCCTCCCCCACCCCCCTGGAGGCTTCAGGAGCTTCCCTGAAGCCTCCAGAGGGCAAAAAAACAGCCCTCCGGACAAACTGGAAATCACCATTCCCGAACTTTCTCTATGGCCATTTTTTGCCTTCAGGAGACTTCCCCGAAGCCACCGGAATGCGAAAAACAGCCCAACGCGCAAACCGGAAGTCCATTCACAATTTTCCGGTTTGCTTCAGGAAAGCCTCCGGAGGGTGAAAAATGGCCAAAAAAGAAAGCCGAAGTCAGCTGGCCAGCACATTCATGTGCGCTTGCCCTAACAAATGGCTCCACGTGCCACCTGTGGCACGCATGCCATAGGTTCGCCATCACGGTTATAGGGTCTTATCAATCATCATAGAAAGCAAGAGTTGGTTGTTTGCTATTTCTGGAATTAGAAGAGGGCTTGCCAGCCAACGCCCACAACCCCCCCCCCCCCGCCCGAGTATGTTGTTCTTCAAATAAACCATCCTCAGAAAGGAAAAGCAGCCCCGGCTATCTGTTGGCCAAGCATAAACCAGCAAGGACCATCTTGAAAACCTATTGTTAAGGAAGACAGGGAGAAGAGGGTGAAAGCACCAGCCTTTGGATTTTGCCTCTCCTTTGTGAGACGTTTGGTGTGAGTGTCAAAGAGAAAGTGACCGGAAGGGAAGATGAAAAAGAGAGGAATTAAAAATAATAATAATTTGGAGCTATAATTATTCCTAGGGGCAATCAGAGAAGCAGGGCATGCCTTAACAGCTGGAGAGCCCTTCATGCCAGCCTACCTGCTGCAGAGGGATTAATGATGTGGCACTAGAGGGGACAAGAAGGTTTGTCTTAGGCTTTTTGAATGGTTGCCTGGGTGGCTGTATGTATTCTTGCTAATAGGATGTGATTGTTCTTGGGAAAGACTTGCCACAGGCAAGTGTACCACCTACACAGGCCTCCCCTCACCCCATGGTCTTCTCCCTCTCTCCTTTCCACATTTCACCCATGGCTCATCCATCTTCATAGTCCTCTCCCTCTTCTTTTGCCAGGCTGGCGCCTGGGGCACAACTGGCAGCCCATTATCTCAGCAGGCTCCTGCACACTGACAGCTACCCTGCCTCTGATTCAGTGGGTTTAACACAGCAGTGGTATGATCTGCCAGCTCCTCCCTTCAAATCATGGGCCCCACTCTGGTTCCTGAAAGAGTGCTAACAGATTTACTACACTGGCTCTTTTCCACCTTTTTAAGGGTCCTAGTTCTCCTCCTGTTTATCCCTATTTATTTATTATATTTTTGAGTTGCTGACAGCAGTAAAAAGCAAGCAATAGAAAGCAATAAAAATCACGGGAACATCTTTATTTGTATCAATTCCTGTTATACAACAAATGTGGAATTGCCATAGGGGTTAAAGCAGTGATATAAAGTCCACCATTTTAAAAATGATTGTTGTTGCATTTTAAATGCTATCACATTTAAATTAATGGCATAAACTTTTAAAGATTACAGCCCATTTTGTCAGTTCCATGAATTGGTCTCCTGAGCAACAGATTTTTATAGACATAGTATATGGGATGCTGTATAATATGGCGGGGTGAGATACAATTGGGTATCTTAACAGTGAATCAGAGAGAAATGAAAGGTTGGAAATGCAGATAGTAACATAGTTTGAATTTTCATTATTCATACAATTGTGGTTATTGCTAAAAATATTTTCTGGCATCAGGAAAATCAGATAATACATGATTTAAAAAAAAATCTTCACCCTTTCAAGTTTTAGGGACCTCATAATGAGTTGTAATTCAGAGATCTTTCTCGTTCAGTTATAGCCAAATTAAAATAGTTTGACTTATTTGTTTATGCAATTTATTAATTGCTTCAATTCAATTGGCCTCTAGAGGTATACTGTATTAATAATAAAATAACAAAGGCAAGAAGAAAAGAATTGCTGGAATCATAATAATACAGTACTGAAAACTGTAGTTGAAAACAAAAGGTTAAGATCCTATGAGGCTTCCAAATGTAAACCGATGACATTTTAGCTCATAATAAGACAAATATGAATGTGTTTACAAAGAAACAAGTATGGTTATTTGATGTTGCACTAGGTGAAGACAGGCAAGTCAATGAGAAAGAACTAGAAAAAAATGGAATAGAAAGACCTTCAAACAGAGTTTGAGTAAAAGGCAGGGTGGGGTGGGGGACGAACCTGTAGTAGTACCAACAGTATTTATTTTATTTATTTATTTATTAAATTTATAAACCGCCCCACTCTCCCCAAAAGGACTCGGGGCGGTGCACAGGAAGTTAAAATAGAATAAAAAGACAAATGACAATAAATAGTACTAAAAATAAATTAAACCCCAATACCCTGTGCTAAAAATCCTAAAACCCTTTAAAACCGAATTAAGCAATTTAAATTTCAGTCTATACCTAAGGGTGTGGATTAGGTAGTAGTAGTTGATGTACTTGGTAACAAACCAAAAAATATCTGAGAAAGCACTTTTTTCTCAGTAATAGAAAATAATAGAAATGAATCAATTCGTCCATTACAATTTTGTCCTCGGTGCTCTTACTTGGAACATAGCATATAATTACAAAGATATCTTTAGCTACCTTAAATCAATAGGAAGGATCCTATAGTGAAAAATACCGGATCTAATCAGAGCTATCTAGTAAACAACAATAATGATTACAAACACAGTTAAAAACATTAATACAGAAATGTACAATAGAACTAATACTATATTGTACAATTGTAGTCATTGTACACTGACAAAGTAACTGTGTGAGTGAACTAGGTGGTATCCAAGCTTGGGGAGAAAACCACTGCCAAAAGTTCAAAATTCAACAAACAAAGAAAGAAATAAAATAATGGCACTGGTGGCTCCAAAATCAGTCTCCTTGCAGAAGAGTTGGGTTTTTAATCAACTCATGGAAGTCCAAGAGAGTGAGGCCCTCTTGACTCTGCAAACAAGGACCACTGAATTTGGTCCGGCTGACAGGGAGTTTTCAAGGGTAGCCTCACAGTAAATCACAATAATACAAGTAGCAGGTGACAATTGTAGAGTCATTATCCGTAATGTATCCTATTTTCAGTACGGCTACAAAGGCTACAACTGACTGGGGTTGGGCAAAGGCTTTCCATCCATTCTTCCAGCAGGCACTGTGAAGCTAGAAGCAGAGACCCCACTAAGAGTCAAAGGTGACATCCTGTAATTAGCAGGCTTCTGAATTAGCAGCCATTCTGTCTTGCTTGAGCTTAGTTGAGCCTGTTTCTCCCCGAATACCCACCATGCACTGGGTCAATTCTTTTAGTACATCTCCTATTAGGTCTTGGGTAGAGCAATATAGTTTGTGATACTTCATATCAAATTGACAAATGACTTTTCCTGGCAATTTCAAGATAGGATAGAGGAGAGAACTGAGTCTTCAGGCATCTTTTAACAGATTTTCTAACAACCATGACCTCTTGCCCTAACATCACCAATTTCACCGGGAAGATTCTAGAATCTCAACGCATATCATAAAACAATAAATCTGTAAGCATATTGAAAACGTGGATTTGTAAAGGTTAAATCTTAATTTATTAATTTCATCAGGCAACATCTTAGAACATTAAGGGATTGCTGTGGTGGTCCCAATATGTCTTGATTTCATCATAGCATTTTCCAGTGCTCTCTAATAGTCTCATTAGCTAACAGATTAACATGTATCACGGTTGGCATAAACTGTACTCGGAGAATGTTCATAAATGATTCCACTCAAGTGGAAGTAAGAGGTCAAGTTGCGTGCCATAAGGTTCAGCAGTATTCTTCAGCATTTTATTAATTATTTAAATGAAGAGATACATAATGTGTGAATGAAAAAAAGTGGATGGGAAGATAGCAAATGCTCCACATGACAGAAATATAAAGCTATGTCCTTTTCTCTACATCTGTGTGGAAGAGATGTGTCATTGCCTTCTTTCAGGAGTTGTTCTGGTTTTCCAGGCCTGATATTCCTTGTAGGCTCCCACTGAAGTAGAAACCATGCCTGAACCTGCTTAGCTTTTAAATCCAGGCAAGGTTGGCCAGGTGCTGCCACCTGCTGAGACAAAAACCAGAAACAAAATTCAAAATGATCTTGACAGCATGGAGAAGTGGGCTGGAAAGAACAGAATGAATAATGGACGTAAATGCCAAGTTCATTTTCTCAAGACACCATATTTTAAGAAGGAACAGGTGAAAAGTAGGGAAATGATGATGAACAGAAGATTGGAAACTCTGTCTCATAAGAAGAGAAGGAGTGAACTAGGTATATTTAGCCTTGCAAAAAAAAAGAGCTATATCACATAACTGCTTGATTTTCATGACACACAGCTACGGTACTTTAAGTTGAGGCCAGAGCAGTTTCTTCTTTTGGTAGCATCTTTCCTATAAACTGCTTGTCCTGACAACTTCAGATAAGCTCACTTTTTCCCATTAGGGGACTAGAAACGAAGTCTTATAAAGACAGATTGAAGGAACTGAAAATGCTTAGCCTTGAGAAGAGAAAAATGAGGAGGATTTGACAGCATTCTTCAAATAACTAAAAAGATGTCACTCAGAAAAGGCCAACCCTGTTCTGCCTTGTTCCAGAACTGCAAGATGCAGCATAATGGATGTGTTTTACAGGACAGCCGATTGAATGTTTTAAAAAAATCCTTTATAACCATTAGATCAATTTAACAGTTGAACCATTTGTCAAGAGAAATGTTATGGTCCCCTTCAGTGGATGAATCAGAGGCTGGACAAGATAATCCTCTACTTGGGCATACCTTAATTTGGAATCCTGCATTGATCAGAGGTTTGGGCTTAGTGATATAAATTATCTCTTCCAACTTTGATTCTATAATCAGGCTTCCTCAACATGGCGCCCTCCAGACATCTTAATCAATCATTGCCAGAATTTTCAGTCTCTATGGTCAAGCAAAGCTCTGAGAATTGTTGTCCCAGTATATTCTGAGCATCCAAGTTGGGAAAGGCTATTTAACTACCAATGTCCAAAGCCATAAAGGACATTAGGTTTAGATGGCAACCAGTAATCTGAATTGGTGTTGTCGCCCCCCACCTCACAAAGAGATAATATACTGTAATACAGGGGTCCCCAACCTTTTTTGCACCAGGGACCGGTTTCATTTTAAAGAAAATTCCGCGGACCGGCCGGCATAGAGGGGGAGCAGGGGGAGGGGGAACAGGCGGCACATGGGCACGCGGGGGTGGGTGGGTCAGCTCACTCGCCCCTCTAGGGCCCCCAATGGTGTGAGCGGCCGCACCTGCGTTCTCCCATCCCCGGTGCGCGCTCTGCCCAGGGGTCTGCCCCGTGCTCCCTCCTCCTCCTCTCTGGTCCTGCGGCCCAGTTCCTATCAAGCCACGGACCGGCACCGGTCCGCGGACCGGAGGTTGGGGACCCCTGCTGTAATAGGGTTGTAATCCCCATCAACATTTCTAGTGCCATATTTTCTAAACTGAATTGTCCGAACAACCTTCAAAGGAATTATAATAATCCAAAAAGTGATTACTTAAATATGGATTAAATCTCCATGTCCTAATTCACTTTTTTTTAAGATTGCGAATAGGTTGAGGAGCTATTAATGTTGGTATAAATGGAACTTGCATTTAACTCTAGGTTGTGACTCAGAACTGGGGTTTGCTCCATTTTAAGGTAGGTTAATTTCAGAGCATTTAGTACACACACACAAAATCAGTTCATGGTTTTTAAAAAAAACACATAAAGGAGGGAGGCGGAAGAAAAAGGACATCCATGGCAAACAAATAAAACCTAAATCAAATTAAAGTTGTTTCTTTTTGTAATTGGGTTACAGATAGATCCCAAGTCAGAAAGGCTGAAGCTGCATTCAATCAGGAATGACTGTGCCCATTTTGGGACCTGTCTTGTTACACTTTAGCTCAGCTGGAGAAATGTTATCTGACAATTTATTTAAAGCCAGTTTGCAGCATCTACCTCCTACTGAAATGTTCGTCCTCTACTGGAAAGCCTAGCTTTTGTAGCATTTCAGCATTGCAAGCCATGATAAAGTGGCTTCAAGGACGATGAATCCTGCATCTGTGCATTCAACTGGGATCTATGGATTCTGCTCCTCATCTTCCTTCAGTCACAAGGAGAGATTGCTGTTGGCCTCCTTCAAGAGCAGTTTGTGTTCCTGCTATTCTAGGGAGTGGTCTGATCCCAGAACCTGAGATTTTAACGGCTGTCAGCTGAGCCATGTTATAGCCACAATGCTTCAATTGCAAAACAATCTGATTTTACATTAATCCCATCACTAGCGCCCTGACACATCCCTGCTATCTTCTAGCCGGCCTAACCTGATGCTTTCTTTGCTGCAGGAAAGAGGTAGCTAAAAATAGCCTCTGTCCAGGAAAAGATATTCCTGGGGGCACTGTAAGTTCAGGCAATTCTGGCTGCATGAAGACATTCCCCTTTTTCCTCATCCTCCTTAAATAAGGCTCTATTTTATTTTGGCACAATTTCCCTGTCTATCCTGGAATATATATATATATATATATATATATATATATATATATATATATATATATATATATATATATATATATATATATTTGTTCTGCATAAAGCAAATGTCAGATGATGGATAGGGTGCAGGTATTGTTGGAGGTCAGAGGATTGGGAATCAAATATTATTACAAATGCAATAATGCAGAAAATAAACAAACGACATCTATCCCACCCCCAATATCATCAGCTGAAGGAGAGGGGCAGCCAAATGCTAAAAATTGACAATAAAGTATACTTAATTAGTGTCAATTAATTGGGGATTTATTAAATAACTGAAGAACAGGCATGTGTAATCTTTACATATTAGAACTCTTTGAATTCAGGGATGAGCAACTCAGGCCTTGCAGGATATGGTCTTTCAGTCCCCAGATGTTGTGTCACTGATTTTTAATCATAAGCTGCCAAGAAACCATGGCCTGGTTTTGCATTGTTTTTCTATAAAGAAAATCTGGTTTGCATATTTCTGTTTCAACTTAACACAGCTAAGAATTAAAACAGCAACAATAAAAAGAGTTTGCCGAAATGAGAAAAAACAAAATCAAGGGAAGTCTTGACTTAACATTTCAAGGATATAATCACATTATGCTGTCTATTGTAGCTCTTGGCTACCCAAAACATGAGGGTCAAAAATATCAGTGCCATCACTCATCACACACTTCATTTCCATAACAATACATTCTTTTTCAAGCTGAGCACAAACGCTGGTGACTTCTGATCCAAGTGAACCTGGTCATTGTTGCCCCAACACATCCCAATGTCGTTGGGGTGAGTTAATCTGAAGGCTGAAGTGGCTTCTGAGAATTTGAAGAGGCCTTTGATCGGACCCCAATTCCTGGCTCTGTCCACAATTTCATATTCAAACAAGCATGAAATGTTTTATGGGACCAAATTATAAATGACTAAAATCTTAGTTCAGGGTAGGCATTTATAAAATTTGTATCATTCAAGCTGCACTGTAAAAATATAGTTATTGTTTTCCTTCCTTCCTTCCTTCCTTCCTTCCTTCCTTCCTTCCTTCCTTCCTTCCTTCCTTTTTTTATTGTCTCCCTCCCTTCCATCTTGCTATCAAAATATCCTGGAGGAGATAGTTCATAACTTTGCAGTGACAAATTTCAGAAAAGTATTGATTAAATGTAAAGTGGACTCTTTAAGTGGTTTAACATGTGGATCTATTAAATTAAAAAAGCAAATAGGATAATAATTGTATCTAGGCCAACCAAGGAGTTAAAAAAAAAAAAAAGCCAAGCAAACTTTGCCCGAATCCTTTTTTTCAGGCTAGGTACAATATTAAATTAAAATATCAAAAGACAATCAGAGTGTTTTAGGGTAATGACCAGAGTGTTCCTTTGTGGCTATAGTATAACTTCAGAAATGTAGATAATATTATTTTGGAATTAAAAATAGAAAAAGCATATAATGATTTGAAGTGTTGCATGTACCCAGTGGGATCCTGGGTACAGGTGTTGCATATTTTTCCATGCCTTTCAAAATTGTGCTTTGACCCTGCTCAGAACCACAAAGGTGCGGGCGGCTTCAGAAGTGCTAGGGCACAAGCATTCTTTCCGAGCTCCCTATACCGTATTCATCTGAGAAGGGAATAACAACGGCCCCACTGCTACAGCACTAGCTTTCCAGCCTTTTTATAAACCCTCTAGCCTCAGGCTGCAAGGACCACGTCTGACTGAAAGGAGGAAAAAATCTTTAGCACATCATTTTTCCCTGCTACAAGTCTGATGAGGGAGGCATGATCAGAGTTTGATACATACAAACAGTGCTGTGAAATGAGACTGTGTGCAATTACCGCAATCTGCCGCCATTATGTTCTGTCACACACACCCCGGGAACCCAGTTTCAGGAATCCAGGCCAGCAGACAGACAACACAGTCAGCAAATAGCACTGGTACCACACTCAGCCTTTCCGGGGCTGGTGGGGGAAGAAAGCTGAAAGGAAGCAACATGTCTGAGCAAACCTTTTTGTCTGTGTTAAAATGCTCACAAAAGCTTAACTACAGGCCCATGAAAACATAAAGACAATTCTAATACAAAGAACTGCATAAGTAATATTTCACATATATTCCTCCATAGAAGGGAAAGTGTTACCTCAAGCATTTACTGTAGATACAATAAACTGAGCATGATGAAAATATGTCTTTTTGGATTTCTATCCACTCCACACACATTTCTTTTCCTTGGGGGTGGGGGGAGCCCTGATTATATTACTGTACATTCCGACACATTTTATACATGTGTTGTGCCACAGATTATTTATTTATTTGATTCTATTTTGGCACCCCCTAACTCTAAAATGATTCTGGACTGCTTCCATATCCTCATACAGCATTTTGATAGCAATTAGTTTAACAAAAACTCACAATTTTACCATCCATGGAGAGAAAAAAACAACATTAACATTTGGAACAGAGTTAAAACCATTATAGCAGTCCTAATCTGTAATGTTCACGCAGTCATTTTCTGCAAAATTCATGTGGATGTTAGCCTTGTGGTGTGAAGTTTTTCCTACCCCTCTGCCTGCTACTATTTTGCTTTTATAGAAAGGTTGTGTCAGAATCACCGCATGGAATCATGGGCAGCCTATTCGTTCACACTTGTTCCACACGCACTTCCATTTGAATTTGCACTCTTTTTGTCTGCTAATTGCATTTCTTTTCTTTTTTTTTCCTTTTTCCTTTTTGAAATCGGGTTTGTATTTGTTCACATCTTGCTCTCGCTCCGTCATCCACCATCACCCTTCTGTCATTTCCATGTTCCCCAAGCATGTGAGGGTAAGGCGACACAGTAGCATGAATGGGTTAGAGTAGAAAGGGGACCTGCATGGATTTTAGGACTGATTCTGGCTGCTATATGCTGATGATGATGTTGAGCTGACAGCTATACTAGTTGCATATTTCCTGAACATTTATCTAATCCTTAGTCGCGTGTTCTGAACACCTAAGACAATGCAACAGTAGCTATTCCTTTCCTTTCCTTTACATGAAGTCTTTCTTTGTGTGTGAGTGTGGGGTGGGGGCAGGGGCGGTGGATGTGTGTGTTTGTGTGTGAAATTCCTTTTCCCAAGGAAGAGAGAGAATCAGCTGGGGGCGGGGTGGGGTGGAAAATGGGAGAGGAGAGTCAGCTCCCAATGCCTGTGGGCTTGACATGTCCCACACACCACCCGCCAGCCGTCATGCTCCCGCTGATGATGGATGAGACAGAATGAACGGCATCTCCTGGAGGGTTTTGAAGGCGGTGGAAAGAGGAACTGAAATTCATTTCCAAAGAGAAATAAATAAACTTGCCCACCCTGGAGCTGCCATCACCGATGTATTAGCCAAGCTTTAATTTCATTCTTGATTTGATATGATTTCATTGCAAGATTCGGGAAGGGGGGGGGAGGGGAAGGGAGAGGAGAGAAGGGAATATCCATGGGAGGAAAACAGTTGGGACTGCTAGAATGTGAATGTGGGAGAGAAACAAGATGTGAATTCTTCTTCTCTCCCTGAATCTGAAAATAGACTGGAGCCTAAAAACAGCTCCAAGAGAAAGAATGTAAGAATCAAAACCCCAGAATTCCATTTCCAATTTTGTGTCGCAAACATAATGGCTGGAAGCTAAAATCTTAGAAACTTCTTTTTACTGCTTCCCTGTATTTAGCTTTCCTTTACTCTAGAAGATGCTCCTCTATTCTGTGAATAAATGATATTTCGGTCTTATGATGGCTGCCATGGAAAACACGAATTGCAATGTTGTGAACCTGCTCTCCACTCTCCAGCATAGCACCCCAAAATGCTTACTTGAGCCTGGGCACCCCTCCAATCAACACCCTGACCCTCACTGTTCTTTACATGAATATGTTTAAGTGTAAATTAAGCCCAGAGGCATTCTTATAAATAAGCACGATACTGGAATAGCTTGCCTTCCCATTGTTTAAAATTTAAATATTCTTTCCAAAAACTAAATCAGATGGAGCAGGGAGTCTAGGTGATTGGGGGATCTGTGGGAACCCCAGAATTCTACTACAGGATGTCTATAGGGCTCGGTCCTATAGTTTCCTTTTCAAGCATAGCCTCGCCAAAATGAAAATATAACATCTGAACGTTGGGGATTTGTTTGTACTCTCATTTCATTCTTTGCCCTTGCTGTATTTCCCCCCCTCTTTGGGGACCATGAGGGCCAGGGCTTTTAATCCCTAGTTCGCCATTAACCCCTTTTGATGTGCCATGTAGCATTGTTCGATCTCTGCAGCAGCCAACTACACCTAAAGTAGGGATGTGGAATGGAGTAGCCTCTTCCCTGTCAGAAGAGAAAAAGCTGCTTTCTCCCTAAAGAAACTTTAATTGTTGTGCAACCTGGAGGCCCCTTTTCTGGCATTGAGGGCCAACTTCTCAAAATTTCACAGAAGTCATATCACAAAGTAACAGAGTTGGAAAGGACCTTAGAGGTCTTCTAGTCCAGCCCCCCTGCTCAAGCAGGAAACCCTATACCAGGGGTCTCCAACCTTTGCAACTTTAAGTCTGAAGGACTTCAGCTCCCAGAATTCTCCAGCCAGCAAAGCTGGCTGGAGAAGTCTGGGAGCTGAAGTCCTTCAGACTTAAAGTTGCAAAAGTTGGAGACCCCTGCCCTATACCATTTCAGACATATATTCAGAATGCTAGTCTTTGTCTAGGAGAAAAGAAAACCTGTCCGTCCACGAAAGTCTGGCATCGCAACTGAAGCTTCAAGCCATGAAAGAGGACTCTCCATTAAACCCAAAATAGAACTTGGCTGAAGTATGAAAGGGAAACAGAAGCTCTTAGCTACTGCCATTCTAGGTGTCTTCCCACCTTTTCTTTCTTCAGTTCTTGGCATTTCAAGGTGCTTTGGCAAAACAACCTGCAACTGCTTCTCTTCCGAAGCCTGGCACGAAGGGGGAGCAAACAGAAGCAGCAAGCCAAGGGCAGCATCTGACTTGGTGCTTTGGTTCGCATCCTTTTCTGTAAAGGAAATTACTGAGTTAACAACCTTTTCACACACTAAAGAATTTGGACAGAGAATAGAGAGAATCATAAAATAAACCCCGAATTACCGGAGAACAGTATAAAATAGTTATTTGGGTTGCATGTGTGAGGAGAGAGTCCTCCATAGAGATGATTGATTCATTAGCAGGAACCCATGCTGTGGAGAAAATGTTCCAAAGTAGGTAAGCTCACTTCAGTGCATTTAGAGGAACATTGTATAGGATTCTAAGGGCTTGCCTTCAAAGGACAAGGTCATGTTTCCTTCACAGGCTCATTTTGGCTCATTTAAGTGTAGGGGGGTGGGGAGGCAACCCAGTCATAAGCAAAACATTGGCTACTTGAGCATAGGCTACAAAGGCAGGGACTGTTCTGTAGGCTACAATATTTTGGGTGACCAAATGACTATTGAATGGCAGCAGTGAGATAGTTTGTGCCTTTTTTTTTTTTTTTTGCTGCCATCTAACAGTTTCCAGGATTTTTTTTTTCAGCCCAGAGAGGGTAGCATTGATGCAGGGTGTGGATGGCACAGTTCATGTAATAGAAGGCAAGATGCTGATGTGTGAAACCATATGTTAGAGTTTGCAACTATCCAACCAGCACACAAGTAGATAATTCAGCAGGATTCATTTATATAAAAAACTTCTTTATATACAATGCCATACAGCACAAGCCAAAATCAGAACTCAGAATCCAGAAGTACAGAATCAATAATCACAGAAACACACACACACACTCATCAGTGAACCTAAGCCACGCCCAGGCTCTGAGCCATCTGGGTCACTAAACAGTTCCCATTGGCTGACCTCTTACCATGTCTATTCCAATTCATGAACCCTTATATACTGACACCTTATAGGGCTTTATGCCATAATGAAGGCATAAAAAGGAACCTGCCTTGTACACAGGCTGTTCTACTGAGGAATCCTGGTTCAAGAGAAGACTGCGGATCCCAAATGAGATTGGACATGGGGACCGTCTCAGACAGATTCTTTGTCCCACCCAGCCCCAGCCCCCTTCTCTGTTCCGCTCCTGATGATGTCTTTATGCTGCCAACCTCTCAGCTGTCAGAACCGAGAAGCTTTTGAGCGCCCACTATTCAGAGTTTCAAACACCCAACTCTGCCAGACTTGGTTGAAGCCCCCTGAGCTTCTGCCCTTGGCATTTGATCGATGGGATGAGTGATGGGCATGTGAGGCCGGGGTAAGAAATGCTCCCCTAGCTGTTCAAGTATGCAGAAGCTTTACCTAGTCCTCACCCCATCTATCAGCAAGGGTGGCAGAGGGCCGACCCTGCCTTGCTGCCACACATAAAGACATTCATAACCATAAGACAAATGACAGACAGACTCACTCACTTCTCACATACAGAACTTGCCAGGTAGTGTGAGAATGCAGCACGTTGTGGTAGAAATGTGAGGATTTCAGCCAGGTTCATGCAGGTACAGGACTTTTTATTTCAGATACAACAGATGAGAGTCCAAAATAAGTTCCTATAAAATGAGGATTATTATGTCAGCATGACAGGGAAGACCAGTTAAATAGCAGGAACAAGAAAATGCCCTTTGGCCTTTCCTGAGTTGGGGTAGAGGGGAAAAATTGAAAAGCTGCTCCTTTATATTTTCTGAGTAGATGCCTGGTTCCTCAGACATTAGGACGATCCCCACTGTGCGCAACAGATCTAGAACAACAGGGAGACCCTCCATGATGGAAACAGACAAATCTTCTTATTTGACAATGCCTCTGGCCAGGAGGAATGAATTATACTGGGAAGAAAGAAAGCAGGCAGAGATCTAAATTTGCACAGAACAGAAAGGATTCATGAGTTTTGAATTTTCAATTATTTCTCCTAAGCTGGTAATGTTAAGATTGTTGAAAAATAACTTGTGGAAATCAAAGCCAGCAGGCATTTAGAGGATTCTCACTTTTGGTGCATTCTCTTGAAAATTATTTTAGTATTTATTTATTTAACTATCAAACATACGGTATATATAGTTGCCTATCACCCCAAAAATGACTCCATAAGTAGTCACATTTTATGATGGCGGCAATATGGCCATACACTGAAGTGCCCTGTTGGGGACTGTTTATTTGCAATTAAGAGAAATAGCAGGAGAACCTATACTTAAAGAATGCAATGCAAAACTAAGTTTCTCTTCTTAATTCAGGTCCAGCCTTGACCAAGGTGCTTCAGTTTCTAATTATTGTGACTCACAGTATGAATTAGAATGCTTGGAAGGGAAGGTGGTTAAATTGGGAAGAACACTCCCAGTCTGGTGCCTTTCTCATTAATATTGTCTTAAAGACAACCTGGGCAGCCAATTATATGCCACTACAGGTAGTTCTCAGCATACAACCATTCGTTCAGGAACTGTTCAAAAGGTCAGCATCACTGAACAAAAATGATACAATCAATTCTTAGAGTTCTAGCCATCACAGAGTTCCTGAAGTCATGTGATCATAATCCGGGCACTTGACACCTGCCTTGCAGTTATGACATCACAGTGAGTTGTTGAGCCTTGCTTAATAACACCAACTGGAACTATCAGAATTGCTGTTGCGACTTCCGGTTCCGGCTCCGGCGGCGACGGGCGAACTTAGGGTTCGCTCGCCGCTTTGTCTCTTTTCCTGCCCCCCCGCGGGGGCGAGAAGCCCCTTGTTTGGGGTTTCTCCCGTAAAGCCGGCTCGACGGGGAAGCCCCCCCTCACGGCAGTGGGGGAAGCGACCCCGATCCTCGGCTTAGGCGGAAGAGGACATGCTGCGGGGGGCTTTTCCTTCGCCAAAGGTTGGCGGCACCATTTAATGCTATGGAGAGAGAAGATCGGAAGAGTCGGGAGGCTTTTCGGGACCTCAGCTGCGAGCGGAGAGTGAGCTATTAAAACCTTTTTTTTTGTACTGTCAGCCGGGCTGAAAGGGACAGGAGGGGGGTGTTTGTTCCCCAAAAACCCCCCTTGGACTAAAAGCGGCACTCGGAAATGCCTCGTTGCGAGGAATCGGAAACTTTGAATCCGGATGGTCTCTAACAAGGGAAAGTACTTTGAGGCTTGTTTGCAATTATGTCTCTAGGTCTGGCTGAAACAGTTTCTTTTTTGCTTTTTAACCACTTTCTCCCTCGGGCTCTGAGTTTGGGCGGAAAATGGCTTCTCTTTGTCCCCGACTGACTATGACCTATGGAAAATTACCAGTGTCTCTTTGTGATTTGGACTTCCTCTAATTATTGATGAAGAATTTTTTTCTTTTGGATTTGTGTTTTCCTTTCTGGATTGCCTTCGTTATTATACCTATGGAGTTGGAAAAGTGTTTCTCTACTGGTTTCTGAATTCTGCAGCTCTACAACTTTGAGAACTTTGGACTCCTGATTTGCCTCACCAGCCCCACCCTAAAAACGCCATTTTACTGGCACGGATTTTAATAGCTAAACATGGCACAAGAAGCAACGCTGGCAAGCCTTGAACAAATAATGACTGCCCTTGAATCTGTTATACAAAATTTGGTATTAGAAATTAAGGCCCAGAGGGCAGAAAATGTCAATTTTAAACAGGAATTACTGGACACTCGAAAACAAGTGCTTGAGAATACACAGAAGAATGAAGAATTGAAAGGGGGGCTGGAGGGGGCTAAGGGAGAGATTAAAAATGTTTCTAATGAGGTTGTGGAAATAAATGGGCATGTGACTAGGATAGATATGGAAAGGATGACATACTTTTTGAGATTTCAGAATGTTTCTGAGATGGAGGGTGAATGTCTCCCTGATCTTATGAGTACAATTATTGCAGACTATTTACATAAACCTAAAGATGAGATCAGAGGGGACATTGACCTAGTCTACAGAATAAATTCTGCATATGCCAGGATGAATGAAGTACCCAGAGAGATACATGTAAAATTTGTTAGAAGGTCAACCAGAGAGGAAATCTTGAAGGCGCAAAGAGGGAGTCCTATGATTTACCAACAAAAGGAGGTTACCATCTTGAAGCAGATTCCAAGAAAGATTAGAGAAGCCAGAAGGAAATTTTCCTTCTTGTCTAAAACATTGTTTGATCGTGGGATCTGGTTCAAGTGGGTGATACCCGAAGGGATGCTGGTGTTCTGGGAAGGAGGTAGAGTGAAGATTAAAACAGTTGCTGAGGCGGAAGCCTTTCTTAAAAAACATTCCTCTGTCCTGGGAGAAGATCCAGGGGGGGCAGGGGGAGCCATGGCCCCGCCCGCTGGGGGCCCGGGGGAGAAGATGGAAGATACAATTGCCAAGAGACTTAGATCTAAAAAATAACTTTGCCCTGGTTTTTTTTGAGTAATATTGTATGATATTTGTAATCTGGATTTTTGTAATTGACTGACAGTATATAACTGAAAAATTTAGGAATATGTACTTGCTCCCAGCTTGTAGTGTTATGTGAAATGTTTCTTTTCTTTTTTATAATGTAACTTGAGGTACCGGAGGAGCCGACGACTTTGACGTGACCACTCTCAAAATTTCTATGTATCCCCTACCCCACAAAAAATGTAAACTCAATAAAACTTTTTCAATATAAAAAAAAAAAAAAGAATTGCTGTTGCTAAGTGACACAGTCATGTGACATTGCTCTTTATGACCACATTGCTCAGTGATGGAAATGCTGGTCCCAATTGCCATCATAACCTGAGAATTACCTGTACTGTTTGTCTTGACTAATATTCATTAAAGTCCCCAAAAATGCCAATATTTAACTTTAGCAAAGAATCAAAGAATATATACACTGTATGTGTAGGCCAGTATTTCTTGTCTTAAGCAGCGTTTATTTCTCCAAAAGAATTGGATGGCTAGAAAAAGCAAGAGACAGCCTTTAAATAGAAATCTTGTTTGAGTCTGGATGAGGGGAGGAATTGAAAAAAAAGCAGAAACTGGAATATTGAAAATACCTTTATAAGCCAAGCCAAAGGAAGAAAGAAAAGAGATAATTATTTGAAGAAATATAGTCTAATCATAAAATGCATAATATATATCTATACGCCAGAGACAACTATCTAGAGACAATTGAACTGTGGTAATGTATAATAAAAATATGAAAGCAATATTGAAAGAAGACAGGGAAATTATGGGTAAATTAACTGAATTATTTGCAGTTGTCTATGCAGCAGAAAATCTTAAAGACAGAACTACCTAAACCTTGTTTTCTAGCAATACTGGTTAAAGCATTTGGTCCATTCTCTTAACTGGAGAAAGGGTTTTGCCAACTTCTCTAACCTGATGTTCTCTGTGTTGGTCTTCAATTCCCATAATCCCCAGCTAGCCCAGGTGCTGCCAAGAGATTCAGGAGGTTAAAGTCTAACGCATCTGTGAGATACCAGCTTGGGGAAAGGCTATTTAGAATTGCTGACCTACTTTAGAAGTTGTCATGGATCCAAGCACTTCTGAATAAAGATTTTATCAGCATGTAGCATTTGGCAAGAATTAGAGGAAGAAACAAAGAGAATCAAGTTTCCTAAATAATTTTTCCCTTGTCAGAATCATTTTCAGGGGGGGGGGGGAAATTACTCCTCTGACTTAATTTTGACACATGATTTCCTATAAGGACAGACATGTTTCATATAAAATTATACTCACTTTGAAAATGACTTGTTTTAAACTCATAGTGGCTGCTTCAGTTTAAAGGAAGAATAAAGTGGAACATTAAAGCAATATGGAATTTATCTCTTAGTTATCTCTGCTTTTTTTCTCTCTGTTATACCTCTCTTCTTTTATAATAGTTTGTCAAACTCTATGGAGATGTTGCACTCAATTTTTTCTTCTTTGAATCATCCCTTCGTTGGACATCCAAAGTATTAAGGGTTCTGTGACATGAACTTGCGTCACGAAACTTCCAAGCATGAAATCAAAGGTGGCAGGAGGAAAATTGTGGATTTCAGAGGACATATGGATGCAGAATTCATCAGTGTGGTTGAAGTCTGTACGCAAGCAAGTTTTAGAATAGTGATGGTGAACCTTTTAGGCTTGGCATATCAAAAGTTCAGAAAATGCCTAACTTGACTTTGCTGGCATGTGTCGCGCACACAAACCAAAAAAAAAAAACAATTTCATTTTTGACTCCCCTTCCCATTCAGGCCACTCTGAACAACTGCACAGTATTAAGTATGGGTAAATGCTGGCATGTCACCCAAAACATAGTGCTTCATCTTTAGCACACATGCAGTACCATAGCTTCACCATCACCAATCTAGAAACATGGAGGAATTTGTGGCAGAGCGTAGAATAATTGGGAGAGACTCACTGAGGCAGATTCCCCCCACCCCATGTTCCAACGCTGGCTTCTATGAAGCCCATGGCAGATGGGTAAATAAACAGGATTGCCGAGAACTGCTCTTCCATCACTTGATGTGGGCCAAGTGCACATCAGCTACCTGGAGACCGATGGAGGGCACACATAATTCTAATAACCTAAATTGTAATCTCAAAAAGTGCAGGCAGTTTTACTTTAGATATTTCCTTGTAGCTTCTGTGTTTTCCTTCTCAGTTTTCATCTTCTTCACTGATGTGAATAAACACTGCTTATCATGACATTGGGTAAACTAACACATCAAATTACCAACTAGCCCCTGGGTTCAAAGCAGTCTACAGTAGTATACATTGGTACCTAGTTTGGTGGGACTTCCTTTTAATCAACAACTGTAATGTTAAAGGCCCAATGTATCATAATGATGTTCAAATGCTTCCTTATTCTCTAGCAAGAAACCAGTTGGTCAATTACACCTAGCAACTCCTGCTTAAAAAGAGAGCATGTGTGGTATAGCTGTTTAAAAAAAGTATCAGACACAACACTGGGAATAAAATAGGAATAGGAATAGACTAGACTAGAACACAACAGAACAGAACAGAATAGAGCTGGAAGGGACTTTGGAGGTCTTCTAGTCCAGAAAGGTGGGGTGGGGGCCTGGAGTAGAAACAGGAAGCAAGCAGACAAGCAGCAGTGGTAGCTTTTCTCCAAAGCAACACGAATCTGATAGCAACTCAACGTAAGACTAAGACTGAAGTGATCCAACTTCAAATCCCCCATTTAGTAATGGACAGCTAAGCCTATTAAACAATCTTCAGACAAATTTGTCTCAAGTTTGTTGTAATGATAAAATGTACTCCTAACATTCTGAGTAAAGCACAAACAGAATTAATGAAACAACTTGATAATATTAGCAAAGTTGCATTCCATTAACCCTGTTTTGTTTTTTGCAAAGCTCAAAAATTAAAGCAAATTGTTCTAGCTCTCTATGGCTTATAGTAAATGGGAAGACTGCTGGCAAAATTTAGTGGATATGTCATAGGTCAATACACGTGTATATATTCTGGAAACTTTCAGGCTATGTTTTGGGAAATCTGAATTCAGAAGTTTGTCAAAAATCCCTTCACGATAAGATCTTAGAAAGATAGTTCTTAATTCAGACAAACCTCAAAAGAGGCTCAGTGAGCCTAGCTAGAGTGCCCTACCTTTATTGTAGGTGTCAATGACTAAAGATAAAAATGTGAAGAATATTGGGCTTACTGAAGAATGGAAAGCAAGAGGGAGTTTTCTAAAAAGCCGCACAAAAGAGATACAGGATACACACACTGCCTGCTTCCTTTCAACATCTTAACTTCACATTAAGGGGCGAGCAGAAGATAGATTTGGATCTACTATTTGATCCTGGGTGGCTTACACTAGATTAACAAGGATAACTAATTCCTGAAGGTTGAATAATAAGGACTCTGATCCCACCCACACTCCCTGCTCTGGGAAAAAAAGAAAGCTTCCTGAAAAGTGCAGGTAGATTTTTGTGGGAAAAGAAAATGAGTCTTGTTTTGAAAAAGTTTTATTGGTTTTAACAATTTATATTGGGAAAGGGGTAGATAAGGTGATAGATAATATTTGAAGCTTCCACATCGGCTCTGATGACCACCTCCGAGTCTTCATACATATTCAATTAAAAAGAAATTATTAAAGGGAAGGGGTACATACATTTTAAAATCATAAATTTTCATATTATTTTATACATTCAATTGCTTTATACTATTGACATCCGTACAGGAATTACTAAATAAATATAACAAGTTATTTTTGCGATCTGAGCCTCTTTGGCATGGTCTCTTCCTCCTCCCCCCCCACCAGCAGGCGGACCCATGGCCCCTCCCGTTCCCATCTCATCGCCATCCAGGATTGAGGAATGTTTTTAAAGAAAATTATGCGCCTCTTCAACTGTTTTGATTCTGACTCTTCCTCCCTCCCAGAATACCAGCATCCCTTCAGGCATCAACCACTTGAACCACACCCCCTTTTAAAATAATTTTTTGGTTAAGAAGGAATAATTCCTTTTTATATCTCTTATTTTCTTTGGGATCTGCTTCAATATGGCTACCTCTTTTTGCTGATACATCAAAGGGCCCCCTCTTTGCGCTCTCAGTATCTCCTCTCTCATTGACCTTCTTATAAATTTAATATGTATCTCTCTGGGTACCTCATTTATTCTGGCAAATGCTGAGTTAATTCTATAAATCAAATCAATGTCCCCCCAAATAAATTCCTTATCTTTCTTAATATAATCCGCTAACATAGTAACCATCAGCTCTCTCAGATTCTCATTGGGTAATTCTGGAACATTCTGAAATCTTAAAAAAAAAGACATGCGTTCAAAATCAATTTTAGACATTTGACCAGTAATATCTATAAGTTCTTTCTTAAAGTCTTTTATCTCTTCCTTCATCTCAACCGCCCCCCCTTCCAGTCCCACAATTTTTTGTTTATTATTTGTTATTTCTCTTTGCGCCTCCAATAATTCCAATCTTGTGCTTAAATTATCTTTCAGGCTTTGTTGCATTTCATTCATTATTCTTTGAAACATCTCCTCTACGTTTAATGGCTGAGGGCTTGGTGACTTAGGATCCTCTACTTCTGTTTCCTTCTGTAACATTGCTGAAATCTTTGGTTGTGAGGATGGGCTGGGTCTTGTAGATGCTGGAGCAGAGCTTAGTTTCCCAGATGGGGGTTTCCTTGATGCCATAATTAAAGTTTTAGGTGTTAGTGCGTAGAGAGGAAGAAAGGGAAGAAAAAATGGCGCTGTTGGGCGGGCAGTCTGTGAAGTCCGAGACAAAAGCAGCTGGAGTTCAAATTGAGTTTACAACGTCCAGAGAGAAAAAAGAAAAAAAAGAAAATTTTTCCAAACAAAGCAGAAAGTTTCACAAAGGGAGAAAACACCGAAAGACACCAGAGGAGGTCATTTTCTTATATATTTTAAAATTAGTCTAATTTTGTTAAGATAGAGGAATGCTTATTTTCAACAACAAAAAAAGTTCCATCCTGAGAACAAAGAGAATGCCATCTTTCCGCCTTGCCGGCAGGGTGGACAAAAACAAAGTAGGAACAGTCAATTTAAAATGTAGCAAGGCTCCGGATACATTGTTTAACAGCAAATCCCTTGGTTAACAAGAAACTTCCTTTTTCAATAAATCCGACGGAAGTCACTTTCACTTTCCCCGCAGCGCGGGACTCTTTATGCAATGCCGCTTTATTTCCAGGGGGGTTGTTTCCAACTCCCCCCTATCTTCTCTTTCCATCAGATTGAATGTAAAAAAAATCCAAATAAGGCACATACCATTATTTTTTATTCCGAAGCCTCGGCGCAGCCATACAACCCCGGAGTTTCAGCTCCTTCTTACATCCTCCATGTTCCAGCGTCTTCAGCGGAGGGGAAACTCCCCCCCCCCGTGAAAGTTCCCCAGCCCCTAGGGCGAAGCAGGAACAGCCTCCTGGACCGCCATCGAGATGGGGGCCCTCTCCGCAAGCCGCCCGAGCAGAGGGGGGGATTTTAAACCTCCCCCCGTGCCCAAGGGCGCAGCTGAGGCAACACAGCGGCGGACGCGAGGATCTGCATCCGTCCGCATCCGAAGCCGGAAACGATCTGAAGAAAATGAGTCTTAATTCTGGAACTGAAAACATTTTTTGGTTCAACATGCATTCCATCAGGGATGCTCTGTTTTCCTTGTGGACATAGACTGGGTTTTTTTTTAGTTGAGGGTGTCAGTCAGGCCCATCAAACTAAGTCAGTCTGATCTTCATTGTGACACATCGAGATTAGCACCCATCTGAGAATCATTGAGCTCTATGTTAATCTCTGCATTGAATCTATATAGAATATTCTATTCCAAACACTTTGATGCCTTAATGATTGATATATCGCATTCATCAACTACATTTATTGGCTTTCAAGATGACACAGTCTAAACATTGGTGAGAAGTGTGATAATTCCAAATACCAGGAGGCTGAAGGAACCATGAAAACGACCTTGAAGAAGCCATCAAGAAAGTGTTAAGAGAAAAACAGGTGCAAAAGCATGTTCAGCGAGGTGGGAAAGTATTAGAAAGAGATTTAAGCTGGCTCCTGCAAGGCTTCCTGGGCTATAAGATAGAGGGAAGTGAAAACAGAGGAAGATTTGCAATATTTCATGACCATAGCTTGTCTCAATTGAGTATAGTTCTATTTTTCCTGTGGAATCAGTTTCCCAATCTGGTCAGCCTTATAAGGATGACAGAGGCCCAAGCATACACAGTGTGCTTCAGGGGTGTGTTCCTGAACTGGTTACTACTGGTTCGCTGTGCTTGTGCGCCGGCCACACATTACTCGCACATGCGCATTTGACTAAAAATTGTTCTGCCCATGCACAGATACACGTCAGCAACTGGAGAACTGGTTTAGGGATGTCGCTAGGCTGGGCTGCTGCCAGTTCCACGTCCCAGACAAAAATACCACTACCAGTTCGACTGAAAAAATACCGACCAAGCCAAAAATACCACTACTAGTGTGCTTCCAGGTAGAGCTGTTAGTCTTGCAAGATAGTCCAGGAAACATGCCCAAATGAACTAATCTATTTTATTGTAAGGTTACATTAACAGAACCCTGAAAGTATGCTTCTCCCTCTGTTGCCTTTACAGTCCATGAGACAAGGGAAGGTCTCTTCTGACACATTTGCTCTACACACATTCCTTCTTTGGGCTAAGATGCTTCTTGTCCGGCTGTTCCCCTGGCTGTAGCTCTTCCCTCTTCTCCCAAGGTCATTTCCACATCTCCTTGGTTGTCATGTTTTTAGTATGGTTTATTTTTATATGTATTGTATTGCCTTTTCTACTGATTGTTGGCCAGCTATTGCAAAATGAGTGGGCATATAAATCACTTAAAACAAGAAAGCATTCCAATGAACTATTTATTCTGGATTTCATGGTTCAGCTTCTGATTCATTAGCCTTGATATCAAAAAGATATTAATGCACAAAATCTAGAAGTTATAGTGGATGAGTCCATTGATATTATAACACTGACTCCATTGATATTGTAGCCCTATTCCTAACTCTGCTTCCCATCCTTCCCATCCTTAATGTTGCTAGAGATACCCAAAGCAGAGATTTGAGATGCCTGTCCAGTGATCCCATGCTCAATTTATTCTGATCAATACTCTTGAAACTGATCACCAGACTCAGAAGCATCTCAGGACTCTATTACTTCAAACAACCACACAAATTTAAAATAAACAAGAAATTACAACTTTAGATGTACTTCTTGGCAGGTCACGAGTGAATTGAAGACAATATCAGTTTATGTTTTCTAAATATGGTTGCTACAGCATCTCCAATCTACTATCCGAAGTTATATGAAAGATCCCCAAGTTCCATAAAAACAAGTGGAAGGTCATGAGGATGACTTCCATCTTACTATCCTTGGGCAAAGTAGTGATTAAAGAATGAGTTCGTTGGTGGCCTATGATTTTATATATAATTGTGGAGTAGCCTTTCTGCCAACTCAGCTTCACTGAAAATCATTCCAAGTGGTCCTCTACACGAGCACAAATCTGTTAATGTGTATGACATATAAATATTGTTATAATCTTTAACAAGATTCCCTTTGGAGATGAGCATTGTTATGGAAAGCATAAGGAAGAAAAAAAAATCAAAAGCCAAAGGAATTAAAGGAATGAGACAAGAAATTTAGATGAATCTGTTTACACTAATGCCATCAGCCATCTTTCCATTCTATTCTGTTCTTTCAAACCATTCTTTTTTTCACCATATCCTTGGATCACACATTGACTTTTAGGTGTTGTTTTGTTTTGTTTTTGAGATTTTTTAAACGTTTCCAGCCTGGTGAGCATCAACTTGTTTTCAGAAGTCCCCAGAAATCTCCTTGGTTTGAGCCATGACACATTTCCAGGTACCTGTATTAAGAAGATCAGACTTTGATAGTGAATATCCAGAATTTTCTTCTTTAAATAAAGCAGAACCTCCCATACGCACATCTAATTATCATGTGAATGGTTGGAACACCTGACCTGGTTCTAATTTCCCCCATGAAATGAATTTATAACCCGGTTCATATTTTTTTGCCACACACAAATACGTAGCTTTGGATAATTTTCCTCAATAAATAAATGAATATGCATAATATCTTTGACTTATTTATTTGAATTCTTTTAATCTAGTTTTTTGGACATGACAGGAACACACTTTATATTTATGCAGAAATATTGAAAATTCAAAAGGGTTCACAAACCTTATATATCAAATCTATTGATATTATCATGTCCTTTCTCGAAATCGATTAATTGGTTGATTGATTATGTACCAACAAGTCATTATGAACTCTTAGTCACCAGATGGGTAGTTTAGCAACTCTAAAATAAACTTTATTATAGAGCATTCATATATTTCCCAGCAACCTTCTGAAGAGCAACCACTTGCCTGGCAAAAAAGCAAACTGTATTTCCAAATCTTTGTTCATTGTCGCATTGTCACTTCTGCCTTTTTTGATACAAATTCTTCTGTGCAACTTTGTAAACATGGTTAACAAACAATATCCCCCACACACCTTGTTGTTTTTGCAGAATTTTCCCTACTAACAGCATTTTTCTCATAGACAGTGATGTAGACTTTACACTTACAATAAACAAATCACAGTCAGTTCAGAAGCAAACCAGATCTATATTTGAACACTTCTCCAGTTACCCCATCATTGCCTGCAGCCTTATCATTTTTTCAACATTCTCACAGCATTTTAACTTCTTAATCTTTTTGCCATTTGGCATTTAACATTTGCAGCAATTGTTTCAATTCCACTCTTCAAGATATAAGTACCATTCTTAGGCAAGTCTCAAAAATGCTCGTTCCAGGATTCACCCACTTACATTTCATCCCAGGCAATTACATTACTTTTATTTTGACTCCATTCATTCTAGGGAAGGCGTCTTGTTTAGTCCTCTTCATCTATTCAAAAACAAATTTTGATTTCCACCAAAATTATTCTGAGTGTCCTCTGCCTCTTTTACTGTTCCTTGGCTTCTTTTATATTCTTTCCAGATTTTTTTTCTTTGCATATACATTCAGTTTCTCTCATTCTCATTTCCCTTCCCACCCCACAATCTTTCCCTTATGTGTGTTTTCTCTCATCCATGGCCTTTTGTATTTCATCATTCACCAAGCATCCTTTTTCATGCTTCCCATTAGTGTAACTCCACATTTTTTTATTTAGCACTTTGGATAGATGGCTTTTATTGCAAAGAAGTAGACAGTATAACAGTAGATAGCATAATAAAAACCAAGTTAGGTGAACATTAGTTAAAAGGATTCAAGTAAAAATATTATTCAGGTAAACTAGAACTGAATTATTTATGGATACTTGCAACTGCAGTACAAAAGTTTGCAATGTTATGCTTAATAAAAATTTTCATACCTGATAAAAGAATATTAACATAACATTTATCAACCTGACCTGGAACATGTGATAACAAAGGAAAAATAAAGCTTCTTCAAGTGTCAGTATAAAAAGAGCAGTGTTACAATCTGTGAAGGATAGATTCAATTGTGCCAGCACCACAGGGGTAATTTTAACCAAATATAGGAACTTCCCATATAAAAGTGCTGAAAGGAGGATGTTATACCTGATGTAAATTCCTGTCGAAATAAGGAAATAAATAAAGTAATATAATTAGCCAATTCCCATCTAGGGTGATGATTTCATTTTTCAATTGATTCTTTTTTTTAATTCTTTTTTTTCTTTTCTGTGCTCCCTTTTTTCAAGATTCGCTCTTGATAATACCCAAAAGAATGTTTGTTTCACATTTAAGGTTTTTTTCAATGCCCTAGTAACTTTCACTAATTCTCCTAATCTCATCAGAGCAAATTAATCATATTGTTAGATGTAAATATATACTGTATGTAAAAATAGGTTTATGTTTAAACCAAGTACCTGAAACAGACTTTTCTAAGCAGACTCTTGCCAATTACCATTCTTAGTCATTATTGAAACCTTGAATGGTTCAGTAACTTTTTTCTGTTGAATTTCCATTGTGTAATTTACCTGGCAGAAAATGTTTCCCAGCCCTGCTGGCTTTCATCCAGAATGTTGCACAATTCTGGCAGAGAATCATCTCCAAGCTACTTCTGTCTGTTTCTGTTTATACCAGAGGATTGTGCCACTATCACCAACCTATTGATTCCTATATTCATACATGCCCACAATAACGTAGATGACTTGAATTCATCCCTTCTGACTTACTTTAAACCCTTCCATTCATTATTAAAATTTCCAGCTTCATTTCCCGGCATGATGTATTCAACAGCACTCCACATGATCAGACCACCATCGTTCAGACCTTTGCATTGTTCTCCTAACTTCACAGGAACACCACATATCTACTTTCTTTTTGCATTTCATCCAGTAATTCTCCATTTAGTCTGCTTACATTTCCAGTCAGAAATTTCAGTAAGCTATAGTCATCACCTGAAGGGCTTTTAGCTTTAGCAATTATTAGCTTTCTCCAGAAACCTGAAGTCTACCTACCTGAAGTCATGCCTGTACATCATCATTGGAAGCTTCCAAGAAGAGGCGGGACAGTCATCTCTCAGAACTAGCATAGGGTTTTCTGCTTGTGCAGGGGGTTGGACTAGATGTGTACCTGGCTCCCCGCTACGTATCAGCAGCCCTACCTGAGCTTCTTGATGTGATAGCTGAGGTGGCGGTTGGTACCCCCAGGCTGTTAGTCATGGGGGATTTCAACCTGCCATCGGTAGGCGAAGCATCCGAGATGGCTCAGGAGTTCATGGCCTCCATGACGGCGATGGACCTGACCCAGCTAGCTCATGAACCCACTCACACTGGGGGACACATGCTGGACCTAGTTTTTGTCTCCAGACAGTGGATGAGTGATCTTGGGTTAGGGGAATTAGTCATTGAACCCCTGTCATGGTCAGATCACTCTCTCCTTCGGCTCGACTTTCCAAACGCTACACTCCACCGCGGGGAAGTGGAAACAGAAATATCGAGATGGTTCCGCCCCAGGCGCCTGATGGACGCGGAGAGGTTCCAGACAGAGCTTGGGCCAATACCTGAGACTCTGACCCGCGACTCGACTGAGGACCTAGTGGTCGCCTGGAATAGTGCGGCCATGGAGGCCCTGGATCGGGTCGTGCCCTTGCGGCCTCTCACTCGGCGCCACTCTACCTTGGCTCCTTGGTTCTCTGGGGAGCTGAGGGTGATGAAGTGCCAAAAGAGATGCCTAGAGAGCGTTTGGAGGTCCACTCGCTCTGAATCTGACCAAGCATTTGCGGACCTACCTTGTGATGTTAAGAGCGGTAAAACGGGATTATCTCTCCGCTCTTATCGCATCTGCAGATAACCGCCCTGCTGCCCTGTTTAGGGTGACCCGCTCCCTCCTTCACCAGAGGTCACGGGAAGCTCCTTTGCAGGGTCGAGCAGAGGAATTTGGATCTGCATGATAAAATTGTTAAGATCCAAGACGAGCTGGCCTCCGACTGGGCTAGTCCGGGCGAGCTGAAGAAGGCAGGTCTTGAGATCGTTGTTTGGGAAGAGTTCGATCCTGTGACTCCTGATGACATGGACAGGATACTGGGGCAGCTGAATGCCACCACATGTTTATTGGACCCGTGTCCCTCCTGGCTAGTACTGGCCTCCTGGGAGGTTACACAAGGCTGGCTCCAGGGAATTGTTAACACTTCTTTGAGTGAGGGGTTCTTACCGACCGTCCTGAAAGAGGCGGTGGTGAGACCCCTCCTCAAGAAGCCTTCCCTGGACCCAGCTGTGTTAGCCAACTACCGTCCGGTCTCCAACCTTCGCTTTCTTCCGAAGGTTGTTGAGAGTGTGGTGGCACGACAGTTCCCCCAGCACCTGGAGGAAACTGTCTATCTAGACCCGCGCCAGTCCGGTTTCCGGCCTGGGTACAGCACAGAGACGGCATTGATCGCGTTGGTGGATGATCTCTGGAGGGCCCGGGATAGAGGTTGCTCCTCGATCCTGGTCCTATTAGACCTCTCAGCGGCTTTTGATACCATCGACCATGGTATCCTATTGCACCGGCTGGAGGGGTTGGGGTTGGGAGGCACCGTTCTGCGGTGGTTCTCCTCCTACCTCTCCAGCCAGTTGCAATTCATGTTGGCAGGGTGGCAGAGGTCGACCTCAAGGCCCCTCTTGTGTGGGGTGCCTCAGGGGTCGGTCCTCTCACCCCTCCTGTTCAACATCTATATGAAGCCGCTGGGCGAGATCATCCGTGGTTTCGGGGTAGAGTTTCATCTATGGAACTCTACCCCGATGACTCTCAGCTGTACATCTCTACCCCTGACTACCCCAACGATGCCGTCGAAGTGATGTCCCGGTGCCTGGAGGCCGTGCGAGCCTGGATGGGGAGGAACAGGCTTCAACTCAAGACCGAGTGGCTGTGGTTTCCGGCGTCACAATATAGCCAGCTGGTTCCATCGCTGGCCATCGGGGGCGAGTCATTAGCCCCCGTGGAGAGGGACGGCAACTTAGGCGTCCTCCTGGACTCTCGGCTGTGTTTGGATGACCATTTGACAGCCATGGCCAGGGGGGCTTTTTATCAGGTTTACCTGAAATGCCAGTTGCGCCCCTTTCTAGATCGTGGCACTCTACCCATGGTCACTCAAGCCCTTGTCATCTCCCGCCTGGACTACTGTAACTCTCTCTACATGGGGCTTCCCTTGAGGTGCATCCGGAGGCTCCAGCTAGTTCAGAATGCAGCCATGCGGGGGATTATGGGAGTCTCAAGACACTCCCATGTAACACCTCTCCTACGCGAGCTGCACTGGCTGCCTGTGGCTTTCCGGGTGCGCTTCAAGGTGCTAGTGACCATCTTTAAAGCGCTCCATGGCAAGGGACCTAGGTACTTGCGGGACCACCTCCTACCACATACCTCCCTTCGACCTTTCCGCTCCTACAGGGTGGGCCTCCTCAGTGTACCATCAGCCAGGCAATGCCAGCTGGCGACCCCCAGGGGGAGGGCCTTCTCTGTGGCAGCCCCCACCCTCTGGAACGACCTGCCCCCCGACCTTCGTACAACTACAGACGTACGCCTTTTCCATCGGGCGTTAAAAACACACTTGTTTCAAGGGGCCGGCCTGGCATAGTTTTTAAATTGATTTTGGCATAGTTTTTTAAATTGATTTTAGTGATAGTTTTTAATTAGAATTTTAGCACGGGTTCGCTTAATTTAATTTACTTTTAACATTTTATTATATTTATTGTATTGTTTTTACTGTTCCCTGTGCACCGCCCTGAGTCACAAAATTGGGAGGTAGGGCGGTATATAAATATGAACAAACAAATAAATAAATAAATACATAGATGACCTACAAGGTCCCTTCCAACTCTGTTGTTCTGTATATTCTGTATATGACTGTCATGTTTACTTATTTGTAAGCTTTTCTTTGGGGAGGAAAGATTGTCAGAGAGCAGTTTTTTTCTCCTTCATCTGGGTTTCCTTGATTCAGATAAGAATGCATATGTTGTGCTGGCCTGTTTAAATCCCCTTCCCTTCCCCCCTTTTCATAGTCATGTATACCTGCCCAGGACTTCCCCAAACACTTTTTCTGCTCCGCTGTAATGAATCAGAAGCAACAGATGAACTAAAAGATTCTCTGTGCCCTTTCTCTGCTATCTTACACTGCCTGGATGGCTATTATATCTAGCAGTGCAGAAAATGGGGGAATGAGCATAAGGGTATACAGAGATTTGCGAGGGTTGGATGCTATGAATTAGTGCATCAAAAGACCTCCGCCCCTACCTCATACTGTATTCTTGTTATCAAAGAAACTGGCATAGACACTCAGGAAAAAATCTGCTTGCACCATCGCTGTCTTAAGAGCAACATGAGCTTGTCAAGAATATCTTCCCATTTTTTCTCCATGTGTCACTGCCAAGAACAAAATCGACTGCACCATGTGCCATAGTTAGCTACATCAACCTCACCCAGTCAATTATGTGCAGTTACAGCATGTGGCCTTCTTGCAAATTCAAGCAGACTCAATAACGTCTTCTGTCAATGATTTCTCCATGAGAAAATTTAATAATAGAGGAATTTCCATCTGAATATTATTATAGCTTTAGGAGCTTTCAGATGTTCCTGCTTATGTCTCTGGGTCAGTCATTACTGTCATGGTTCTGGGGCCCTGCTTGGTCCTCCCCACCCCAAAAAACCTCTGTTCCCAATTCTTTAACATTGCAGCATAAATAACCACCCCACTTTACTGATTTCTTTTTCCACACAAAGCATGAGAATCCCTACTTTTGTGTGCCTGTGTAGCTATGGCTAATATCCAGTGGCGGGTTGCAGGCAGTGCCTGCCTGGAGCACCAGATACCGTTCCGGTACGGTGTTCCGGAAGGCCCGCCCACTGCCCGCCCGCCCGAGCTTCTTACCTGTATTTGAGCTCTACGGTGCTTCCGCGCACACGCACGGAGCTCACAGCGCCTGCGTGACGCTCCCCCAAGCAGCTGGAGCGTCGTGGAGGCTCACGGAGGTGTCTCAAGAGGTAAGGATGCATGTGTGTGCTGTGTGCTGAGCATGTTCATGTGGTGGATGCCGGGAAGAACATTCCCACTAAATTCCTAGTAGAACATTCCTACTAAATACTGATGATACGCAGCTGTATATATCTACCCCAAACCACCCCAACGATGCCGTAGCGGTGATGTGCCAGTGCCTGGAAGCCGTGCGGATCTGGATGGGAAGTAACAGACTCAGGCTCAACCCGGCCAAGACCGAGTGGCTGTGGTTTCCGGCCGCCCGATTCAACCAGTTGACTCCATCACTGGCCATAGGGGGCGAACACCTTGCCCCTGTGGATGGGGCGCGCAACTTGGGTGTCCTCCTGGATACCCGGCTGTCCATGGAAGATCAAGTGACAGCCGTGGCCAGGAGGGCGTTTTACCAGGTCCGCCTGGTACGCCAGTTGCGCCCCCTATTGGATCGGGATGCCCTTTGCACAGTCACTCATGCCCTCGTGACATCCCGACTGGACTATTGTAACTCTCTCTACATGGGGCTCCCCTTGAGGTGCACCCGAAGACTTCAGCTGGTCCAGAATGCAGCCGCGCGAGCAATAATGGGGACCACAAGGTATACCCATATAACACCTCTCTTGCGCGAGCTGCACTGGCTGCCTGTCGTCTTTCGGGTGCGCTTCAAGGTGCTAGTTATCATCTTTAAAGCACTCCATGGCTCGGGACCTAGCTATCTGCAGGATCGGATCCTGCCCCATACATCCTCACGGCCGATTCGCCCCCACAGAGAGGGACTTCTCTGGGTGCCGTCCACTAGACTTTGTCAGCGGGCGACGCCCAGGGGAAGGGCCTTCTCTGTGGCGGGCCCGGCCCTCTGGAACGACCTTCCCCCCGACATTAGAACAACCACGGACCTCCGCTCCTTCCATCAGAAATTAAAAACACACCTTTTCTGCTTGGCCGGCCTAGGTTAGTCTCTAGCTTTAGGGTTTAGGGAATATTAGTTTTAATATGGGGATTTTAGTGCAGGGATAATCAGTTTAATTTGTTTTTATTCTAGTGTATTTATTGTATATATATTTTATGTGTTTTAGTCTTTTCCCTGTGCACCTCTCCCCGAGGGGAGAGGACGCGGTATATAAAAATAAATTATTATTATTATTAATATTATTATTAAATACACACCTTCCCAAAAGACTAGCCTAAGCATAACTTTAAACCTTTTTCAGATGGACCAATCTAAATAACTAATTTTTAATAACTATACTTTTCTGCAGAATAACACAAAGTTTCTGTGGTCTCTTGTTGAGTAAAGAATTGGCTAAGATAAATAACAGGCAGAGAAGATTGGACCTAACACAAGGTCTATTTCTATGGTAGTGGATTCCTTTTAAAGATTGCATACATTTCCCATTCCTATGCATTTATGTGATCATCAAATGTGGCACATATATTCTACAGCCCTGGCAGTGTCTCTGACAGTTACATCTCTCCCCTCCAAATCTCCCACTCAGATTTCCTGATGCCTCTTTGGTTCTGCCTTGCTCCAGTCCTCTCACAGCGACTCTTGCAAATGCATTGTCCTGGAATCATAACCCTTCACACATGCATTCTTTATTGCTTTATTGCAGATGTATTATTACAAATACATCTGTTTGGGAAAGTAGAGCTGAATTGCTGAGGCTGTACAATTGCCATGTGGCATTCACTGAAGCCACGTTGATTTGGCTAGCTCACTCCAGGCACTTGCCCTTATTGCTGCATTGGGGGGGAGGCAAGAAGAAAGGAAAACATGCACACTGGCCTTTAGAGGAAATAATGCAAGAATATTGTAGCAGTAAGGAAGGGGAAGGAAGTAAAGTCATTTCCTTTCTTCTGATAAATCAGTTGAGAAATATCATTGTCTTCTTCACTACCTCTGGGCTACATGTGACTCCAAAGAACAGAGGCCATTTATCCAACCCACGTGAGGCGATGAGGCTGTTCCACCCACATCGCCCAACCTACCTGCCGGCCCCCAACTGACATCTGGAGTCCGAGGAAGCGAAAAACAGGACATACAGGCCCATTTTTGGCTCCCCGGCCCAGAGAGACAGAGAGAGAAACACACACACACACACACACACACACACACACACACACACACACACACACAAAGAGAAGTCCCTCACACACTCTAAGGCAGCCATATCCCTTCACTAACCTGCTTTCCACCCTCAGGAGCATAACAAATTAAAGTTTAATGGACTGCTAAATTGCCTATGTCCACCCAGTCACATGACTACCTAGCCATGCCCATCCAGCCGTTCTGGGCCCCCAACAGACTGAGGGACCGTGAATTGGCCCCCTGTTTAAAAAGTTTGTGGACCCCTGCTCTAAAGCCTCATTTCTGTGGCTCTCAAACCCACCCACCCCAAACCTAAATTGTTGACAACTGAGAGCAGAGATGTCCACTCTTTTGAAGTAGGGAAATACAGTACACGGAAAGAATGTCACTAGCTCTAAAATAGGCACATGCCAATTTAAAGCAAAACCCCTCCAACCCTCTGAACTTCCTTCAAATCCAGCTTCATCTGTAGGTTTGATGCTGTCTCATCCACTTTGTGACCCTTGACATATGTGACCCAAATATTACCTGCTGCACAGAAGGAAGGAGGTTATAAGAGGGTATAAGAGGATCGGCATAATGTTGTTAAGTGTTGCAGATGAAATCTCCTCAACGTAGTAGATGATCAAGGATCATCTAATTAAGCTGAACAATAAAAGATCCAGATTAGATTTTTAAAAATGCCCTATGCAAATCTTCTAGTGAATCAATGAAATTCAAGACTACAAGATGTGATGACCATTAACTTGGACTACCTTGAAAGGGACTTGAAGAAATGCATACAGAGTGGGTGAAGCAATCAATGGCCACTTATGATGGCTATGTATTAATTCTAGTCTCTGAGACTGAAAGCCTATCAATATCAGTTTGCACTGAATAGAAGTAAAAGGCCTCCTTGGAGTATTCTGGGAAGACATCTTGACTGCTCAAAGGCATCCAGACTGGCCTTCAATGGGGGGTCAAGGAAGAAACCAGCACTGTGCCAAAGAGATGCAAATGTTGCCCCTTTTCCATGTATGTTGGGATTTGCGCGCATGTATGAAGGAGGTAGAGTGTCAGCGTTCCAAATATCCTTCAGAATTAAATCAGAGTTCAAGGCATAGCTTTCATCAAAC
Organism: Rhabdophis nuchalis; assembly: GCA_039707465.1. Lineage (NCBI taxonomy): Eukaryota > Metazoa > Chordata > Lepidosauria > Squamata > Natricidae > Rhabdophis > Rhabdophis nuchalis. Next base: position 128,053,135 of record CM077646.1, read on the forward strand.
TTCCAATTTAATAAAAGAGACACGTTGGTACAAACTGTGGAAACCCCCAATCTGAAAGCTTCCTGGGTTTCCACCCAGTTTAAAGTTCATGATCTTCTCTCTACACCCACAAGTCCATCACATGGTCCAATCTTCCTCTGCCATGCTGGCATTTCCACCCATCTAGTTCCGGTCAGGTGCAGAGGGGTGGAGACAAAAGATGACCTTGGGCTTCTAGAAAGGAATATTTTATTTTGACAACAACACATGCTGCTCCTTACTATTCCCCCCTCCCTGTTCCCCACTAATGAAACAGCATAGTAAAATAATAGAGAGTGGGGCAGGCCAAAGATCCTACAAGGAATATGACCGCAGGCCTGATATAGAGTTTGTGATGTGCCAGGACAAGGCTGCTCTCCTTTTAGTGAGAGTCCTGGGTGCCAACAAATTTGAAATACGCATGGATTTGAATACCTATCTTAAAAAAAACCCAACCCTAACATGAATGCAAAGAAAATCTTCAGTACATGAGGCAGGCATAATGGTTGTCTAACTGGACCTGCCTAGACCCTAGAGTAGCAAACCTGAATTCTCACACATTGCCACATTGCCAAGTCTGATTTGTATAAATTACACACACTACGTAAACATGGTCACAGGCATCTGTGTAGCTGATGGACACTGCCTAGGCTTCTGACCTGCTAAGTAACCGCTCCCAAAACATGGTGGACAGACATAATCAGAGGAAAGATTTTTGTTCCATGGCCTAAGGATAAATATGATCACTGGAGGAGGGTTTCTGCCTGACCAAAAGTGCGGACAGTCAAAAGGCTGGCAGCACCTAGAACATGAATGGATGAGGCGGCGGCAGTTCACCTCATGACATTTGTTCCCGCCTCAGATTCATCAGCAGGATATTCTTTCACAGCTGAAAGTGTTAGTGGGGTGGATGGTAGGTGAGAGACAGGCGTCCATTTCTGAATTAAGTCTGTTCTGCTTTACTGTTGCCTGCCACACTACCAGTAAGGCCTTAGCTGCCTCTGTCCCTTTAAGTCTAAGCACGCCCAATCTCTCTCTCTCTCTCTCTCTCTCTCTCTCTCTCTCTCTCTCTCTCTCTCTCTCTCTCTCTCTCTCTCTCTCTCTCTCTCTCTCTCTCTCTCTTTCTGTGTGTGTGCGTGTGTATACACACACCTTTTTGTCTTTTTCCCCTTTTATAAAAGAATCAAAGTATTGAGCGGCACCGGGGGTGCTCACAGCTGCTGTTGCTGTGGCAACCAGTCTTCCTAACCTGTAATTGGTACAGAAAAGCAACCTGGTTTAAAGTTATTACAATGAAGGCAGACCGGATTTTTAGCCGATTAGAAGCCTCCCCAGGTGCTGGTATAAATAGAAATGGAGAGACATAGCAGAAGGACGACTCTATGCTAGGCAGGGGGTGCTCTTCTGTTCTTCCTCCTCCTCCTTGCCATTGGTCTGCTCCTCCTCCTCCTCCTCTTCAGCCATTCTTTGCTTGGCCTGGCCCTTGATAACGGGACAAAGCTCAGAGGCCTTTATAACACAGAGCTGTTCCACGCATCCTCTCTAGGAGATCCTGTATTGCAGTGCTGGACTTTCTGGAGTTCAGATGCGAGAGAAAGAAGACGTGCATTCAGAAAGGCACACAAAGGAGAATTCGGGATAATTTTGTTTCTGTTTTAAAAGTTGGATTATTGGTCAAAGCTGGCCTCTCCGGAACACGGGAAGGGTGATCCAGAAATGTGGGGATCCATTCTGTGAATTGCTCTGGGCTTCAAGGCCTCGTGCTCACTCCTATTCATAGAATCTCAGAGGCAAGACTTCCCTGGGAAGTCCTCTGGGCCAGCGGTCACCAACTGGTGGTCCGTGAGAAAATTTTGATGGGCCACAGAAAAATTAGTTGCATTTTTTATATTGCACTAAATCAAACTACGGCCCCTGGACCAGATACATGCAATGAACGTTTGTATTGCTGCAGAGAGTGTCCCCCTTCTCTGGGTCTTTTTGTGTGGGTCAGAGGAGGGCAGAAATTCTGACTTGGGGTCTGCTTCAGCCTCCTGGTGAGGGGCTTTGGCTGAAGGCTGAAGGGAAGTGCCACTGGTGGTGAAGAGCTGGAGTGCCTGGTTCCAGTGGGACTGCATCATGGTCTGGAACTGGCTGACCGTCTCACCCCTCTGAGCCTCCAGGCGCTGGCACCTGGCCTTGCACTCCTGCAGGTCTTCCCCCTGCTTGGAAAGCCTGTGTTCATAGACCTCAGTGAGGTGCTTCTGCTGAGCCTCCTTGTAGGTCAGATCCAATTTGAACTGAGACAGCTGTTTTGCCAACTCTTTCTCATGGTGGCTGCTTAGCTCCAGCAACTGCTTCCTGTTGGGGCCCTAAGGAGCCCAGGCGGGCAGGCAAGGAGAGGCTGACATGAGTGACATCAAGTTGGCCATGCCCACCCAGCTGGTCATTAGGCAGATCATATTAGTGGTCCACAGGATTTAAAATTATGAACTCAGTGGTCCCTGAGGTCCAAAAGGTTGGTGACCCTTGTTCTAGGCCAACCTCCTCCTCTACTTAAGTAGGATGTCCATTACTTTAGTCCCTGCCCACAAGGTGGCTATCCAAATTCTTAAAAAGCACCAAGAAAAGAGAATCACTGATAGTCTATTCCACAAGCAAGCAACCCAACCATGTGGAAGCTATCCTTAATATTTTGTTTAAACTGCTTTTTTGCAAAAAATTAACATTTCTTTGAACATTTTCTGGACATTTTCCTCAAGCAGTTTTTCAACACAAGCTGGATACAATGCTGTGTAATTTCATAGACTACAGACAGTCCTCAACTTACAACCACAATTGAACTCAAAATTTATGTTGTTAAGTTAAAAAAATTGTTTTGTCCTATTTTACGTTTTTTCCCTGCACCATTTCTTAAGTGAATCACTGCAGTTGATAAATTAGTGGCATAGTTCTTAAGTGAATCTGGTTTCCACATTGACTTTGCTTATGAGAAGATTGCAAAAGGGGATCATGTGACTCCAGGACCCTGCAACCGTCATAAATGTGAGTCAGTTGTCAAGCATCTGAATGTAAACCACGTGACCACGCGGGGTGCTGCAACAGTCGTAAGTGTGAAAATGGTTATGTCACTTTTTTCAGTGCCGTTGTAACTTCAAACAGTCACTAAACGAACAGTTGTAAGTTAAGGACTACCTGTACTTTTTCATAGGCTTAATGATCACATACTCTGAATCTACCATATTTTTCGGAGTATAGGACGCTCCTTTTTCCCCCTAAAAAAGGGTGAAAACTTGGGTGCGTCTTATACATGGAATGTAGCCCTCCCACCCCCCACTGCCCCCCACCCCACCCTTTGGCTTCTGCCTCCCAGCAATTTACCTCTTTGTAGCAAATGGGGGCTTGCGGAGGCTGCAATAGGCTATAGCAATCCCTGCAGCCTGAAACAGCTGATGATCGGGAGAAACTGAAAGTGAAACTTGCTGTTTGCTCCAGGAGGCAAATTCGTGGGAGGCAGAGGTAGATTTCCCCCCCCCTTGTGCTAATCAGGCTGTTTGCTGCAAGGAGGTAAGTCAGTAATTATAAATGCCTATAGAGTGTTCAAGTTATTAGACTTATTTTTTAAAGACTGATTTATGATTGTTCTAGACAACTTAACAAAATGAAGAAGCTTTTTAAAATAAATGCTTGATCTGAAAAGGCCCAATGCTAATGTATCTTCTTTAAATATCAGAGAGTAACTATACTTCCAGACAGCACACCAATTTTAACAGCATCTGTACAAGTATGTAACACTACAAACAGTGTATATTGTCTGTGCTGTTTGTTGCAAGGAGGCAAATTGCTAGGAGGCAGAGGTAGATACTTTCCCCTTGTTTTCCTCCCCAAAAGCTAGTTGCGTCTTATACTTCGGAGCACCTTATACTCTGAAAAATACGGTAGTTCATGTACTGATTTTCAGTTTCCATTACAGATAATCCTTGACTTATAACTATTAATTTATCAACCATTGACAGTTACAGTGGCACTGAAAAAAGTGACTTAACCATTGGTCACATCATCCCTACAGTCATGTGATCAAAATTTGGGTGCTTGGCAACCAGTGATGGTTCTGGTGTCCCAGCATCATGTTAACCACCATTTGCGATCTTCCCAGATGGCTTCCGACAAAGTCAATGGGGGAAGCCTGATTCGCTGAACAACTACAGTGATCTGACTAACAACTGTGGCACAAAAAGGTGGGTGTGACTCACTTAATAACCACCTTGCTTAGCAATGGAAATTCGGGATCCTATTACAGTTCTAAATTGAGGACTATTTGTAGTCTTATGGTTAGTCAGCATACAAGTGACTGGAACTTAGAGGGCAGGGGATTATCCCTAACTGTGAAGCTGCCAATCGGCAAAGCATTTTCAAAACTGCAGCTATGACATTTGTTGCAGCAAAAAAAAGAATCTTGCGAGACACGAAAGAGGAATGCACGCCTTATTATAAACGAATGGACTACAGGTAGCCCTCGAGTTATGATAACAATTGAGCCCAAAATTTATGTTGTTATGTGAAACATTTGTTAGGTGAGTTGTGCCCCATTTTACCACAGTTGCTAAGTGAATCGCCACAGTTGATAGCTTAGTAACCCGGTTGTTAAGTGAATCTGGCTTCCCCATTGACTTTGCTTGTCAGAAGGTTGCAAAAAGGGATCACATGACACACACACCTCGGGACACTGCAACGATCATAAGTATGATCCAGTTGCCAAGTGTCTGAATTTTGATCACATGACCATGGGGGGGGGGGGTGGGTGCTTCAAAGGTTGTAAATCTGAAAAATGGTCATAAGTCCTTTTTTTCAGTGCCGCTGTAACTTTGAACAGTCACTAAATGAACTGTTGTAAGTCAAGGACTACCTGTAGAATCCAACTTCTTCTGATACATGATATTTTATGTGGGTTTGCGTCAGTAGTGGGTTGCAGGCGGTATGCCCCGGTACAGGCATATTGGTGCCTGCCAGGAGCATCAGTACCATTCCGGTATGGTGCTCCGGAGGGCCCACCCGCCCATTCACCATCCTTACCTGTATTTGAGCTCTTCAGCGCTTCCATGCATGAAGTGTACGGCGCCTGCGCAATGCTCTGGCAAGTAGCTGAAGCGTTGCAGAGGCGTTGCGGAGCGTCGCAAGAGGTAAGGACGCATGTGCACGCGTGCTGCACGCATTCATGTGGTGGACACCGGGCTGGTTGCAACGGGATCCGGAACCCAGCACTGGTTTGCGTGTACACATTTATGTAGGCAGAATGGAAACCAACAGCCAGAGTTAATAGGAATGAAATACACAAAGTACAAAGAAGGGCAATTAATGCACATGTAAGCAAAATTACCGCAGCGATTCCTTACAACGCCAATAATTGGTGATAATATAAACATTTTAGCATTGTTGAGTAAACTGACACCACTAGGTGAATATATCTTGGCAAGGTCAATAGGAGAAAGTCCAAAGAATGCCCTGTCAATGACATAAGAATCTAACTGTGGAGACTTGCCCTTCCTTATCCCTGTGGAAATGTTGATAACCTGAACTCTCGCAGGCTAGAATGAAAGGAGAAGAAGATAAGTGGGGCATCTATGGTCTTGTTGGAAGAAGCTTACTTTTTTTGACAGGATCAAAGCCTTTCCAGACTTCAGACTTTGTTGCACCAACTCTGGAGCTGTCATAATTCATTTTCATTCCATTCCAAGCAATGAGGAGGATTTCTTTTAAATAAGAAGGGAGAGGAATAACAACAAAAAAGCCACCTTTCCTTCACATCCATCTGGAGAGTAGGAACGGGATTTCTCTAACTGCAGAATCCTTGGCACCATCAATACTTTCACCCTGCCTGTGGGATGGGGGGGAAAAACTATTTTTATTTTATGAAGCGTTTAAAGAGAAATCAATCAGGAGCTGGTGTAACTCAGTGGATTCACGTTAAAGTTTCATTCTACCGTCTCTTTGTTTAAGATGGCTTAAAGTAGAATATTCTGGTGCCGGGAAAAGTTCTCTTCCAGCTTCTTTCTCCAACTTGGGAATTTCCCAGTCGCTGTCGACATAAATGGGATATTCAGAGAACTGAAGGGCAGGTTTTCACTTTTTGCTCCATCACTATCAATGCAAGTTGCTCCCCGCTTTCTGAATGTAGGATTGGACGCTGACATTGCCCTCCCGCTCCAGCCGAATGCAGCCACGTCCATGTTTCCAGCTTGGATTCAGAGCAGCTGTTTTCTGAATCCAAGCTGCCTTAAACCTTCAAGTGGATGCTCTTGACTGCCTTCTAGTAGCAGCCCAGTTCCAACTGGCCGCAGTGCCTGTCAATCCCCCACCTTCCCTCCAGCAACTAATCATTGAATTGGGCAGCCACTCTGGCCTGGGTTGCCAGACTGTATGTCCTCTGCTGGTTGACAGCTGCTTTAAAAAAAAATGATGATGATGATGATGATGATGATGATGATGATGATGATGATGATGATAATGATGATAGTTCTGGTGTGAACCATCCCCAATTATAGAAGTGTATGCTCCATTCAGTCTTTCCTTCTCTACACATGGCACCCTTTGCATTTCTGCCCAGCCTCGGTATGACCTGTTCCCAGGGGTGGGTTCCTGCCAGTTCTAACCTCTTTTATAAAAGAGGTTCCACAAATCTACAGTGCCGTTTAGAACCGGTTCCAGCTCCCTCCCCTGCCCGTCCACACATCATCAAGATGAAGAGCAAGAAGAAGAATTCCCAAGGTTTTTATGTTTTATGATTGCCTGTTCATCGCCCTGAGTCCCGCAAGGGAGATAGGGCGGTATATAAATTTAAATAAAGTAAAGTAAAGTAAAGTAAAGTCTTAAAGCTGTCAAGTTTGAACACCCCTGGGTTTTTTTTTCTAAAGGGTTCGGGGTGCAAGGGTCTTGTAACTTGACAGCTTTAAGACTTGCGTGCTTCAAATGCCAGTGTTGTTAAGTGAGTTTCACCACGTTTTACAAGTTTTACCCAGTTACATGTCTGCAAAGCCACTCCCACCCAGTCACACGGCTGGCAAGCCACTCCCACAAAGCAGGCCA